>VZSC01017113.1:0-51033 GCA_013398225.1 Steatornis caripensis
GATTAAAGCTGTTTTAACTTTCCTAACCCATAAGCGTCTTTCCTTTTTCTCTTTCCCCACCACTTCAGGGAGGGAGGAGGCTAACAAAGAGCATCTGTCATTCGCTTAATAGCCAGCCCAGCTTTAAACCATGACATCAACAATGCTATAACCTCACTGTAGAAGGCTACCAAATTTGTCAGGCACAATTTGCCTTTTTCATCATACAATGAAAATTATATTTCATGTTACACTGCAAGAAGATCCATAAACAGACCCACAGCAAAGAGAAGAGATTAAGAGCAACTGCCCTCATTTAGCAGTCCATACCTATACTATTGAAGTTACAGAGGAGAGTAGTTAAATAGAAACCATCCATGATTTGAAGTTGCCCTCATTTTAGGAATGCAAGGACAAGGAATTCACTGCACAGTTCAACCTCAGTTATCCAAATCATTCTGTGTCCCATGGTAATCAGATGCTTGTATCATGTTAGAAATTACAGTTTCTGGAAAACATACACAGTGTGTACAAATATATGTCTCTGAAGGAGGACAGATTAGAGAAACTTCCATGTACACAGCACAGCTGAATTGGTGTACTGGTTTTCACTGGGATAGACTTAAATTTCTTCATAATAGCTAGTATGGGGTTATGTTTTTGATTTGGGCTGAAAACAGTGCTGATAATGCAGAGATGTTTTCATTATTGCTGAGCAGTGCTCACACAGAGTCAAGGCCTTTTCTGCTTCTGACACTGTCCTACCAGCAAGTTGTGGTGGGAGAAGAAGTTGGGAGGGGACACATCTGGGACAGCTGACCCCAACCGACCAAGGGGATATTCCATATCATATGATGTCATGCTCAGTATATAAAGCTGGGCTAAGGGGGCCATTCAGAGTGATGGTACTTGTCTTCTGAAGTAACTGCTACTCATGATGGAGCCCTGCTTTCCTGGAGATGGCTGAAGATCTGTCTGCCCATGGGAAGTAGTGAATTAATTCCTTGTTTTACTTTGTGTGTGTGCATGGCTTTTGCTTTGCCTAGTAAACTGTCTTTATCTCAACCCACAAGTTTTCTCCTTTTTACCCTTTCAATTGAATCCCCGTCCCAGAGGGTGGCAGTGAGCGAGTGGCTGTGTGGGGCTTAGTTGCCAGTAGGCATTCAACTGTGACAATTGCATGGAAAAATTCACAAGAAGAGTATTATAATAGATTAGGTTTTGAAAATGAACATGTGGGTTAAATTGGTGGGTTTTGATCAAGCATTTATATGTCATTCACTTCTGTGTAACAATAAGTACTGCCATTGTGTTTCCAAAATTGCTTCAGATAGCATGTAGACGTCAACACCATCTCACAATGTAATGTGATGCACGGATTTGTCCAGTAGGAAGAAGGTAAGAAGAAGGAGCGTTGGACTGTCTGGCCTGCCTTTTGACAGTTTACTATTTCTGCCCCTCAAGGACATGACAGTTAGAATCTTATAACTCCATTTTTGTTTCAGTACTGAAGAGTCTCTCAAATCTTTTATTCTTTGGTTTAACAGCTATCATCTGATCCATACTTGTATCGAAATCTTTAAAATATTTTTTATGGCATTTATTCACAAGCTTGCTTGAAGCTGTCATCTTGCATGGCTGCTAGCATCCCAGTCGTCAACAAACCCAGCCTTTTAAGAACAACTTCTGTCATAAACATTGCATCCCAAAGTGGAACAAACAAACGTTAGTGACGGCTACGTTTTGCAAACAGAAGAAAAATCTACAGATTACTCATTTACAATTCTGTGAATGTACTGCTTATGCAGAATGGGGAAACTAATAGTAGCCTTACTATGTCAAACTATTGCAAAAGGGTGTGGTACTGAAAACACAAATTTGTACAACATCCAAACTTGCACAGCTTGGTCATCATAAGAGAATAGGCTTGATGTTATTAAAAAACCCAAAAGGAATCACCTACCCATAATTTATAAATCACCACTGAGAATTTTCAAAAAGTTTTGGCAGAAAGTAATAGGTGGAGAGGATTATTGAAATACTGACAACTTGTAATACAAAGTTGCCATCTTCTAAAAGTTTAATCTCTGCAAAGATGACAGTCATCATATAATTTATCTCTAAATAGTATCTTTGAAAGCTCCTTTAATATTAAGATACAGAAAACTGTCCAAGAAATCTCTAATAAAAAGAGAAAGTGTAGGTGGAACAACAAAAGATGCATTATGACAGACTCATAAAAGTGCAACTAACATTAAATATTTTTCTGGTCATGTATGACGTAATTCAGGAAGAAAATGGAAAATAACAACATGAAGTACATTTATCATGTTCATATATATTTGAATCAAAGACAATAAGTAATTTTGGCTAATAACATGAGAAAATAAAAAGCAAGGTATAAATCTATGCAAGTGTAGAAAAGAATATAATATAAATCTACATATACTGCAATATCAGGTGAATTCTCAGAAAAAAAAGGGTAAAAAAAGCCTAGACATTCAGGAAAAGAGTGATGTATAACCTGCTGAAATACCACATAAATGTTGACTAGCTGTATGAGAAAATTAGGTATGCTAAAACAAACTACTTATTTAAAGAAAAAAAGAAAATTCTTATTTCATTTATTAACCATAGTGTTTAGTCTCATGTATTTATGGCAATGGATTAGTATCTAGCATTGTAATAGTCTGCAAAATTAAATTTGAGCAAATGAAATGCATGTATACTTGTATTGCTATATTAATACTAAATACAAAGTAATAATACTCTAGTTATATGACAGTAAATTATACTTTAGTAAAACAAACATGACAAAAAAAAATCCAGAAAGATTATATTACCATATACCTATATTTTTTAAACAGGTTTTTATTAGAGCACATTGAGCATTTGTTGCTGCAATGTACCTTGAAGCCTACAAAGCTTCAGGGTGATCAATGATTGTATCTTGCTACTGTGCAAAGATTTGACATAGCTTCTCCCACTGCCTTGCTCCTTTCAGCAGCAGTTATCTGCATTTTTGCAAGACAACAGTAAACAAATTTTAAAATGATGTTATTCCATCAAAACATTGAAAAAATGAGAACACATCTACCAAGGAGAACAGCAGAATCTAGATCATCTGGAGCAAGAGCCAAGCATAACACTTCGTCTTCTGATACCTAATTTAAAGGATAACTTAGGTTCCTCTATCGTTTCCATGTTCTCATTGAAAAAGAATTTAGTGTATGCAAGCTGGCAAAGGGACACCACGTAAGTACATCTAAATTAGTTATACTATTGTTACTTCCTTCATTAATGAAATCATTATTATTTTTATTATATCTGCCTTAAAGGCTTGATTTATTTTAAAAAATAGAAACATATGCTAAAAAACTATTAAACAAACTTTCTCCTAGCTCTGATTTTGCACCATCTTTCTCATTTCTAATTGGCTCTTATGTACATTTTTGGCTGTTGACTCTTTCATCCAGGCCACTAAAGGCATTTTAAATAATTTACCTTGCTGCACTGCTCATGACAGAGCCAATTTGTTGCAACAGAAACTTCTACATTCTGTGCAGTGGCTATCAAAACAAAGCAAAATATAAGTTGTCCTAGAGGTACTGTCTTAAAATCTGGCACCACGTTCAAAGATTGATCTGTATAATACATCCTGTCCTTAAGCACAACTCTGAATGTCATCTCTACTAATTCAAAGGTCCTTTCAAAGACTGACCTATCTGGATTCTATGTTTTGCTGGTTTTATAATGAAACTCTTTATACCCAAAGCAGGTATCGTAACACAACATTACGCTGCCTGCTGTAATCCACTATTACCTCAAAGAGACATATAGAGAGATATATCAATATGTCAATTATCTTTAATTAAATGAGTATCATCTCTTTACAATCAGAGCTTTGCCAAAATATAAAAAGAAGTGTTGCAAGTTGGCTAGCCAACTTTTCATCAATTGGCTGATTGCTGACAGCTCAGTGGTACATGAATCAAGAGCCAGAATGTCATTTGCTAACATATTGGGAAAATTATTTCTGGCACTAAACTGTACCTGCATGCTATAAGAAAATGCTTTTATACATCTCCGCAATCGGTGCAATGAAACCAAAAGAATAAGTCTAGTTGACAAGTTTCGTATGCATGTCACTGCATTAATAAGGCAGAGAAAAATATTTTATTTCTCTAAGTAAATCCTAATGAACAAAAAAAAAGAACAACAAACGGATACATTTTGAAAGTAGTAGATAGCATTTAGGAAAGACCCTAAGTAGCTTAAAAGCTGAAAGTCACTACTGAAAGGAAAAAATAAAGACTTCTATATATATATCTTCCTAGTGGAGGGAGGTCCCTGAATGCTAAGAGTGGCAAGACTGAAGACATCTATTTTAGCATTTCTCTACTGAGTAGTTAGTTCAAGCCTTTCCTCCTCTCCTTGGAGCACAAACATTCCCTTACATGATTCCGCAATCCCATTTGTGGGCAGTGTATATGACTGCAGACCTAAGAAGTCTTCCATTGGACCAAGTAGCTAGAAGTTAGGCACCCTGGTGTCTTTGGGACAGATTTAAATGATCTGAGTGCCTAAGTGAGAACTTATGGGTAGAATTCAGAGCAAGTGATATCACCTGTTTAACCTTAGGCATTTTATTGAGATATCTAAGGAACAATATCTTTGAGAAAAAGCTCTCCAAGAAGATAATTTATCTCGTTAAAAACTGTATCATCATATTATCTTTCTTCATGGAATACTAAGTTTTACAGGAATGGGTTCTTGACTTCTGTGCCTCAGTTAGATGGAGTGAATTTTTTGTAGATGTCTTAGGACAAGCTATCAGCTAGATTATTTTATCCGTATACTTCCCACTATGATGTGACAGTAATCTACATTCCTAGGACTGTATTTCTAAGCGTGTTTGGAATGGCTTATATCTGTGTATCAAGGTGCCTGTCTCTCGCTTCAGCCTAAGGTAGTGCTAGTGGGTAGAGGTCAATGGCTCAATGTCCAGATGGAGATCAGTGACAAGTGCTGTCTCTCACAGGTCCATACTGGGACTAGCACTGTTTAGTATTTTCATCAGTGCCATAGAGAATGGGATTCAGTGCACCCTCAGCAAGTTTGCAGATAACACCAAGCTGAATGGTGCGCTTGACACACCTGTGGGACAGGATACCACCCAGAGGAACCTGGACAAGATCGAGAAGTGGGCCCATGTGAACCTCATGAGGTTCAACAAGGCCAACTACAAGGTCCTGCACATAGGTCAAGACAACACACAGTATCAATATAGGATGGGAGATGAGAGCAGACCTATGGAGAAGGACTTGAGAGTACTGGTGAATGAAAAGTTCAGCATGAGCTGACAGTGTCAGCTATCCTGGTCTGCATCAAAAGAAGTGAGGCCAGCATGTCGAAGGAGATGATTCTGTCCCCATACACCACTCTAGTCAGACCCCACCTGGAGTATTGCATTCAACTCAGGGGTCCACAGTGCAAGAAAGACATAGACCTGTTAGAGTGGATCTAGAGGAGGGCCACAAAAATGACCAGAGGGGTGGAACACCTGTCCTATGAAGAAAGGCTGAGAGAGTTGAAGTTGTCCAGCCTGGAGAAGAAAAGGCTCTGAGGACACCTTATTGTGGCCTTGAAATACTTAAAGGAGTCTATAAGAAAGACAGGGACAGACTTTTTAGTACAGGCTGCTGCTATGGGACAAGGGACACTGGTTTTAAACTAAAAGAGGGTAGATTTAGACTGGATGTAAGGAAGAAATTGTTTATATTGGAACAGGTTTTCTAGAGAGGTGGTAGATGCCCCATCCCCGGAAACATTAAAAGTCAGTCTGGATGGGGCTCTGAGCAAACTGATCTAGTTGAAGATGTCACTGCTAATTGCAGGGGAGGTTGGACTACATGGCCTTTAAAGGTCCCTTTTGACCAAACTATTCTCTGATTCTAACTGGGAATAAATATAACATTCTGCTTGAAGACGTCCATGAGGTAGGATGAGACACGACCTCAGAGCACATGAAGCATTCACTCCCAACATCAGGTAGCTTTCTTGATTTTTTTTATTAATATTATTTACTTATATATATATTTAAATAGCTTTTTGCTCTGTTGTTCTACTGATGGTATCTGTTTTTATAACAGCATATGAACGTTACAAAGACACTTTGAGGAGATAGGATAACTAATCACTATGTCATGAAGTAGGCTATATGGGTTTATCATTCCACATCTGAAACTGTATCACTGTTCAGAATCTGAGAGCCCTGGGATCAGAAGCAGAGAACAAGTCCTTCTTTCCAGGAGTGTTTATTCGGTTTATATTAAGAAGGTTCTTGAAAAACAAATGAAGAACCAAACAATACACAAGAAACTAGAAATCACCAGGAAAACAGAATCCTGAACTCCTCTTTTGATAAGCAGTAGAATGCAGGGTCACAATCCTTTCATCGTCTAATGCATCTTACACTCCCCTTGTCATGACACAGCACCAGTAAGACAGATACCTAGCATATTCTATAGCTGGGTAAGTTTATTATTCTTATAGTACATAAAGAAATGTAGTATGAGGAAAGCACTATTTTAGATCACCTTTTTCATAAAGGGACTACTTTAAACACTGGGCCTCAAATTTATTACCAAAATAGCAAGAACCGTCTTTCCAGTTTTCAAGGTCCTTCATGGTCCTGGCACTTTTACTGTACACTGCTGGGTATTTCTGAATTTGCGCTCCAGCAAACTCTTTCCTTCCAAGACTAAACCCAGGGAAA
Source organism: Steatornis caripensis (assembly GCA_013398225.1). NCBI lineage: Eukaryota > Metazoa > Chordata > Aves > Caprimulgiformes > Steatornithidae > Steatornis > Steatornis caripensis. The sequence continues at coordinate 6,758 of VZSC01017113.1, forward strand.
TTTTTGCGGAACAGTTTACTACATATTATAGCAGTATAGAAACCTCCCCATGGACAAGGAGGATTGAGTCGAAGACCATCTAGGCAAACTGGACACCCACAAATCCATGGGCCCCGACGGGACACATCCACAAGTACTGAGGGAGCTGGCAGATGTTATTGCCAAGTCACTCTCCCATCATCTTTGAAAAGTTGTGGAGAACAGGAGAGGTGCCTGAGGATTGGAGAAAAGCCAATGTCACTCCAGTCTTCAAAAAAGGGCAAGAAGGGGTACCCAGGAAATACTAGGCCAGTCAGCCTCACCTCCATCCCTGGAAAGGTGATGGAACAGCTCATACTGGAAGTCATCTCAAAGCACATGGAAGAGAAGAAGACTATCAGGAGTGGTCAATATGGATTCATGAAGGGGAAATCCTGCTTGACCAATCTGATAGGCTTCTATGATGACATGACTGGCTGGGTAGATGAGGGGAGAGCAGTGGATGTTGTCTACCTTGCCTTCAGCAAGGCTTTTGACACTGTCTCCCACAACATCATGGGTAAGCTTAGGAAGTGTGGGCTAGATGAGTCGACAGTGAGCTGCATTGGGAACTGGCTGAATGGAAGAGCTCAACGGGTTGTAATCAGTGGTGCAAGGTCTAGTTGGAAGCCTGTGACCAGCAGTGTTCCCCAGGGGTCGGTGCTGGGTCCAGCCCTGTTCAGCATATTCATCAACGACCTAGATGAAGGGACAGAGTGTACCCTCAGCTACTTTGCTGATGATACAAAGCTGGGAGGAGTGGCTGACTCACCGGAAGGCTGGAGAGCTGGGCGGAGAGGAATCTGATGAAGTTTAATAAAGGCAAGTGTAGGGTCTGCACCTGGGGAGGAACAACCCCGTGTGCCAGTACAGGTTAGGGGCTGACCTGCTGGAGATCAGCTCTGAGGAGAAGGACCTGGGAGTGCTGGTGGACAACAGGCTCACCATGAGCCAGCAGTGTGCCCTTGCGACCAAGAAGGCAAATGGCATCCTGGGATGCATTAAGAAGAGTGTGGCCAACAGGTCAAGGGAGGTCATCCTCCCTTTGTACTCCGCCCTGATGAGGCCACATCTGCAGTACTGTGTCCAGTTCTGGGCTCCCCAGTTCAAGAGAGACAGGAAACTACTGGAGAGAGTCCAGCAGAGGGCAACGAAGATAATTAGGGGAGTAGAGCATCTCTCTTATGAGGGAAGGCTGAGAGACCTGGGTTGGTTTAGCCTGGAGAAGAGAAGACTGAGAGTGGCTCTCATCAATGCTTATAAATATCTAAAGGGCGGGTGTCACAAGGATGGGGCTGGAATCTTGTCAGTGGTGCCCACAATCAGGACAAGGTACAATGGGCACAAACTGGAGCGCAGGCAGTTCCACCTGAACATGAGGAAGAACTTTTTTACTGTGAGGGTGACAGAGCACTGAAACATGCTACCAGAGACATTGTGGAGTCTCCTTCTCTGGAGATATTCAAAACCCACTTGGACACATTCTTGTGCACCCTGCTCTAGGCACACCTGCTTTAGCAGGGGGGTTGGACTAGATAATCTCTGGAGGTCCCTTCCAACACTTACCATTCTGTGATTCTGTAATTTGGAGTTCCTCCAAGCTGTCTAATCCTCTGAAAAATTCCCAACATATCTTACCACAAACATTTCTTCAAAACTTCATGCCATGCTGCAAAGTATGCAACAGATATTCTTAGACATATGATGCAAAATTATATTCTAGTGGACTGCAAGTCATTATATCTTAGTCTACACAGAGATCCCTAGAGAGATCAGTGACAAGTGATCGACAGTCTAGATTTGGCCAATCCATTAAAGAGAGACCCAGTCTTAAACAGTGCAGAAGTCAAACCATACTACATTATTTAGTCTATGGGACAAGATATCATTTCCTGGAGCGCATGCCTAAAGAAACCACTGAGGTTTGCTTATTCCGTTGGAAAAGGAGAGGCAGCTAGCTCCTCTGAAAAGATGCAAAACTCTTGATCCCAGATAGACATAGATTCCTCCTTGTAACTCTAAGCTATACATCTGAGCTTTGCTAAGTAGGACACAGTGAAAGCATATTCTGGTGTTTCCCAGTGGGTAAGTCTAAATTCCTCCTGACTCGCCATATTCATTGCTGGGATCTGAAGTGCCTGTCAACTCTGGAAGTTGCTCCGAATTGTAAGAGCTAGTCTTTATATTTGTTACTACCTTAAGGCTCATTTTGAACAGGAGCCAAAAGTCTTAGTAATTTTTGGAAATGAGCTTCAAGTCTAGCACCCAGTATCTTTAAGTGTTTTTATGATTTTTTCTACAAGACTGAATGGTTTATTACAGAATTAATATTTTTGTAGATCTATGGAACACTATGATTTGTAACATAAGTGCTTTTAAAAAAGGTACTCTTTACCTGCAGTGTTTTGGTTTAAAATGTTAAACTTGAGTAGTATAATCTCAATGTCCATATTGATGATTGATGCTTAACCATTCTATGTTGTGCAAGTGCAGCTGGAGTTACAGAAGTACTGAAAATCTCTTCATCCAGGAATACTATTTTAAAAAAATCTTTTACATTCAAGGCTTTTTTAAAAAAGGTCAAAATGTTTTTTTAATATTCTCCATTCCCACTGGTCATTTCTGTAACTAAGTTATGAACAACTGTAACACTGAAAACACTGTGACACTTTCCACTACAGAATTGTGAGTAAATATTATTATAAAGACAGACAAGAGCAGCTTTTAAACATTTTATCATTTTGCGAATAACATGTATAATGGCTGACTGCAACATTTATTCATATCGTGAAAATGTTCTCTGTGTGGGGTCAGACAAAAATAAATTTTAATTCTTGCATTAATTGTTATTTCAAATTTAAATGTTATTAATTACGTTTCTTTTGGAAATTACTTAAGGAAATTTAAATCAGGGCCATTTTATTTCTTTGTGAAATAAACTCATTGGACTAGATGATGGCATTGACATTAGAGATGTCCACATCTGAGAGTCATTCAGCACTGCATATACAATCAGTACAGACACATGGGTATTTCTTGGGTGCGATTCATTTACTGTCAGATCAGATGAATGACATCTTTGAAAGTACCTCCATCTTTCTAGTGATAATAAACAGAGCCTAAGTTAATCATGTATCTGAGACTAGTTAAAATAGAAAGGAGTGCATTTTGTATATCTCAGAAGATTTGATTTTAATCCTCTTCTGGATATCAAAAATTATTTTGATGTCTTATACTACATGCAACCTAACTTAATTTCAAAACTCTTTCTTTAAAGACACACTATATGAAAATATGAGTTACAAATATGCATTTGTTTTTGAATGGAAGTGGGCTGGTACATGATAAAACCTTTCTTTTTTTAGATAAATTTGTAGTAAATTCAATACTTGCATGAGAACTGGGGCCAATACTACTTGAGACAAATCATTTTTATCTGCACAAGAAGTTGTGCTGAATTAGGATAGAACAAATGTCTTTATTCTCCTGCACCTTAGGTCTATTCCATAGGAAATACATTCAGGAAAGCATCATGGATTTCAATCTGCTAAATCACTGACACATTTCATAATCTGTTTCACATGGTCTGATCACAAATTGATTTCATAAAATAAAATGAAATTTCACTTTGAAAAATTTACAGTTCTCAACTCTGAATAACAGACTTTCAGAAATTTTCTTATAACTCCTGTGCCAATTGATTGAAAAAGCCACTTACGTGAGCACAAATGGAAAAACAGAGATACTGTTTTTAATACAATAAAATGCAAGAACATGCTGTCTAAGAGCTATATTGCCATTATTTTTCTTCAGTCCTAGCTTATACTATGTGTGACAATATCTGTTTAAGTCTTGGCATCTCATTTCTGGTATGCTTTGAGCCATCAATTACACTAGTTCACAGGACACTAGAATTTGGACTGCCTTATGTCCTCATGGTCTCAAGCTATGTGAAATAACTTTTACGGACTGGAAACAGCTAAAAGGCAAAAAGCCACTAGTACATCCTTTCCTATTTGAAAGTATGTGAGAAAGCCCAAAAGACATGCAGGTAATTTATAGTTAAACATTTTCCTTTGATCTGTGTATCACTTTTTCTATTTCAAGCTAATTTGATTAAGTATGCACAAAGCGGGAGCCAAAGGAGAAAGGTTTTTATTCAGGCAGCCAGCCAGGAAACACAGTAGCAGAGACCTAATTTTTTATTATTATTATTATTGATCAATCTCCAAGCAGTACACATAATTGATTCAAAATAACAGAGATGCTGAATTAAATCTGAAACATTTGATCATACTTACTATGAGGTTTCCAGTGCTACGAGCTTGGATAGTTTCAACTACTTTCAATACCACAGAAAATGTAGGTAAAATTGTATTACAGCTTCACAAGTTATTTTGTGTCAGCTGAACTTCAATAACTGACAATGTGGATGCCGTTACCCCACTGCAAATATGAAGAAAAATGTTCTAGCTTATGTCCTCTTGTTAAGACTTAAGCAAATGCATTTCATATTACGTTTCCTGTCAGTTACACAGTCAAAGTACAAAGTAATTACCTACATCCGATTTAGTCATCTAGATGCCTTTTGTAAAGCACAAGGAGAAATGGCAGCTGTGTGGAGTGATTCATCTCATTCTGAAGTAGACAGCTAAAATATATCAGAAGAAATATACCTTCAAACTACCTATTTCTTTTTCACTAGGGACTCTATCAGTTTAGATGCAGACATCTAACCAAATTTGCACGAGGCAAACTCAGCCACAGTTACAACAGCTCAGCTTACACACGGCAATTCATCTCTGGCAATAATTCATTTGTGTGTTTGAGCTGTGAAGACTTTTTCTATGTAAAGCAGAGGAAATGTAGTGTTGCCTCAAAGTACTTACTGCCTATTTACACACCATGTTCTCCTTCTTGCCCTGACTGTGAAAACATAAAAACATGATGAATCATGGGTTAGAGATCTGTCACTCTCTTCAGTCCTTCTGGTGCTCCAGGAGGACACAGATCTATGTCCTCCATGGTAAATGAGACCTGTGGGCAGAAAAAGACCCCAATTGTAGCTTCATAAATTGTAAGTGCAGAAGACACACTCCTTTAAACTGACTTCAGCAGGAAATACATAATGGTGTAACCCGGTAAGATGATCAATTCTAGTCTTGCCTATATTGCCATCTTACCACCAAACATACTTTTATACATTTTTATACTTAGAAATTGTGAAAGATTGGAGAGTAAAATTGGACTAGGCATACATCTATTAGTTATGCACACAGTACTGCAACAAAGTGGGGCTGCTAAAAAACAAAACAACCAAAACTAGTAAGAAATAGTCAACCATCACCAGTTAAGTTAGCTAACAATTTTCAGGGTTTCCTCATTCTTCAAATCTCTGTTCTGGTATAGAAAGATTTAATCTTTACTTGATGGATCAACCTCACACAAAATACCAGACTTCTCTAACCCACAACATTAACGTGCATAGTGCCTAGACTAACATTTTACCAGGACAGATGTTACCACAAGTCAAATACCAATGAATTTACACCAGTTAAAGGAGGAATATGAATTAACCATTGCAAGAAAGTAAAAAAATCCTGGGCTTTATATATAAAATACATAAACTGCTCTATTCTAGGTAGCTTAGGAATTATTCAAAATTTTAAAAGAACATAAACGGTATGTAATTTATCTTAAAAATGTAAACAGCTCCTTCACTGCCAAACAAAAATTGCTGTTGAAGCCTTGTCTAAGACTGTGATTAACAGTATTTAGAAACAATACTGCTGAGATATAACATGTTTTGCAGTGTGGATCCTGGATTGTAGTTACTTAGGAGATTATCTGCTAATTGTTGTTCTTCGTTTGAATTCATAACATCACCACTGTAGCAACAGTTAAGTTGGTTTTAAGTATGCACTTCATTATAATCCCGTATTTTCAGAGGCTTATAACTTTATATAAATGTTCTGCTCAGAAGTTATTCTCAGCCCAAAGAAGTCATTTTGGAACAGTCTGACACACCACCATTTGACTGCTTCAGATTTGCATGTTTAAAAATGTGCTACTTCTTTTGCCTTCTTTTTGATGACACATTAACATACTTGTCAACTTATGGTACTCAAAACTCCACAGGTTTTTTAAGGCACCAGCTTGCAGTTCTCAACAAGTAGAAATGCTTCTGACACATTTGGGAGACTGTTTAGACATAGCACAAGCTTAAGTGTTGCTCAATTAGGGAAAGGTTAGTGACACTTGAAACTGCCCGAAAGGAGCAGCGACACTGAGGAAACTATCAAGGTTTGTTACATTTTCCAGTCAGTCAAAAGAAACCAGTCCACTGGCATGGAAAACCCTCCTTCTGCCTTTTTCCCTCTCAAAACAAAGTAGACATAAATTTGTTTTTACTGACTGGCAAAAATATTTACCTGTCCTAAACAATTATTGTCCTTTAAGGATACAACAGCTAAACTGGTGACCATGCGTATCAATATCTGACACCTGGCCACAGCTCAGTGGGCTTGAGTCTAGGAATTCTGCAGTGAAATATGGGTCTAGACACCTCGCTGCTACTCTCACACGATCCCCAGTCTAACGGTTTAGTGACAGTGTCAAAATAATTAAGCACCTCAGAAAAATGACTGTAGAATCTGATCCGGTCTCCTGAATAACACCAATGAGGCATGGGCTGTCACCTCTTCACATTTGCTTAACAGTAAACCAAAACTGTTGATGTCAGAGTCACTAGGAATTTGTAGATGTGGAGGGAAATTAAAAAAAAAGAAGAGAAAGAAAAAAGAAAACCTCAGCCTCGGTGTGATTTGGGCTTCCAGCACTTTTTGAATCTTCACAAAAATGAAGCCGCACACGCCACAATGAGAAACAATGGTCATAATCAGAGGCAATATCACAGGAGGTATCCTCTTGGTCTTATAAGGCTGTCACTCCAGCTGACATATACTGTGAAGTAATAAGCAACACCTTCTCCAGGTCCCAGAAAGGAGAGAGATAAATGGCACTGAATTGGCTGTGTTTCCCCAAAATGTCTCAGACAAGCTATAGCCACAGCAGGCTGAGCAGCTGAGCCCTTGGAGACTGGGCTCAGAGTCTCAGACAGAAATGAAAGATTTATTGCCATCTGGTAACAATGATGCTGATGTCTCAGAGAGACCCGTTCGACTACGCAGCTGCACCTAGCAACTCTAAAACTAGAGGGACGCAATTAGGTAGCTTAATTACTGGGCTGCTTATAGAAGTTGGAAATTCTACATTATGTTTATGTTATTATTTAGGTTACGTTTGACAGGGAAAGAAGGATGTGGGAAACTGAACCTTTAAGAGGCTTGGATGAGCCAAACTGAAGCAGTCACTGTCATCTGCTGCTGTGTTATATTATTCAGAGACTCCTGTTATACACTATGGATCACCTAGGACTCAGATGCTGAATGTAACAACCCTCTATCATGCTGCTTGGCACTGAGTGACTGCTGAAAAACACAGCAACCTTGGTGGTTGACAACCTCTATATATTCACAGGACAGCTACAGCATGAACGGCTTATAATACAAGTTTCTCTACTCTGCTTCTGCCAAAATACCACTATACTCTCAAGCTTCTCATGGACAAACAGCAATATCGGAAACTCCATTCCCTTTAAAACGTATAGTTCTCTACAGGCTGCTAATTATTAATAGCAGTGGTGGCAGCAATTTGAGAGAGATAAATACTCCTGGAATTTTGAGAAAAGATTTGAGACAGCATGGCAGGGCACAGAGACAAATACTCTGTTCACACTTGCAGTTATAATCTCTCAGCAGAATCAGAAAATACTGATGGGCGAATAGGTTTGCTAGCCACACACTGAACATACAGAATTTAAAGGATGCAACAAAACAAGAAGCTGCCCTGTGAGCCCTGAGCTTTTGAGTTTTCACCTCAAGACAAGATACATATGTGAAATATTTTGCTAGTTTTCACTGGAAATCTCCAACTGGAATGTTGAACTGGCTGGAAATCTGAAATTCAGTGTAGAAATTTGATATCTCACTGTCATTTTTATTCTAAAACTTACCGGTCCATCATTGTATGAAATCTCCAACAGTTCCTGAACAATTCAACTATAGTTGATCTGCCTGTTTGCATAGAACATTAAATAGTTTTAAACATGTTAAGCTGACTTCAGTAGCATGTTTACTCTTGCTAAGCCATAGAGTAACAGCTTTGTAAGTTATAAAGAGCATTATGCATGTTACACAACCAATGTATATAATATATAAATGAATACATTCAGTGATGGAAAGAGTTGTCTGCATTATAGCATCTCTTTTTTTTTTTTTTTTGAATTCTAAAAGGCATGAATAAGAGACTTGAAACCAAATTCAGTGTCTGGAGTAAACACTCTACTATGTTAACCCAGCAGTGAAAGGAGGAGTAAACAGCTATCATTAAAATATTCCTTCAGGATTCTGCACACCATAAGACAATTACTCATCTTGAGGTGAAGCACTCACCCTTTACACAGCCTTATTTTTTCCCTAAACCCAAATCCAAATTGTTTTTCTTCCAGAGAAAAACCTGGGTTATTTCATTTTTTGACTCCTACGAACACAACTGCTATGTATACTAACTAGGTTTCTTTGTCAAAGGGCACCAAAAATACACTAGTATTGTTGAAGAGACAAATGGAAAAAATCTTGATTAGGCAGAGTGTTCTTCTCAACAAAGAACAAACACAAAGGACCCACATGAACGCTGAAAAGCTTAACCAGAAAAGGACTCACATGGAATGGCATTATCTTAAAAGCTCTAAAATATGTCTCAGAAGTACCTAGCAGGCAAATGAGAAATTTTTTTCGTGTTTGTTAGGGCTTTTTTGTTGCATTTTACAGCATAACATGAAGTCTAGGAACACGTTACAGTACTTTGTGGTAGAATTGAAGACTTGGTAAGTGTCTGTATTTTGCATAAAGCTATTGGATGAAACTGTGCTTTCTGGCATAGCTTGCCACTGTTTGATAGCATTTTAAAAGCATACTGTGCTTGAACTATCAACATAGAGTATGTGTTAGTTTTATGCTCCACAACTTAACTTTGTTATGTGCAATGGAAAAATTACTGTGAAGTTTCCTATTGTAGCACTTTTGTCACAGTTGTTTATTAGATATGGAGCCTCATTTTGAACTTATTTGCTTTCTATGCTGTCACTTCCATGGCATTTGTAATGTACTGCGATTTAATTGGAAATTGGACCAGACAACATTAGATGAAATTTTGGTGATTCCAGTCATTGAAGATTTCTCATTGCTGGCATGTAAGTGAGGTTCTTTACAGGGTGCTTATTTGTTTGATTTGCACTTAAAGGATATATATTTAAATCCATTTCATGAAATAATGCACTGGGGGAAAAGTAGTATGTAGTAGGTTTTCCTTGCAATCATCTCAAAGCGTTAACACTATGACATAGATACAAATGTGTATCAGAATCATAGAATCATAGAATAGTTTGGGTTGGAATGAACCTTTAAAGTTCATCTAGTCCAACTCCCCTGCAATTAGCAGGGATATCTTCAAATAGATTAGGTTGCTCAGAGCCCTGTCCAGACTGGCCTTGAATGTTTCCAGGGGCAGGGCATCTACAATCTTCCTGGGCAACCTGTTCCAATGTTTCACTACTCTGATTGCAAAAACTTTCTTCCTTATATCCAGTCGAAAACTACCCTCTTTTAGTTTAAAACCATTACCCCTTGTTCCATCACAACAGACCCTACTAAAAAGTCTGTTACATCCCACCAAAGAGGAGAGAGACGTGACTCAGGTTTGTGGGTCCTCTCAGGGCAGAATAAGGTAAAACAATTACTCAAGGTCCAAACATAATTTTTAATGAGAAAAGTGCAACTGTCCCATGTAGTTTGGCATCTGGTAACATGCAGCCTTACACAACTTTAAAGTAAGCTTTGTGGTTATTCACCACACATGTGGGGTTTGAGTCTTGCATTATTTGCTAGATAAAAAGGGAATAAAAATGAAGAGAAAAGGGAGGGGAGGGAGACAGAAAAGAGGAGGGGGGGGGGAAGTGAAAGAAAGAGAAAGACATCACCGGTCTGGGTTCCAGTGTTGGTCCAGCCAACAAGGTGTCTCTGGTCTCTTGGAGCACTCATACAGAAGTTCTTTTCCCCCACCTGATGCTATCCTCTCTCCCCTTTTATACTTACTCATCCCTCAACATTGGCCATCTCCTCCAAAATTTTCACCCCTGGGCAGCACCCAGCATTCTTCTGTTGTTGGTTAATTAGTCATGATGGGATGAATTGAGTCAGTAGTCACAATCTCCCTCTGATGTGCGGGCAATAAATTGGCTTTTGGCACCTTCTGAGGCAGGATGTTCCCTCTTACCAGTCTTTAGCTCCTCTTATCATTGAAAGCTTGTCACTTGTGAATGTTTGAGACGTTCCTTGATGAAGCTTAGGGGAGTCTCCAATCCCTGCTTTGCTTTTACCAGGTTCTGAGTCCTCTGCTGAGCAAACGACTCTTTTGTTCAGATGCATTTACAGGCGGGCAGAAGATTGAGTTTGTTTAGTTTTCTGCTAGGTCTCCTACAAAGTCTCTCCCCATCTTTCTTACAGGCCCCCTTTAAGTATTGAAAGGCCACAATAATTTGTCCTTGGAGCCTTTTCTTCTCCAGGATGAACAAAATCAATTCTGTCAAGCTTTTCCTCACAGGAGAGGTTTTTCACCCCTCTGCACCTCTCCACCCCATTTTTGTGGCCCTCCTCTGGACCTGCTCCAATAGGTCCATGTCTCCTTTGCTGAGGACTCCAGATTTGAAATCAGTACTCCAGGTGGAGTCTCACCAGAGCAGAGTAGAGGGGCAGAATTAGAGAATCATGGAATCACGGAATTGTAGGGGTTGGAAGGGACATCTGGAGATCATCTAGACCAATCTCCCTGCTAAAGCAGGTTAGCCTAGAGTGGGTTGCACAGGAACGCATTCAGGTGGATTCTGAAAATATCCAGAGAAGGAGATGCCACAACCTCCCTGGGCAGCCTGTTCCAGTGCTCTGTCACCCTCACAGTAAAGAAGTTCTTTATCATGTTCAGGTGGAAATTCCTATGTTCCAATCTGTGCCCATTGCCCCTTGTCCTGTCACTGGGCAGCACTGAAAAGAATCTGGCCCCATCCTCTTGACAGTTGCCCTTAAGATTTTTACAACCACTGATGAGAGCCACTCCCAGTCTTCTCCAAGCTAAACAGACCCAGGTTTCTCAGTCTTTCCTCGTAAGACAGATGCTCCACTCCCCTAATCATCTTTGTAGCCCTCTGCTGGACTCTCTCCAGTAGTTCCCTGTCTCTGTTGAACTGGGGAGCCCAGAACTGGACACAGGGCTCCAGATGTGGCCTCATCAGGGCGGAGTACAAGGGGAGGATGACCTCCCTTGACCTGTCGGCCACACTCTTCTTAATGCATCCCAGGATGCCATTTGCCTTCTTGGCCCCAATGGCACATTGCTGGCTCAGGGTGAGCCTGTTGTCCACAATACTCCCAGGTCCTTCTCCACAGAGCTACTTTCCAGCAAGTCAGCTCCCAACCTGTAGTGGTGCATGGGGTTGTTCCTCTCCAGGTTCAGGACCCTACACTTGCTCTTGTTGAACTTCCTCAGATTCCTTCCAGATTCTCTGCCCAACTCTCCAGCCTGTCCAGGTCACGCTGAATGGCAGCACAGCCTTCCGGTGAGTCAGCCGCTCCCCCCAGCTTTGTATCATCAGCAAAGTAGCTGAGGGTACACTCTGTCCCTTCATCTAGGTCATTGATGAATGTGTTGAACCGGGCTCCACCCAGCACTGACCCCTGGGGACCGCTGGTCACAGGCTTCCAACTAGACTCTGCACCATTAATTACAACCCGCTGAGCTCTGCCGTTCAGACAGTTCTACAAGGAATTTCAGCATGCCTGCTGGTCCTGGAAATGGGTAACTATGGAGGATGTGATACCTAGCTGGCTGTAGCAGCAGAAAGGCACATAACAATAGGCCAGAAACTCTGCTGGTAACAGTGTACACATGAGCAGCAACTGTCGATGTGCTGCAGGCACAGCCCTCAGCATGCACTGGAGCCACTACCCCAGCATATGAGAGACCTAACTGATGATGAGAAAGAGGTTGACAGGCTCTTCTCTGAGCCCCTGCAGGACATGAGAGTCTGAGCCGCAGCTGCACTGAAGGAGGGGCAAGCAGAGCCTGTGTTTATTGAGTTGGGAAATGGAGACTCTCAGGATGCCAGAGACTAGGAGCTCATTACTTCTGTCACCAGNATCTGGCCCCATCCTCTTGACAGTTGCCCTTAAGATTTTTACAACCACTGATGAGAGCCACTCCCAGTCTTCTCCAAGCTAAACAGACCCAGGTTTCTCAGTCTTTCCTCGTAAGACAGATGCTCCACTCCCCTAATCATCTTTGTAGCCCTCTGCTGGACTCTCTCCAGTAGTTCCCTGTCTCTGTTGAACTGGGGAGCCCAGAACTGGACACAGGGCTCCAGATGTGGCCTCATCAGGGCGGAGTACAAGGGGAGGATGACCTCCCTTGACCTGTCGGCCACACTCTTCTTAATGCATCCCAGGATGCCATTTGCCTTCTTGGCCCCAATGGCACATTGCTGGCTCAGGGTGAGCCTGTTGTCCACAATACTCCCAGGTCCTTCTCCACAGAGCTACTTTCCAGCAAGTCAGCTCCCAACCTGTAGTGGTGCATGGGGTTGTTCCTCTCCAGGTTCAGGACCCTACACTTGCTCTTGTTGAACTTCCTCAGATTCCTTCCAGATTCTCTGCCCAACTCTCCAGCCTGTCCAGGTCACGCTGAATGGCAGCACAGCCTTCCGGTGAGTCAGCCGCTCCCCCCAGCTTTGTATCATCAGCAAAGTAGCTGAGGGTACACTCTGTCCCTTCATCTAGGTCATTGATGAATGTGTTGAACCGGGCTCCACCCAGCACTGACCCCTGGGGACCGCTGGTCACAGGCTTCCAACTAGACTCTGCACCATTAATTACAACCCGCTGAGCTCTGCCGTTCAGACAGTTCTACAAGGAATTTCAGCATGCCTGCTGGTCCTGGAAATGGGTAACTATGGAGGATGTGATACCTAGCTGGCTGTAGCAGCAGAAAGGCACATAACAATAGGCCAGAAACTCTGCTGGTAACAGTGTACACATGAGCAGCAACTGTCGATGTGCTGCAGGCACAGCCCTCAGCATGCACTGGAGCCACTACCCCAGCATATGAGAGACCTAACTGATGATGAGAAAGAGGTTGACAGGCTCTTCTCTGAGCCCCTGCAGGACATGAGAGTCTGAGCCGCAGCTGCACTGAAGGAGGGGCAAGCAGAGCCTGTGTTTATTGAGTTGGGAAATGGAGACTCTCAGGATGCCAGAGACTAGGAGCTCATTACTTCTGTCACCAGGATGATTCTTGTTCCACCTGCAGATCTGCAGCTACAGATTAAAGCCAGCCACTTATGGTAAACTCTAGGAGTGGATGCTGTGTCCAATACTCCTTAATATCTCCACTAAAGACTTGCACTATGGGACAGATTACAACATCAGCATGTTCACAGGTGATAGAAAACTGTCTGGGAGTGGTTGATATGCCAGACAGTCATGCTGCCATTTAGAGGGAACTCTACAGGCTGGAGAAATTGTTCAACAAAGAGAAATGCCAAGTCTTGAGGAATAATCCCATGCACCAGTAGAGACATGGGCTAGAAAGGAGCCCATGAAAAGGCCCTGGGGATCCTGGTGGACAAGTTCAGCATGAGCCAGCAATGTGCCCTTGCAGTAAAGTAGGACAATAGCCTCCTGGACTGTGTGAGGAATAGCATCACCAGCAGGTTGAAGGAAGTGATCCTTCCCCTCAGCACTGGTGAGTTCACACCTGGAGTACTATGTCCAGTTCTAAGCTCCCTAGTACAAGAGAAATAGTGACATAATGGAGTGAGTCCAACAAAGGATCATGAAGATGATTAAGGGACAGCACACATAAACAGGAGGAGAAGCTGACACAGCTGGGACTGTTCAGTCTGGAACAATGTGTATAAATATCTGATTGGGGGGGGACACATATGATGAAAGACAAGAATCAATGGGCATAAATTACAATACAGAAACATAAGAAATCTTAAACATAAGGGAAACAATGTCTACTGTGAAGGTGATTAAACACTGGAACAGGTTGCACAGAGAAATTGTGGGGTCTCCATGCTTGGACTCATTCAAAACCTGGGTGGTCATGACTCTGAGCAATTTGCTCTATCTGTTCCTGCTTTGAGTAGAGTGTTGAACTAGATGTTCTCCAGAGGTGCCTTCCAACCTCAATCATTCTTTGATTCTGTGAATCTATCAAATTTAACAGAACTAAAATATCTCTGATGTTTTTCAAAAAGAACAAACCAGGAATCCATGTCGCTTAATGTTTCCCTGCTGTCTTTGCTGGAAAGTCAATATTTGTATTACTGCCCATCCAAAATGCTTAATCTCTTCAAGAGAATTGATGCATAGCATACTTCAGCTTCTGACTTCACTTGTTGGACAGACCTAGATACTTAGTTATGTTTGGTGTACCTTGTAAGGTAAAAAAAATAAAGTTGACTAAAAAAGACAAGTTGTGATTGAAATATTTTTCAGTTTTTTCATCCTTCTTGCTCATTTTTAAATGTTTTTGGTTATTAATTTCCCTTCTGATTTTAGCTGTTGCAAGTTCCAATTTTACAGGAACAGTTTTTACCCACAACATATGCAAAACAACCAGAACTGGAACAATTCAGTCCCTAGAACTCCAGGTTCTCCATTCCCTACTGAGAATCTTTGAGAAATATAAATTAAAATTAGTTTCAGTGCATTGAATTAATTATTGCATTTATTGGTTATTATCTTGCTTTGCGGTTTTTCGTGCCCCTGAACTGTAGATGGAATTAGAAAAGAAGAAGAGAGAATCAACTAATTAATCTTGGGCTTCCAAAAGAGACTAAAAGGTTTGAAAAATGGGAAAAAAGTAAAGTAAGAACTTGATTAAACTAAAAAAAATACCAAGCAAAACTTTCAAAGACTGTATCGCTATATGAAATAGAAATTTAATTCATGTTTATGCACTGTAATTACTCAGCTTATGTGGGTGTGTATATATCTATATGTATGTATGTATATAAATTTAATATAGTAGCAGAAAATTTCATGTTTCTATAGCGTTCCAGAGATTATGAATAAAATATTTAATTCAGAGGTTGCAATTACATTTGCTAAATTATTTCACTGACCTTTTTCTATACTTATGTTGGCCCACAGCAGATGCATGAGCACTGCCAAAAAAAAGAAAAACATCGTTTATCAGTCACAGAAGAAAAAGATAGCTGTTCAGTAGTAGGTGCTGTTCAAGACAGACATGAGTGACAAAAATTTAGAACTGGCACATATTGTGAAGATAAGTCTTAGACTGAAGCAATATATGCCATGTGTCTAAAATGATGATCTAGCAGAGATTTTTGGTAGTTGCTCTGTACAGAGTTTTTTTGCAATTTTGCAATACACATCGCATAGTGATGCACATTGTGGACTTACCAGACTGAGCCTTCACATAGACATGTCTTCCCATTTCACAGTGAGGACATACCATGGAATAACAAGACAGCTTCTTCTTAGACCAATGTTCTGCTCTAGGTTATATATGTATATATATGTGAATCTCTGCTTGCCATCACTCATAAAATATCTTCCTTCCTATCAGAACCAAGATATCTGTATTACCATCTCACCTAAAACACGTAGTATACTGGCAGCATTGCCTTTAATAAGATGTCTTCCCTTGTACTTATAAACAGAATAGGGGGAAGGAGGGTTTATATTTACCTTTGGTTAAATTATATTGGTTTATATGGAAAAGAAACCAGTGTCTCCAGGTACTTAAAGACACAACAATTTATGCAAAATACTGATCATTTCCATACTGTATATGTATATTACATAAAACTATAGTATATCTGCAAGATTTTACTAACATGATAAACTTAATGGTTTGAAGCTTTCTTACAGTGTTTCTGATTTTGTAGGAAATCTATAAATAAACACTTCTGAAAGTGTTATTTCTTTGTTTTTTTCCTTTAAACTAATTCACATTTTATATTTATTTGAAGAGGTCTAAGACCCCACAGAAGTGTGGTCTGGCAAGGCTCAGTGCTGAATCAATAAACATATCCAGAATTTACTATGTCCTAAAATATTCCAAGCCTAAACCTCTGGCAAGTGGGATATTTAAGCACAAACAAATGAAGATGCCTCTAGATGATCTGGCACTTTGGTCGCAGTAATTTAGTGAGATGAGATTTAATGAAGACAAAGATAATACTCACTACAGTTATAAACAAGAAAGTTTTGCTACTAAGTCATAAAGGAAAAGATTTAGGAGCATGCAGAGGGTAATTGTAAATAAATCAAATGAACTCCCAGTACAATGCATTTTGAAAAGTTCTGCTCTGGAATTTATATACATATGACACTATTATAGAGCAGGAGAAATTATTCTTGAGGTTGTACTTTGCTATTCTCCTGTAGCCACTTAAGCACAAAGAACTAGCTGTACTCACAAGTGTCAATCTGTAAAATTATGTGTATCTCTCTTCATTCCAGGAGTGCGTAGTTTCTGGCGCTAAATTCCATGTAGTAGAGAAGAGTATTTAAAAAAAAAAAAAAAGTTGACAGAATTGTCTTTTTCTAGTATGACATACACGCTTCAGAAACGTCTGTTTTCGTTTGTATTTTTTTAACCCAGGCAGATTAAAACCAGTGTAGTCAGTTTGTGACAGGCTTTGGCTAGGACTGTGAAGTGAATTCACTTGTATCTTTTTCTTAAAGTAAGCATATTAAAAACATCAAAAGGACTATGGATAACTAAAGTGAGTTTACATTTGAATGCAAATGAAAATAGTGTAACTAACTAGGGTAACATGTTCATGTACTGTTAGGTCTGACATAGTCTTCTCCCTCTCCTGTGGTCTTCCACTTGAACCCAGAGAAGACAGGACAAACAAGTAGTATTTCTTCTCAGTGTTCAAGAACAGCGTTTTAAAAATTCAGAACAAATGAAAACATTCACATTCCATAAGCAGTGGCCAAAATAAAAATAATAAAACAAGGATATATTGGTCATATTCTTATATTGCCAAGAAAATCTGCTGCCCCAAGGTGCTTTCTTTCAGTAGCCCTTTTCCCATCTATTAGTTTGGAGTGCATCACCTCTTCTCTGGGCAGGCTTAAAAATGTAAAATACATTCTCTCAAAATCTTCTGTTCCTCCTATAGCTCAAACGTCATTTTTCTTAAAATATTTTCTTCCTTGTGTTTCCTATGGTGATCCTTAAAAGTAATTTTTCATCAGTTCCTAGGATCATTCACTCTCTCCTACTCTAAGTGCAGAGATTTCTACAGTCTTCTTTTTAGATGTTCTGCTTACAGGGTTATTTTGCAGTCCATACTGTAGGAAAAATATGGTCTCTTGCCTCATTCATCCAATGAGAATTTTTTTTCAGGCGACCTGAGGATAATTTAGCTGGTCTGTTTTACGTGCCTATTTGAGAATGTAATGAAATGTAGTCTGAGAATGCTTTTTTTTTTTTGAAGGATAACTATCTCAGACTTGGACATCTGAAGCTAGGCAAAATTAATCCCACTCCACGTAAATAACCTTTAGTTCATTACATAGTAGATGTGTTATCCAAAAGTCAGCTGTTAAACTATGCAGAGAGGAAGATTATGTTTATGCTTCTGCTTCTTCATAGTTCTCCACGTGCCAATCAAGTTTTTACTTCCTAAGATTTTTTTTTAACCTAACATTTTAATCAGTTTAAACACATTTGCGCCTCTTAATGCTTTCATGCATTCCTTTTCACATCTATCAGTGTGGTTTATGGATCATGATAAACCCTTGGAGATAAATGTGTTACCACTTTTTATGGTGAATTTAAAACTTTGAAACTGTTCAACAGACACTAGGCCTGAGGAAACTGGGAATCGAATAATTAAAAAAACCCCAAACAACATGACAACTTGAAATTACACAAAGATAAGTGAGTAAGATTATTGTTGAAATAGGTGCATACTACAGCTGTGGGCTATGTGTGTGAAGTATCCACACTGTAAACATAATGAAGTAACTAGCCACCTTCAAAAACAAGCCAATGGGCTAGGCAAGTTATTGCACATGGCAAGACATCATACTGGTAAGAAAGAAATGTTTCTGGACTGCAGTAACCACAGGTGCACTACCCCCTTGTGTTCTGGAGACATTGAAGCCCCCTCACAGCAAAATTAGGATCCCTTGCTAGAGTGAGGGACAAGAGCTCTCCTGAATGTGTCTGTAGTAGAGGGTTTCTGATCAGATCTACAACTGCTGTTTTCACGCTGTCGGATGCTTCTTCTGAGTAATTTTAGCTTTGTCAAAATGAAAGTAATCTCTCCTGTTGCCCAGATCTTTAACAGTCAACCAGGGCTGCTTATAAAGCAAGAGCAGCTCTCTGCTGTTCCCATGAGAAATTACTAATCCAGGACATGTTTAATGTTGCATCTATGAGTAGCGTGTGTATACTACATGCCTTGAAAACATTGGGATCAGACTCAGCACACAACTGGATGGCTTTTGGAGGCAGATTTTGCAACATGGTTTGGCACACTGTGTGTCAATAAAGAGAGTCAGCTAGTGAGCCTGAACCTTGTACACTGTTTAAGGGTCAGGTCTTTCCCTGGATCTTTCTTCGGACGTTTCAAACAGCTCTGTTGAAGACACACCTGCCATAAGAGGGGCTTGCTCTACACTGCGCTGCTGTAAGCCATCTATATATGCCATATGGAATCAAGGCCCAGGTTTGGTTCCTGGCACTCTGTTAGGTATTATAGACATAAATCTGTCACTTCAAATGTGACTGTGTCCCTCTGCATAGCAATCTGTTCTGACAAAGGTAAAGCAAACAGAATGAAAAAGCTAAGGAACATTTCAGTCCTTTGTGCTAGGTGAGGCAGGGTCTCCCCTTCCTGTCTTCTTGCTCTCTGCATGGTTTGCCCAAAAAGGAAGGGAGGTGCATTTGCAAAGCACAGCAGAAAGCATGGGCAGCCTGGTAACTGGCAGACAGAGGAGCTGGCAGCACTGCAGCTGGAAGACATATGCAGAATTTACCAGAATTAAGAAGAGATGTAGAAGGCAGAAGCACATGCACATGATAATAGTTTCTAAAGCAACAGAGAGCAGCACAGGATGATAATCAGAAGAACTATAAAAACAGTATATATAATTGCTGTATTTTCTCAGTTTTAAGAATCATTTTTTTTATCATGGCAGCAGGGTCCTGCAGGGAGCCTGCAGGGACAAGAAACATACTTCCCTTGACCTGGCTTAGGTGTCTCAGATACTGACATCTACACTGCAGACATCTGCATGTACACTTGTGAGCTCTAGTTTTAAAATTATCTGAGGTAAATGCTGTACTGAGTAACATACTCTTCAGTCAAAACACAGCAAAAACAAGATTTAGTAAATGTAATCTAATCTATCTAAGGCAAAGGGAAACCTTACTTAGGTAGACGTAGCAACATGATAGAGGAAAAGATAAAAATAAAACAACTGTCCATATGAGAACAGGGTCATTTAAACAAAAGGAGAATATAGTCTTGAGCAGTAGACAGATACCTGTTGAAAAGTTGACAATTCTTCCATTAAAAATGCTAGGTTTTATCTTTGTGTCTGGCACTGTGCATTACATTCATTTTGACAGAAGCTGATATATTGGGAGTATGCATGAGACGATAAAATAAAATCCAACATCATGATGAGTTGTTGAAAGGGAAACTCATTAAACAAAATGAAATCCATCTTACTTACTAAACAAGGTTCAAAGGCAAAAAGCAACCGAGGAAAATATAAATGAAATAGATTGCTTTTCTAAGGAGTAAAACCGTAATTGTCCAAACAGGAAGAAAATTAAGAGTATTGCTAATACTACCGCTACAGTGTTTTCAACATGTGTGGGTAGGTTTACAACATAATTTTGTGATGTGGAATAATAGAGTCAGGGCAGGAGATAAAAAATGATGAGCGCAAGGTAAAACTGATTGTGCATGAGATGAATGCTTCCCTTTCCTCCCAGCAGTGTAGTTGAGGGTAAGTGTGAGCAAACAGACTTTACTCACTTTTAAATTGGGCAGAAGAGAGTTTACTTGTTTACTGTCTTCTAGGAACACCATGCAATTTAGCTAATGCACTTTTTTGTTTTGGTTTGGTTTTAATGTCTTTAACTTTGTGCTACTGCACTTCCCTTGGGAAAGAGCTTTTCCTAGCAATGCCTTAAGGAAGAAGTGTATTGAGGGTGTGAACCTCTGCAGGAGGTAATCATTTGCAAGGAGCAACCACTGAGGAAAGGCTACCTTCAGTCATCCTAACTAACTGGTTCATAATATTATCTGGCTGTTAAGGACGCTGTTCCCAAAGAGCTCTGTGGCAATTTTTTTTTCAATATTTTTATAAAATTCCCTTGAATCCATGTAAATCTCTACTTTTAACAGCATGTAAGCAAGTGAGTTCCCTGAAGTTATTGGAAATTACTATCTGAGGAAAGAAGGAACCCTCAAAAGAAGAGAATTCTTACTGATTTCTAGGGTAGGGATTTAGTCCATTTCACTAGAAAACAAGCTTGATTTCTTCAACAGTATAAGAAAAATGCTCATTTAGAGATAGAGGTTTTCTCAGGCTGCTTTAAACATTAGTTTAGATAGAAATTCTCATTTGGTAAAAAAAAAAAGGAAAACAGTCAGCACATCTGCAGTGACAAAGGTAAAATACATTATATTTTCAAGGGAAAGTGGAGTTGAATCTAAATCAACTTCAATAATAAATTTAAATAGTTGTACATTATTTGAATTCTCATTCATGTATGCAAATAGGCAGTAACAGTACTTGTATGTGGAACTATTTATTACCCAAGATGAGAAAGAGTTACAAGAGTGGGTCATGCAAAGTGAGCTATATTCATCGAATGAAATGTCAAGGTCCACTGTGCTGGTAAATCCTCCCAGTGCATTTGAATTCATGACTCCTCTGATTACTTTCCAAAATCCTTTATGGTCTGTTACGTCAGCAATACACAGACAGTGGTTGTGCTGTTACGTGAGGGTTCTTGTGTTTTATTACTCCACAAGGGAGAGAAGGGGGCTGGGGACAGGATTCCCCAGCTGCTCCATGAGGACTCAGCACAGAGCACTACAGCAGTCTCCTCTGACCATAAAATCTGAAACTCTGTTTGGTCCCTACAGAAAGAAGCAGACCATTTCACCCATGAAGTTGATGGTGGTATCAATGCGCCAGCATTCTCTCCTTTTCTCACATGATGGGCAGAGTAAGTCACCGCTGCTGTAATGATTTCCAGTGCTCATTATTTATAATTATTTAGGTTCTCTGAGGATTATGCAAAAAAGAAAATCTCATAAACCCAAAGTATCCTATATCAGCTGGTCAGGAGAGTCAGGAGTAAGCTTTGCCTGTATGTAACAGAGTTTTACTAACTCCTGGGATAATTTGCTGAAGCTTAGCTAGACCTAAAGTACAATTCAGGACCTGTCATCACCATACTACCATTACCAACTTTTTTACAACTTTATGGCAAATTCCTTATACTTGAGCCCCTTGAACTTTTTGATAATACAATATTACATTTTCTTTTTTTTAAAAAAAAAAAAAGTTATAATGTTTTAAATAATTTGTGTTCTGGAAAAAAACTGGAAAATAACCAGCAAGAGTCTCAAAAAACCCAGAAGGTAACCACTTTTACAATTCCAAATATTTATCTCTTTCTTTCTACTTTTTACAACAACCCAAAAGACATGAAACTGACTAATGATTTTGACACACTTAGGACTGACAATTATGAATTCCATATATTACTGAGGGAAAAAGAAACAGTTTTTTAAAAGTTGAAGAGGTCATCACCTTTCTGTCCCAGAAAGCACTTGCAAAAAGCACATTTCATTTGGTCGTTGGGTTTTTTCCCTTCATCATTCACCATTGTACAGCACTTTGCTTCATTTCTGAATTTCATCTTTCCCAGATGGTTGTTAATTGATAGAAGATGGCTTTCACATTTACCATTATAGCTGAAATAATGGCCTGAAATTCAAAACTTAAATATTAAAACTACACATTAGGCAGAAATGTCCAAAAGGTTAGACAATGGAATAATTTGTCAGGGGAGAAATAATTGAATCATCATTACTACTAGAATTTAAGAACAGACTAGATAAAACAGATTATTAGGAGATTATAGTAAAGGGCAAGCATCAACCGCCCTCTGTTGCTTCCGGTTTTCTAATTTAGCATGGATAACAAGCATGATCTGCGATACTCCATAATGCATCGCATGCTACGTTATGATATTGAAAACACACAAGAAGGGAGGCCAGAGCATGTGGCAGGCCAAGCAATAAAGTTATATATATATGTATGTATGTATGTATATACATAAGTAGTTTATATTATATAATATATAAAGCCTATCTTAAAAAAATATCACAGCCTACAGTCCTGAGTTTTAACTATGATGGTGCAAAATACTGCACAGGGCACCATTGCCCTCTCTGGTGTGCAATAATCTTGACACACAGACATTCAAACAATTTTATATTAAATACTTTTGCTCACTTCCACAACCTTAATGTTCTAAATGAGTGCAGAGTGTGGGAGGAACAACTTTCAAAGATATACTGTGCCTGCTGTACTTTTAATTAATTTGTAGATTGAAAATAACTACAAGGGAAATATATGAGGGAGGGGAGATGGGAAGTACTAAAGGAGTTTTTACCACTTTATTTATGTAGTTTATTTCAAATCTGGTCTCATAAGAAACACAGAGCTCATTTGATCAAGGAGAGGAACTATACAGTCTCATTTCAGTATATGTCAGAGTAATTAACAGTGCATTTTCCAGCAAAAACTGAGCAAAATTTTACCATAGTTTCTTTATAGAGACAAGGCTTCCTCCCCAGGTCCAACACTGCTCTAATAAAAAAGACTGTGACATTTCAGTACTCCTCATTTCTTCATGGATGCTGCCTAGATAATATATCTTAATTTAACATTGATTATTAGTATTGATATTACAGTGCCAACTGAATTTACATTAGCTTTTGATTGTGACAGATATTAGACCCCTGCATCACCTTATGTAATAATCAGTAACCAAGCACTGCCTCCAGCTTTTCCCAGTTAATAAAACCCAGCTGAAATCCCTCCCTCATCTGGCAATAAATCTTGCCTATATTATAAAGCTGAATAATGCGTGTTGGGGGAGAAAAGTTGGGCAGGCAATAGCAGCACAGGAGAAGCAGTGCCTGCAGTGCAGGCAGGCAGGCAGGCAGGCAGACAGGAGCCCTGCCCCAGCATGCAGGCAGACTGCCGATGAGGCAGTGTGTGTCTGGGAAACCAAGGTTTTGAAAAAGAAACCTGTGATTGGGCAAGCATCCTCTAAGATTTTATGTCACCTGCAGAGAGTACATGACAGCTTTATTAATGCTAAGCATTTTGAGCCTGATTCACTACCACATTACTGCAGCTTAGTGCCGAGGTAGCCCCATGCGATGGTAAATCAACAGTCGGCTCATGCGTGTCCCACTATCGAGAGGCTCAGAGCGTGGGGACTGTGCCCTGAACCTTTTAGAGATTCTTTATTACTGAACACGTCTAACAGTGAATTTTGGGTAAACACCATCTCTGCTGAGTCTGACTTCCTGGCTTCAAGTTGAGACGTGGCCCTTAGCTTTTAAACTGGAATTAATTATATATTTTTCCTTTTAGGAGGTTAAATGATACTTCTGCTAAATAAATCTTTCTTGAGAGGGACTATATGACTGAGCTTTAAGCTTTATTTTCTGATAAAAGCCATCAGAACATTTATAAGTGAAAATTTTACATTAACTGGGTTCTAGAACAACCCACAAGTTTATTTATTAGCTCCCATTTTGCACAACTTTATACAGGCACATATGAAAAACTCTGCATGCAAATTGTTTTTGCATTTGATGACTTGTGTGGACAAAGAAAATATTGTACACAAACAGCATCTGTGTGCTCAAATTAAGAATTTGTCACTGCTTTCATTCAAGACCTAAAGCATGAAAACATTTTGCAAATGAAAAGAGACTACAGATCTGAATCCCTTTACAAACACTGGCTTTCTTTTTTGCTTTAGAAAGCATTCACAACTTAACCCTTGGTGTTCCAAACTTTTGTAATTTATGCCCCTGACAAAAATGATCATATAATTTAAAGAGAAACACAAATTTAAAAAAAAAAAGTTGCAACAAAAATACCCAAACCACATCACATTTTTGCATAGACATTACATGGACGCAGCAGAATCTCTTTCAGCTAGGATAAAGTTGACCCATGTATTGGATAACCACTCATAAACACCTTTCCTGCATAAAACAGTCCAAAGACTTTGTCTCTTAGCAAGGGCAAAAATTAAATTACAACTTATTTATCAACACTTGTCCCCTATCTTACAGAAATCTACTTAAAAACAGAGATTCACAGAGCTCAGTATCTTTTCTCCTGTAGCTTAAAAAAAGACCCAGAATACAACATAATAATAGAAATATAGAGAGATCATCTTAAGAACCCAGGTACTTACAACTATAACAAAAAGAAGTCATGTCCTTTTCTGTCATTAAGATTGCTGAAAGGACTATCTCCTGTTGACGCTGATTTTTTTTTAAACTACAGAGGTACAGTTGAGTGGAAATGAAATTTACAGTGATGCAGGTACTGGAGGCACCATGCACAAGCTCAACATCAGCGATACACTGCTTCATACAAATATGCTGGCTTTGACGTATCACTCGTATGGCCGTCTACATATTCTTATTTCACTCTGGTTTTCCCCATAGGACTTCCTTTCTCCCTGTACTTGGTATTGTCTATACTTTTCTATGGAGTATATGTTAATGTTGCCCTGATTTGCCATGTGAAATTCTCACTGGTGTTGGTGGGATTTCTCTCCATAGGTCAAGAGAATCACATTAACCTAAGTTTATAAAAGGCCTCTGAATGTTGGTACTTTATTGACAGAATTTTATTATGTACAGCTGTCATTCTGTTACTTAAAGAGGAAGAAGAAACAAAGAAACAATGGCACATCACAAGATATACTTCTTTGCCCCATGCTACTATACATTTTGGTGTATATATTTGTACCAGCAACTATAAATCATGCACTTCAGCTAGGACACCAGTAAACCAGTAAGTAATTGCTTTCTTCATTGTTCTTGCTACATTACTCATGTTATATGCCATGTAACTGCTACTCAAACAATGACAATGAGAAGGGCGGAATTAAACACCTTTTATTGTCTTTATATAATTCTGTTTTCCAGCCCTTTTTAGCTTTTCCAGATGCAACTCACTCAATTTTTGTGTTTTGCAACACAGTAATCTGACATTCATTCACAATAAAATGTCAAATGTACTTTATGTACCTGCTGTATAATTACACAGTTCTCCTAGGTATTGGAAGAGAGTGTATTGTAGAGTGAGTAGAAGCTTCCTAAAAATAACATATTTAGAGCTCCTAAACTTTTCTAGATTCCCTCGACAGTAATAGACCTTTCAAGAATATTATCACTCAAGACTTACTATAACTTCTTTTTTTTCCACAAGTTATTTTTATAGTATACCAAGAGGAACACAATTCTCTTACAGTTCTGGACATGGAGTACCCAGAGGACTCCTGAATTACAGTAAGTTAATCAGAATTGACACTGAACCATCAAGAACCAGTACTTCTTCCCAAAGTAGTAGTAGTATTTTATATATCATAACTTCTTCCAGCACAAGCCTAGAACTTCTGTTATGGAAACGGTCATGGAAAGTTTACTGGAGGATTTGTCCACTCCGGAGAATCCCAGGCTACCCATCCCTTGATAAAAGATTCAACAAAATGATCCAGATCTATAATGATGGTATTCAACGTGCCAGATAATGCTTCCATGAAATGGTACCTTGTTGGTTACTGATGTCACTGCTTCCCCTTCAGTGATAGAAAATATTTTAACTTGCTCACTTACTGTGATTGAAACAAATCTATTTACTACTCACAGTTTGTTCACGCTCCAAAATTTGACTCTGTGCTCTGTGATAAAATAAATTGACAGTGTAAAGAGCTATCTACTTTCATGACTTGCACCCTATCTTCTATAGTCAGATATCTACATCTTTCCTCACGTGAAAACAGTTTTATAAAGAAAATTTTAGTAAGAGTTCATGCTGTGATAGTGAGATTCCTGACCTGAAAAATAGTTATGAAATCAGAGTAAGAAAAATTTGAAATCTGGGAACAGGAGTGAAGATAATAATTTGGCTCTAGAGTTCTAATGAACCATATACTAAATCTGAATTACATAACTAATCCTGGATAATAAACACTGATAAAAGTCAATTTTTTAACTCTTCAGTTTTCCCTGTCTTAGAACTAATGAGGAGCTCCAAGAGGACATCAGTATTTTTCCCTGCATTTTAAATACACATTTTGTTTCATAGAACGAAACTATAAGGTAAAAGGGGATGGGCAGTGGAAATTAAAATGTTTCTTTATGACAGATTATTAGTGATTAAAAAATACAAGAACATATCACAACACACTGAGAGCCTGGAGGAAAAACTTCTCATTGTCATGTGTAATTTAGCTTTGTAATGATTTCTTAGCAGACTTGTAAATTGGAAAATCAACATCTGCTTAGTGATAGCAGGTGAGGGACATGCAGGCTGGCACCAAATTTGCATCAGCCTTAACATGAAAAAAAAAAGAACTTACCTTGTTGCATGTTATTGTAAACATGTCCTGTAGAGAGAAACTATTCATTTTTTTCCTAAGCGTATTATACACATCCTTTTCAAACATAGTTCCCTCTAAAGTTTTCCATTTGATATCATCAGTATATAAATTAAGCTGTAGCATGAAGCAGAAATAAGTGAGAGTATAAAAAGTTAGCTCTCATCTTCCATTCATGATCTCCATTCACGAAACACAGAAGACTACAGCCCAGGGTAAAGTACCCACTGATCCTTCATAGATATTTGTATAGAAATTCTCTGCTGTCCCGAGACACTAGCTCTGAATAGACTTTACACCTCTTTTCTAAGGTTGTTTTCTTACTCATATGAAAACTGCTTTGAAAAGGAACAGGCAGTCCTGATATTGCTGTAGAAGCAAGATAGAAAAACTTACACACCGTATAGAAGCAGCTAATGTACTGTGAGCATGAAAGGGCAAATTACCATCCACTGAACGTATCTGTGCAGAATTTCTCCCAATGGTGCTCATGGAGTGACACATTAGCTAACAATCATGATTTAGCCCTGTTTGATCATTAGCAGAAGCAAGAAAGGATGTTTTCTTGTTTGCACTTCAAGCTACTACAGCTTTTGTCAGAAGACTTTGGAATTCAGCCACAAAACAATCTCCATTTAGATCTCCACAATACAGCTTTTGCATGAGCATTAAAGTTGCCAGTGCAACCTATGCAGGCAGGAGTGTTTACTCACATGAGTAGCCCTACATGCCATCATATGAAGCATGCCTTCTTTAACGTTACATAGCTGATTTGCACTGAGACATAATAAATTTCAGCCTGATTCATTCTTGCCTTTCCTGAGCTACTTTCCCCCTTCTTTAGATTTAAAAATAAGACTGCTGCAGGACAGATCATGCGGGTTATAGTCTCACATGCAATTACAGTGTGGGTGGTGAATTACTGCAGTAATAATATTCTGGTCAGTTGTTTCCTGTTCCAGCATATGAACTCCCGTGGAGCATCTGGCTTGTGTCTGTGAAAAGTTCTCATATTTAATTTTTGGACAGGGCTCATCACCTGGTTATGCAGTGAAACTCAAATCATAAATCTCTCTATTCAACAACAATGATTTGGTTGGGTGACTCTTAGATAGCAACATCTGCTTACACAGCAAATGAAATCCATGTTCCAATAAAGAGTCTTGTTCTGGGTTTCTCAGAGTACCTAGTGTGATACAATTCACAATTAGAATAAATTATGTATTTCAAAGATAGCTTATGTAGATGTCAGATTGGTCATCACTTGCTGATGTTTTATATCTCATGGTCTACAGAACATATACATTTTATTTATTATTTATTTTTCTGGCTACTGTTTTTATGTAAGTACATAAGACATTTTTCTGGACTCTAGATTCCATTTGCAATTACTTCTACCCTCCCTTTAAGGTCTGTACTGTTCACCATTAAAGACTGACACAGATCAGCTCACATAAAACAGTTCCAAACAAAGAAGTAATGTCACTAATGCAAATATGAGAGTGACCGTATCTACAAAATATACATTAGAACATAAAGCAAGTCAAAAGAAGCATCTTTCCCTCAAAAATTATAATTACAATTATAGCCCTGTTTCTTTTCTCTGTTTCAAGTTTCCAACAAAGCGCTTAAAATAAAATGGAACTTTTCTAGAATGGGACTACCATGTGTTAGAGGAATTGTAGAGCACATCGTTCTCATCTTCACAGGTCTTTTAATCT
The DNA here is from genome assembly GCA_013398225.1 of Steatornis caripensis. NCBI lineage: Eukaryota > Metazoa > Chordata > Aves > Caprimulgiformes > Steatornithidae > Steatornis > Steatornis caripensis. The sequence continues at coordinate 35,398 of VZSC01017113.1, forward strand.
CACCTGCTAGACTAACACTTCTGTGGTGCATATGTAGCCAGATTATGATAATCACCTGCAAGATATGCTTTCTGGGAAATAATCTCCTGGAGATTATAGTTTCACAGAATAGAATAGCAAGTAAAAGTCTCAGGACTCTAGTTTCCATGATCTGTTTCTACATCACTTTAGAATATAAATATTTTCAGCCAAAACTATTTTAGATGTTAAGAGAAAATACCTGAGCATTGCACAAGAGCAGACAGATTGGGTGTTAGATGAGAGTCTAATTCTTATCAAAATTCATTTCAATGGAATATTCTTGACCAGCCCTATTAGAAAGGGTTGACTAAAACACGTTTTTGTTAAACACAAAAGCAAAGAAAGCAACACCATTATTAATATTCCTCATAAATAAATAACATATTATAGGTTGTTATCTCTGTATAAACAATGCACTAATTAGAAAAAAGTAAGTTATAATTTGCTGATCTGTTCTTGAAGGAACACAGCTGACAGCTTCTCTCTGAGTAAAACCTATGCTCCTAACTGTGCATATCCAATGATTTGAATGAGCTAAAAAAATACCTATTGTTTTTGAAGCATCAGGTTAACTTTTTTTTTAAAGACTCTTATCACAGGTGTTATCAAGAATTAGAAGTCTAAGCTATTGATAAATCTCTCATCTGATAAACTGCAAACAAAGATAGCTACAAACTTATGCAGTTGTAACTGACTAATGCATCCAGTGTTAGTTCAGGATTTGATATGTTCATTGATGATATTCTTTCTTTTCACACCATTCAAGAGACGGATGCCTCTCTTCCCACTAAGGAATTCTTTATCAGATGTTGTCAATATTGAAAGTCAGTTTTTTTTCTCCAGCATTCATTATTCAGTCGTGGCTGTGATTTCAAATCCATTCTTTTATACTTATGTGCATAAAGCAACAACTAGAGAGGTTCAGCTTGCCAGAAGTATCCTGAAGCAAAATCATCTATTCCAAAGTGATGATGAGTTGCATAGTACCCAACACCTGTTCAAGCAGTGGGAAATAATTCACCACAGGTGTTAATGGGAAGTCCAGTTTGCATAACTGCAACTTCATGCCCTGGAAATTCAAAAGGTCATCATCCAGATTTTACAAAGACAAATTAGCAAAAAACTTTGTAAATATTGCATGATAAAAATAATTTAACCAGACAGATAGACNAAATAATTCAGCACAGGTGTTAATGGGAAGTCCAGTTTGCATAACTGCAACTTCATGCCCTGGAAATTCAAAAGGTCATCATCCAGATTTTACAAAGACAAATTAGCAAAAAACTTTGTAAATATTGCATGATAAAAATAATTTAACCAGACAGATAGACAGGATTGAGTTAACTTGTATGACACAATTACAGAACATCAAGGTCTCTAAACTAGCTTTGGGTGTGTCCTTAGTTGGTTGATAATGAAAAGTATTCTGGATTGTTTTCTAGAAGTTAAAAACTCTGTTTCATGTAACTTTTAATAAGTTTGGATATAATCCACTGCATCAGAACATTTGCATAGAATTTAGAGAAACTGAAATATTAAAAAAGGTATGATAATGAAACCTGCTTAAAAAAAAAAAAAAAGCTGAAGCTTTTATAACAATCCAATGATGTTCCGAATTAGATTGTAAGAAACCTTTGGGTATCATCTAGTCCAAATGCTGCTCATCGCAGGGACAAATTCAAGGTTAGAGCAGGTTAATTGCTCACTGACCAGTGAAGTTTTAAACATCTCCTAGGAAGGGATTCCACAACCTATCTGGGCAACTTCTTCCAGTGATTAACTACCTTCACTGAGGACTGTTTCTGTTTAAATCCAGGTGGAATTTGCCTTGCTGCACCTTGAGTCCATCACCTCTTGGCTTTTTGCTATGTGCATCTGTCAGAAGTCCCTATGACTACCCATTAGGTATCTGTGCACAACAACTAGATCTCCCTTAGCTCTTTCCTCTTAAGGAAACAAAACAGGAAACAAACAGCTCTCTCAGATTCCTGTGTCATATGCTCAAACCTCCACCTACGATAGCGACCCTCCTCTAGACTCAAGCTACTTTGTCAATATCTATCATTGACCATGAAGCCCAGCCCTGGGTGCAGTGACCCACTTGTCTCACAAGTGCTAAACAGACAGGAATGACCACTTCCCTCAACCTGTTGGCTATGTTCTTCCTAATGCAACCCACCCCACTATCAGCCCCAGGACACACTGTTGGCTCATGTTTAAGTTCTTTTCCTCCATGACCCCTTGTCCTTTACTGCAACCTCCCTAACTCTACCATTTCACTGAGACTAGAGCTGGATCCCACCCCATTGGTACAAGGGGTTATTTCATTCCAGATGCAGGGCATCACATTTGACCTTATGAACTTCATGAGGTTTCTATCCATTCATTTCTCCAGCCCCTCAAGGTCTCTCTGAAGTGCTTACTCTTTAGTGTATTGATTGACCTACTCTATTTGGTGTTATCATTCAAACTGGTTCTAAGGAAAGAAACTAAGACTGACAAAATGGAAGATCTTCACATATTTAAATAACTGACCAAAAGAAAGAAAACAGAAGACAGGAATATTTTACCATTTCTCTCAGTCGAGTCCCATAGAGATATGTGTTAAAGTCCCTGTTGCACAAAATATCCATTACAGGACTGAAAAGGGAGTTAAACAGTAAAAAGGCAGCATTTGCTGTCAGAACTGAGTTATCTGCTGTAATGAATATACTGCTCACTTACGGGGAACTACAGTCTGAAAATCAAAAAAAAAAGAAAAGATTGAAAAAACCCGAACAAAATCCAAACCCAGAGATCATAAATGAACACAAAGTAATGAATATGTAGAAAAAATCACAAGATAAAATAATTTATGTTTATTGACTATTGCTATTTGGGAATGAGTTATTTTAACACAAAAATAATTTTGTTAGATTTTTAGCGCATAAGGATAGCTTGCTTTGACACTCAGAGAATTTTCAGAAAGACCATGGAAGTTCCGATTGATTTTAATGTTCTTTAACAGCTATAATAACTACTTGAGTCAAAGTGATCTTTAGTCTGATCTATTTTAAACAGTCTTATGTTCAGTTTCAAAAAAGCCACTATATACACGTGCTATCAATGCTTTTTAAAGTAATGCACATACAATTTTCATGGAATGGATTTTAACCCATCTCAGTGATCTAATTTACACATGAAGCACTCCTCCTAGAAAAAGTGCCAATGCTCCTGATGTAGTTAGTTGAAAGATGCAAGTGTCCTTAAAACCAAGTCTGAGAAGTTAAAGATCCATTTAAAGAGGTATGATAGCTATTTTCTGTCATTTATTTATCCTTTACCCATAAAGCATGTCATACTTGTACCTTTTATCATTAGTTATTAGTATGTTCATGCATTGCCTTTTAATGTATTACCATCAAACTGGATGGCAAACAATGGGCAGGGAAAATGATATGGTCAGTGCCCTAGGGATGTAACAGTAATGGATGGATGGACAGTAATGATTCACTTACTGCAATTAGTGCTACTCCCAATCACTTTTGTGATGCAGTACTGGTTCCATAGCAGATAACAAATGAGAGGAAAAAAATGATAAAAGGAGATAAATCTACATAAATGGGAAGGAAATAGCAAATAGTTGTGGCTTTAACCCTTCTATTTATTACTGTTTTCTAAAGTTTTGAAACACATAGATGAAAATTACAGAAAGCACTAAAATGGAAGTTAACATTTTAAAAAGGTTCAGGGTTGCTGTATGCAGGTTTGAAAGAAAATCACCTCTGTCTGCAATGTCTCGAGACATAACAAAGCAAGGTAAAGCAAACACACTTAGGTTATGTTCTTTCCTCCCAGGAAAGGGATGGATCTCATTGGACCTAGGAGAATTTCTATATATTAAATTGGTGTATTGAAAGACATTTTGATATAAGCCACTGAGATCAGCTGAGAATGAGAATAATCCCACTGAATACTGTAAAATTACTTATGTGCTCCCAACTGCAGCTGCATATAAGTGCTCTTCTAGTAGGGACCATCTGTGATGGTTTGAAGCACAATGAAGTCCATAGGACTTGTACCTGCTTCATTAGGGTTCTGCATAGGCCTTTTCTTTAAATTCTCTCTTGACTTCTAACTCTTACAGGTTGACAGTGCACTCCTTGTTCTTAACGTCAGCTACTTTAGGCTACTGGAAAAATAAAATACTGATTTCTTTTTTATTATTATTATTTTTTACAATAAGAGACACTGCGAAACCCAAAGAACATACAAGATTAAGTAGAATTAAGCGGAAAATTCAAAGATTTTCATTAGATCGTGATTTTATTTAAATGCCCATTTCCAAAATAACTTTCTAATCATTAGAATTTTGAACCTGTTAAAAAAATACTGAATTAGTGCCTTGACATAGTGTTTTCCAGAGTTTTTTTCTTTTTTGAATGTATTTCATTGGTGGAATATCTAATAAGAAAGCTGGTTTACAAATAGTTTCTGGAAGAATTACTAAGCAAAACCTGAGACTGAGCAAGAGGTGTTGATAAAGGCAAATATTTTTGATTTATAGAAGGATGCAATGCTGAAAAAACAATAAACACTGTTTAGATAGTTGTACAATAAGGTTTTCAATGGTTTAATAAAACAGTTTATTACTATATACATATAAAGAGAAAAAGAATGCTATTCTAGCATTGTAGAATTTAATTTGCTTCTCTTCTGAAAATGGGCATATATAGCAGCTGTGTCTCCAGCTTTCAACTTTATAAACTTTGGTCTCATCTAGCAAAACATTCTGTTAAGTTCTTGAAATTGGAGGTAGAAATGCAATTTCTTTACATGTTTAGCCATGGAATTATGAAGAATGTAACAACTGAATGGTTTAAAACTGTATCTAGTACACTTCTTGAAAAGCCAAAGTGATGAGTGTAATTACATATTTTTAGTTCGATATAGTATTTTCCAGTATATATATATATTACAGCTTTCTAGCTAGACATTCATTTTCTGTTCCTTTATCTAATCTAAGATTTAAAAAATATGTTTTACAATCAAACAATATCAAAGTAATTAAAGAACACAGATGTAATCTGCCATGGCAGAACTGAATGTAAAGCTGTGACCCAATAAGGTGTGCTGCAATGGAGGGAGGATTGTTCCTCTGTGACACATGAGGAGAAGCATGGGTAGAGCAACAACCTCTGTGAAAAAAGGGATTGCTGCTACCACTGCTTCTACCCATTTTTCCTAGTAAAGCCATGCCTGACGATCATATATAAACATGGTGATTTTTTTTTTTTTTGCTATGCAATGCAGTTAATCAGTCAAAATAACCAAATTCTCTACCACTCTATCATTTATGTTACTATTTTAGGTCAGATCCACAAGATGGTATTTACAAGTTAAACTAGATACTTCACTTTCTGGCAGAGGAAAGTTATACATTTACTATTTTTCTGCTATGGAACTGGTTTCTGTCTTTCTCATCATTTCTTTGCTCTCATCTGAGTTTCTGCTGGATGGTTTGGGAATGCGGGAGGTTATGCATTGCCCTGGAGTTCAACAAGGTTTGGACAGGTTTATAGATGAGTGGCATGCTGAGGCATAATACAAACAGAACACAGCCCACAGTACTTCCCAAAATCAAAGTCAGTTTGAAATCTCTTCGTTGCCTCCCATCTCTTATCAAGAAGAAACATCCCATAGTGTCCTCCAAAGCCTTGGAATTCTGCTCTCTTAAAATCCCCAGACAACCACCTCCCACATACTGCCTGTGCTGAGCACTACTTTTCATGTGGGTGCAGTCAATGTAAGAGAGGAAGAGAGCCCATACAAATCCTTAAGAAAAATAATAGTACAGCCAAAGCAGGCTATATATTTCTTTCTGCTAAAAAAAAAAAGGAAATTAAAAGTTGTCTATAGTTCATAGCAATTCACAGGATTCGAATAGTTTGAGACAAATTGATGAGCCAAGCTAAAGTGTCAGTCCATGAGCCAGGATAACACCTGGAAAGGTAGAGGTGTTTGGGTTTTGGGAAATGATTAAACTAAGTTAGCTTAATTCAGAGCAGCAGGAGCAGCAGATGCTGTTGCCTGAGTTTATTTTCTTTTGTTTCCAGATGGGGTTAGGGAAAAAAACACTGAAACATTAAAAAAAAACAAAACAAAACTGTATAGATCTCTTTCTAGTCCTTCAGCATAGCCAAGCACTGCCTGCTCCTGTACATACCACATGACTTTGTGTCTTGGGCTTTTGTTATCCTCAAGCTAAAGTTACTGTGGAATTGTTTTAAGGGCTTTTTCAGAGTAAAGTCAAAGTAACCAACTTGCCCATCACAGATCCCTACCCAAAAAAAAAAAAAATCTTCTCTGGCACTACAGAATGGCAGCAATACTCTGTGGGCCATAGTATATATTTTTAACAAACTAGACAGTGCTCCCAAAAGACCTTCTTGATCATCTGGGTCACTATAATAGACATTATTGAGACATTTCAAGCAAAGTTATCTTTGCTTTGCAGAAGAGTCCCCTAGAAAGATAGGAAATGCAAAAGTGTCAGGAAGTTATCATTATTCAGTAAGAAATAGGGTTCACAACACTGGTTTGCTTGTGATTATGGTAACAAGATTCACACACTTACCTTCAAATCACTTCTTGTTACTTAGTTACTCCACCCAACCAAGAGCACTGCCCAGCTGTCCTGTGCACTGTAGGACTGAAGAGCGAGAAACAGGTGCTGCTCCAAATACTAACAGTACAAAGTTAGGGCAGGCAGCAAGTGGAAATAACAGCAAAATGCAAATCAGGTAGACTTTACCCCCCAGTTTCTCCTCACATCATCGACTGATCTCCATAGAGTAAAGTTATTTGATGTTCTTCATAAAATCAAATTGTATTGTCTCCAATAGGAATTGTTCACCCAATGCTGCAGTAAGCTATAGACAGAGAACTTTTAACCCTAGATTCTTCTTATGCTTTTCCTAAAATAAATAAATAAGTAGTTGTAGCTGCCTTCTGGCTGAATAGGCTTTTAATTTTTTTAATTATTATTATTATTTCCATGCCTAAACTGGTAGCTGAAATTAAATAATTTTAAAGGTCTGGTTCTCAGAAATTGCTTTTCAAATTACTTCTTCAATGCAGATGCTTGATCTCCTTTAGAGGTTCTGGCACATTAGACACAGACATACAGTGCTCTTCTGTAGTGTCATTCCACCACAGTGATGAGAGTGTGCCTTAAAAGTAATTACCAAGTTCCAATGGTGGGTGTGCCCATTTATGTCCACCCCACATTACAAAGTGAATGGAAGAGGTGCCCAGAAAGAGCTCCAGCCAGGATAGACTAAGGGGAAAGCTCTGTGAACAATCAAGCTCAAAGAACAAGTTTTTGTTGATTTAAACCCAAGCAAGCAAGCCAAGAAACCAACCCTGACAAACATATTAAAGCATTAGCATCAAATCCTAGGAAAGCTACTATATCAGTACTACTGCTTGCCCTTCAGTTGAGGATAGACCAGGGATTCAGCCATGGCTGCCTTCAGGTACTGGCAAACCAGGTAGCTGCCTAGAACAGAAGACTGCTGTGTATGGCTGTAATGATGCAGTTTATTCTGCCTGTATTAAATCCCCGGAGAACCATAGCTGTGGCTGTTGATACTGCTGCTGTTGAGGGTGATATTGGAGTGTCTGGAGAAATCATCACTGATGGTTTCTCCCACTCATGTCAGCTTTCCATCTCTGTTCACCCTTCATCTGGGTGGGAACAGCAAGTCCGTATTTCCCAGCCCTCTTTGCTGTTCCACATCCTCTCTGTCTCGTGAGAACCCTGCTATTTATCCACTTGCTTGTGGCAGTAAAGCCCAAAATTAAATTTAATCTTGTGCTGCTGAGAAGCCAAGGGCTGGCATTGGGTTTAGTGTTCTCTATTGTTTACAAATAACCTAGAATCTTCCAGTGTCATATCCAAAATACGTTCAATTAACTTGTTAGTTGTTGCTTTCAGGTGACGATCACACTGACAGGAGTAAATAGGTCATTGATAATCAGGGGCTCAGAACATTGGAAGAAATCTAAGAATGACTGTAATTATGTAAAATCATGCAGAACCAATAATAACAAAAAATAAATTGTCCCTCCACTCTGAATGTACAGACATAAGTGGAAATAAAATGGAGAAACAGAACCATACATATTAATGAGACAGCACCATCTAATCAAATCCCATTGTCTTCTGCCAGCTCAATCAACAAATCATTATAGAGGATAATGTTACACTCAGGAACTCTAAATGTTTATAAACAACCTCAATTACTGTACTGCAGTAACTTGTCTTCAAAAGCAATCAGATTTAATATTTTATCAGAAGAACAGAAGAAGAAATTTGTATAAGCTCAAACTACATTGAGAAAGACATTTAGTTATGTTGAATAAAAATGTTGAGTTTTAAACTAATGTATGTGATCTTTCTGATTTTCTCAATTGCATAAATAAATAAACACCAAGTTGCCAATGTTAAAAGATTGTTCAGAATGCAACAGCCTCAAAAACCAGTACAGTTCCTAAGAATCTTACAGACATTTCTGCAAACTATTTTAAAAGTCTCTGAAATTGAATGCATTTCTTTACATTCAATGAATCCTGTAAATGCCTATAGGACTTCTTTCAAACAATCATCTAAATGCCAGTGTCTTATCCAGCATTAATATTTGGGTTTTGTTGATTCAGCACTTTAAAATGGTCATTTTGTAAAGTTACCATGTTGTATTCTTTCCTTTCTTCCACTGCCTTTTATTCCCAATGAGTGCTAGATTAAGTGATTTTTTTATTTCTTTTATTCCCCTCTGCCCTATGCTGTTTCCTTTTTTTTTAATTCTCATTATATTCTAAGTTCTAAGGTTATACTGCCTTTAGGATTTTTGATAGATTAGATAGTTATATTTGAATTTTTCATAAAATAGTATGCATATGTTTGTCTATGTATATTAGAAATTTTGCATACTTTTGCATCGTATATTGGTTACAGTTACAGTCAGCTGTTGTGTAGAACAAGCACCTTCGGTCCATCCAACACAACCCTGTGCAGAGTCTATTTATCAAGTTAGAAATTCTTCTACATGCACGTATTTATGCATAAATAAGCATAAATTTTGTTCAGCATGAAACACAAAAATTTCACATCTCTGAAGATTCCATTTCAACATACTTCACTTAATAACAAAAGAAGTCTTTGTTTCTGCCACTCTGATAACTAATTAGGCAGTGCTGGTTTGGGGTTTTGTTAGTTATTTTATTTTGGAAAGAGCATCTGTTACTATGTTTTTATTTCAATGAAGAAATTTCTCTGTGTAAGACCCCTAGCAAGCAAGTATTGCAAGCAATGAAACAGTAAAAAAAAACTTTTTATTTATTTCTTGAAACAAAAGTTAGAGGTTTTACAATAAGTAGTTAAATTGAGTTCTTAACAAATACCAAAACCCAAAAAGCCCCCCAAAATTGTAATTGGCATATTACCAGCTTTTATATAAACAATCAAGGTGTACCAGTCAATTGTAGGTCAAGCTATTCAAAATCAGTTAATATGTTCTACCTCTGTAGCCAGTGATGAAATTTCCACTGAGTTCACTGAAAAAAACACTTGGTCTAACACTGACAGCTTTACCAAATTTCTCTTAAGTGTTTTTAAAAGCTACAAATTAGATGCAATCCAGCTTTCAGGTACAACATTTAAAGGACATTTATATAGGAGTTTTTCATCTCCAGTTCCTATGAACCTGTTACTAATTGAAATAAATATGAATAGTTGTATATGGCTGTCATCATTCCCAGCAAGACTAACCCATGTCTCTGTATTCCTCTTGGCAGTAGCTCTAAAAACAGCTTATCATTGAGTGATGGAACTGTGAAATCACCTCCACTTTCTTCTTCTTCTCCACTGTTTTCTTTTTTCCCTGGCCCCGTGAGACAAATTATCTAGTGACAAGCAGAATTATTCAGGAATGGTAAAGGCCTATCATGTTATTTAAACACTGAAAAGAGGCAGGGTGATCTAAGCCTAGGAGTGACAGCTGTGACTGCTGGGGTTTGTTGCCAGCTCTGGGAATGGCTTGCTCTGTGGGCTTGCCAACTTTTCCAGCCTACCTGTAAAATAGAACTAACATTTTTTAATGCCATAAAGCTAAGCATTTTGAAGTACTTTGAAGATGTAAAGAGCTTTAATAGTCTTAAGTATCATATTTTAGCTATGTAGACCAAAGAAGAGAGTTTGGAATTTTTTTTTTTCACCAGAGAGACCCTATAGTGCAAATTAAACCTGATTCTGGCCGAACTATGATTCTGAAATGAGTGATGGACAGAAAAATCATGTTTTCAGGAGATATTTATGTCTAAGCAGAGGAATATTAGCCTATGGTTTTTTTTGAACTTTCCTTAAGGAATATGAATTCTTTTTTTTACAATATTTTTCTGCCTGGTTTTCATTCTTTTTTGTTCCAGTTCCATGATTAACTTTTCACGTTTACTCTTTATCTCCTCAAAGTTTAAGAAATTTTAAAAGGTGAAGACCATATGAAATGAATCATATGAAATTTTTCCCAGAAATTATTGAACAATGATATTCTGAGACGTAAATAGAACTGAAGCCATCAAAATAAGAAGCATGACTCTGTGATGTCAGAAGAGGACCACTAGAGATGACTAAGTCTATAGAAACATTTTTCAAGATACCTCCATGCAAAATTCCCTATGTTGAAGTAAAATATAATCAAAATGGTGCAGAAAAGCAATTAAAATTATCCAGGAAGTATAAAAACTACTCATATGATAGCAGTAAAGACTTATTTATTCAGTGCAATGGAATACAGCACACAGAGACTTACATTGATACGGATTGAGGGAGGTACAGCTGCATCATACAGCACCTAGAGGAAATACAAGTTCAGACCTGGAAAACAAAGTGTGACACAGGAGACAGAGGGTCTTGTATCAAATTATTTCCAGATCATGGAAATTTCCTTTCCAAAAAGATATTGGTGTTCTGCATCCTAGTCTGGACCTTGTTCAGCTTGCTCAGGCATTTTAATGCTCCATTGTATGAAGCAGGATGTCCATAAAAGCGCTTGTTTACTGTAAATAAAAAAATTAAAATAGAGAAGTTGTCCCAGTTTGCCATGAGTGTATATTTTTGCTTTAATGCAAGCAATAAACCAAAGACCTGAAAATTTGTATTAGGGAACACACACCTAGGCATATGTCAATATTGGTATGAATGGGCCTGAAAGGCCAGAGTACAGCTTATTTTGAAATAACTGTAATGGAGGAATTATAAAGACACAAGGTGGATAATCCAATAACCTCACAGTATAAAATTTAGTGTTCTAAATGTAATTATGAGTAATGTATATTCGTAGGAGACTTGTTAAAAGAAAGAATGAGAATGTAGAACACTATCAAATGCAAATGGAGCAGTACATGTAATGCCATAATAAAAAACTGCTATTGATTTATTTCACATTTCTGTGTGTAGTGAGATACATAGCGAAACATAGCACATGGAACCTTTACAAAGAGAATAAGGCAAGCATAGTAGTTCTTCACCTTGTATGTAATCTGTGACTACAGGTGAATGGAAAACAACCATTCATCATTTCTTAGCACCTGATAAGTAGGGATACCAAATGAAATTATGTATTGTCGTATTTCAGGAAAATTGAAACATCTTTTTCCACATAGCATGCAAACTGAGAAAAACCTTGCCATGTGATCACGTGGGTGCTGCATACAGGTTATATAAATGAGCCAAGTGGAAGGAGAAGCCATCAGTACTCACTAAACATAAAATTTTAATAATGTGTCTGGCTCAGAAATTTCCAAAATAGCATTCTGGAATTCCATGCTCCATCTACAGAAAGAGTATGAGGAGACAGGACTGAATTTCTGAGGATATTGGGACTAAATGCTAAGTCTCAAGCCATTCTAGGCAAGGATCCACACCCACAGGGGCAACTGGTAACCCCAGCAGGAGATTACTAGGCCATATGCTTGACACACCAATCCGTATGTTTTGCTCCCTGATGGATTCCTTGATTACCTTAAGCTTCACCAGCACCACCTTAAATGCATCATCTCCAGGCAGCCAATATGAAATAATCTACTGAGAGAAAGGTTTCCATTCTGTCACTTTTTTTGTGAATTTTGTCTCAGCTTTTGCATCCTTCTGGGAAGAAACTGAATTATGTGACTTAATCTCAGTACCGTCAGTGAGATATGAGCAAAACACTTAAGAATCAAAGACTGATTCTAACAAGGGCAAGGTACCTATTAGGAGTGAAGAGCTAGGTGACAGATCAAGAAATTTTTTCAAATTTAAAAAAAAAGAAAAAAAAAATGACAAAAATGCCCAAGAAAGTGGATTTGGATTTGAGATTTAAGATAAGATTTGAGTTCAATCTGATACATTTTTTCTAAAAATATTTACTACTGAAGATAAGTGTTTTATAATTGAAATGCTAGCAGACTTATAATCCTACAGATAAAATCTGTAGCGCCATAATATATCACAGTTTTCCATTGAAAACAATTTGTTTCATTTTGCTGTGTTGCCAAATTGTAGCTTACAGTACATCTGTAAATTCTCAGAGGGAGGTAAATAAGGATTGGTTATATCGCAGATAATTAGTAAAAGATAAATAACGAAAACTGATATCTTGTTTGTTGCTTTATTTTCTTGAAAATATCTTGAAAATTCTGACATTACTTCACAGAGCACGAGATTTATGTGTTTCAAAGCTATCTGTATTTTCATGATATGTCTGTACTTTCTTCTTCACAGCTGTCATAAATGTTCTCTAACACTTCAGATTTTATGACACTAATTACGTCTAAAATGCTTGTGTAACTAATATGTAAGTATATTGTAAGTTTGTACACAGCTAAATGAACTTCTAGAGGAATTGTAATGCTTCTTTGTTTGTAAATTATATTGAGTTATATCAGATCTAAAAAAAATTGCACATTCTATGCAATCCTTGAGCTTACTTAATGAGTACACATAGTGTTAGAACTGATTTACAGTTCCTGATGCTCAATGGCATAGGAATTACAGAAGATGTTAGCCCATCAATCCACCTCAGCATTTTATCAGTGGGTAGCATATTGCTTGTAGTCAGAAATACCAACTCAAACGTATTACAAACCGGTTTAAAACCACATTTGTCATTTACTTCATGTGCATTTAAAATGAATGATTTGTGCTCAAATTATTTTTAGAAAGAATTAAAAGAAACTCAAAACTGTTATATGTATTTCATTCAAAATATTTTGTTATTTCCCACAGAGGCAACATATAATCTAATTTTCTAGTAGATTTCTAGCAAATTAGCCTACATTACATACCATAGACTTGATGACCTTAAAAGTCTTTTCCAACCTAAATGGTTCTATGATTCTATGGAGACAGACATAAACACCTAAAAAATCTGCACAGACAAGGCAACATACCCCTTTGTTTAGCCCAGCTCATTATGGCAATCCACCCTTCAAAGCTATATACTCTGCTTCCCTGAGACAGAGAAACAGAACCTCAGTACTCCAACTCTCAGATTGTTTTCTGGAATATGCAACATTTTGTATGCCTCATCGTTCTGAGTTTGTTGGTGTTTGTCCTAGAGCCAGTACTGACCTTACCTTGTATTTTCAAGGCAGGCTTTCAGGATGTAGAACCTTTGTCTAAATCTGTTTTAAGACTGAAGAACGTCTTCTGCTTACCACAAATAAGTAAACCTTTCTCCTCAAACTCCTAAGTAGCTTATTTGAACCCCGTTTTCAGAACCTTACTAATGATTTCAGCTTTCTTGTCTTAGTAGGTTTTTCCACACACCTTTCTAAACACATTATAGTCTTATTTAACAAAAAAAAAAAAAAAAAAAAAAAAAAAAACCCCACCAAACAAACATCTTTTTCAGGAACATTCACTAAAACAAACCAAAGATTTGTTGACAAGATGCTAAAGAAAGTGATCCTACCCATGTCCTGGGACTGTCGAGCTTCTTAGAAAAAGGCTGACATGCAGACAGTCTACTTGATTGTTTCAAAAAGAAAACATNTGCTTGAAGAAGAGCCTGACTTTTTTCAGTGCTGTTCACTCTTGGTCTTCTCCCATGGAAATTTTTCATGAAAGTGTATCTCTGTTAAGGAAGGCAAAAGAGTCTTGTTGGACTCCTAAAGACTTATAAAAGCTAAACTACTTTAAATGGTTGAAAAGGTAGGTGAATTAGAACCCATCCTTCAGTATTATGAAAGCTTTTTTGCCAAAAAACTTTATGGTCAGCTTTAGCGGATGAATGCTCATGTCTGGCACAAGACTTATTTTTTACAAAGGTAATATCTTTTCTTGACAGAGTATTTTTATTGCTTGAAGTTTCTTAATCAGCAAAAATTGAGTGCATTTGAAAAAGAGACTATCTCTCTTTAATTTAAATTATTCAGTCTGTGCTAACATCATTTTGGGATCACAGCCTAACATGAGAGACAAATACTATGATAAAAAGCTGTACTTTCAGATTGGTATTGTCTGCTTGCAAGAAATATGTACAGTGTATTATAAATACATGCCAAATTCCTATGTTGTACAAACAAAATTTCCCAAATTCTCATATATTAAAATACCAAGAGTACTAGCAATCATCTTTCTATATTCAGTAACAATATTTTGGAATTTCCTTCTCCAAGTACCAGTTCCCCATGAAGAAAAAATATTCCTTCTCCCTTGAGTGCAACATAAAGGACATGGAACAAGTTGGCCTGCAACTGCTCTTCTTCTCAGACTGCTGTTCTGTTGGTGGGAGTGCATCTTCTTTTGACAGTGGAGGAAAAAATATGATGATAAAGTCAAACACACACAAAAAAAAGGGAAAAACCTATTGCTCTTTCTGAAACAATAATCTCTGTAGGGATGAAAGAGAAGATATCCACCTGCTCTCCATGAAAAATGAAACAAAGGCAGGTGCTACACCAAATATTTCTGTACATCTAGTGGGAGGTAGTTGAATTAAAAATAGCCACCTGAGGTGAAAATAGTTCCTCTACTTGTATTTGTGTCACTAAACCAAAGGCTTCTGGCTATATGACACAATTTCAGGAACTACTTTTTCTCCCTCGGGCAATATCTTACAGCTCCAACTCCAAATGCCAGAGTTTATCAGGAATATACTAATACTCAAATCTGTGAAGGTTGTTTCCAGGTATTATGGATAAAAACTGGATTGGATGGGATTTATGGAAAGTCAGAGTTCAGGCTGGAGGAATGGGGACATATTTGGGATCTTACAGACAATGGAATGAGAGTGAGATAAGAACCCTCAGAAGAAGACAGTCTTAAAAGAAGACTTTTCAGCAGAAATAGGTAGGAAGGAAAGCAACATACCAGAAGGATTCAGAAAGGAAACAGGTTAGTTGAATATATAGCAAACATAAGAAAGGAGGAAGGAAAGAGACAGAAGTGGTTATGCCTAAAGAATTACACTCAGGAATCAAAGTGAGGGGAAAAAACACGGATTGTGTAGGAAGTGATATGGTATACTATCATCCCTTAGAATCATAGAATCATAGAATGGTAGGGGTTGGAAGGGACCTCTAGAGATCATC
>VZSC01017113.1:58408-72842 GCA_013398225.1 Steatornis caripensis
CTTTAGCAGGGGGGTTGGACTAGATGATCTCTAGAGGTCCCTTCCAACCCCTACCTACCATTCTAAGGAGGGAGGAGTTGGGGAAGGTGTTTGTTTTAAGATCTGTTTTTCATATGTCATTATCATACTCTGTTTTGATTAATGACTGGTTAAGTTGAATTTTTCCCCAAGTCTAGTCTGGCTTTGCCCATGACCATAACTGGGGAGTGAACGCTCCCTGTCCTTGTCTCAACCCACTAGGTTTCATTACACTTCCTCCTCATCCCAGCATTTCCTTACTAATCCATACTGGTCTGCTGCTGCCAGTCCTGCTCAACAGCATTGACTATTTTTCACCTTGGAGGAGGTGAACCCTGAATATCAACCAGTTCTTCTGGACCTCTCTTCTCTGCAGGGCTGTATTACATTATCATTAATGCAGTCCAGAAACCTCCTGGATTGCCAGTGCCTTGCTGTATTGTTCTTCCAGCAGATAAAGGGCAGCCTATATCATCTTAGGTTCCAAGTTCAGGTTAGGTTCCAAACTTCTCTGTATATATATAGGGAAGATAAATCCACTTATTCGTCTGTTACAGGATACAGAAAGTTGTTGCTAATCCTTTGTTCTTGCATAGGAAAACATGACAAATGGAGACACTGTCCCTTCTCCTTTTTTATGTTCTAGCCACCTTCTGTGACCAGAAAGGAAAGAACTGTCAGGAGACATGAAACTATTGTTTCTTTCATTTTGAGCACAGAAGTTCCACAGTCGCCAAGCTTTTTTTCTTCTGTTATCACAAGATGTTAGTTCATGTCACAACTAGCTTTAGTTCTATATGTATTTGCCAAAGACTCTTGCCCATAACAAAAGTGTTTTTTTTCCTTTCTATCTGAATTCCATTTAAAAACAAAATCTGCACTAGATATATTTATTTCCAGAGGGATAATTCTGAACTATGTGATCCTCTGAATCAATAAAACATCACCCTGAAGTTAGAAAGCTGTAAGCTATTTATCTCCTGTAATCTTCTGCAAAAGGAGTGAGGGGGAGACACTATTTTAACGTATTGCTATTTACTCCAAAAGTTGAAGTATGTACACAGTAATTGTTATTGTTATTAATTACTCATTTGATGACTGTTATGAAGGAAAAATAAAGTGCTTTCCAACTACAACAAATCCAACTCCAAATCTCGGAGTTACATTTAAAACACGAATCTGTTTCCCCCAGCTTGTAATTATAGGACTTTGAAAGAACTTTGATGGAAATCATCTGGCTTTGTCTCTCTTCCTCAGCTGGCTGGAAGCTTACTAACAGCACAATCCATAAGGATTTCTTAGGTTGCACATGCCCCCTGCACCACATGAAACAGTTCCTTATAGTGTTGCCCTCAGTGGACAAGTACTGCCAGTATCTACTAGTTCAGAAACTCAAGTCCAGGCCTTAAAAATAAGGAGCTTTAGGGAAGAAAAGAAAGTACTGATGATTCATGGCTGTTCGTGCTCTAAAACAAAGGGTAAAAGCAGAGGGAAGCCTGAGGTTATCATTGGTTTATTCCAGCTTTAGTCACTACTGCCTATCAATAACTAAGTATAGTCAGACTAGTATTTCTATGTGCTATAACTCAGTGACTGAAAATTGCTGTATATAATAGGTCTTTCTCTTCCCTACCAGTAAACACTGAGTTCTAATTCAAAGCAATTTCAGTGTTATCCAGTCCCATACACAATAAGAATTGATAATCTGCTCTTTCACCCGTTTCTGTTCTTTGTGACAAATTGATCTGATAAACAACAAAATTAAACTGTGTCTGGAAGAGCCAGACTAAACTCCATAAAAAAAAATAGAAGAAATAGGATAAATACTTACTTGGAACAGACAAGCATTTTGATGAAACCTTAACTATAAATCACAGTGACTAATCATACACTACAGTGTTCAGAATGACATAGAACATACTGTTAAGCATAGATGTGAAAAAGAGTCAGAACAAGTTCAAAAAGAAAAAACGCAGGAGTTACAAACTTGGTAAAGAGTGTGATTATCCTTTTAATTACATAACCTACCCTGAAATCTGCCACTGGGTTTATGAGGACATGCTGCCGTCTTCTCCAAACAATGAAGAAAAACATAATAGCAACAAGAACACAGTAGAAACTAGAAATCATACCAGTGACTTAGGTGACAAATTTCACACCTGGAATAACAAAAGGCCAAAAGACTGAAGATTTTGAGAATATCATATATACTGCAAATTGTCGATTTATAAATGTTACTTGAATATATTAGAAAAAATTGGATAAAATGTGTTAGAAGTTGCCAAATCTCAACATGGAACTCTTTATTTATTGTCAAAACATAGAACTTTCCACACTGAATTGAGCTACTAATATCCCACAAAAGATATGATTCCTGAAAAGAGTGAAAAATGTAGTACCTACATGGTAACCGAGGAGGAAAATATTTCCTATTTCACAAAAGGAACCATTTTATGTCTTGAAGAGTCATACTGTATTGCTCTTTCATAAGTTTTCATAAGGACTAAAGAAATTAGTGACTCCTTTTAAAATTACTTCATTCCCCTGAAAAACATAATGTAAATGTTTAATCCCACAGTATTCTTCACTCTGTAGATTCTGTTGACACCAGAACTCAACTCTGGATATACATAAGTGCAGTAACTTTTATCTATTTTTTCCCCATGGGCCCTTCCTCAGATTTGCCCAAGTAAAAATATCATCCATCTTTTCTATCAGGTTCAGAAGACAAAAATCAGTGCCTCAGAGTGTGAGCTTTGTCTGCATTCATTTCTACTGTGTGCAGGAAGTGTAATGAGTTTGCATTGAATTTGGATTTCACTGATTTAGGAACAAAGATTTAAAGTCTTCACCTCACTGAAGCCATGAGTTACACCGCAGTAATCTGCTTTTTGCAACCATGTGCAGCAATTACTCTGCATCATAGATGTAGCACTGGAAGGCTAGTTATGTTTTGATTCTCCTTACTGCTCATATGTCTTTAGCTCTCAGACAGATATTATCCTCCTGGCATCAGGGACTTTAAAAACAAAATAAAAAGATGAACCTTCAAAGGGTTCCAAAGAAAAAGGAAATGTCTGCTTGATTATATTAAGTTNAACGTATTGCTATTTACTCCAAAAGTTGAAGTATGTACACAGTAATTGTTATTGTTATTAATTACTCATTTGATGACTGTTATGAAGGAAAAATAAAGTGCTTTCCAACTACAACAAATCCAACTCCAAATCTCAGAGTTACATTTAAAACACGAATCTGTTTCCCCCAGCTTGTAATTATAGGACTTTGAAAGAACTTTGATGGAAATCATCTGGCTTTGTCTCTCTTCCTCAGCTGGCTGGAAGCTTACTAACAGCACAATCCATAAGGATTTCTTAGGTTGCACATGCCCCCTGCACCACATGAAACGGTTCCTTATAGCATTGCCCTCAGTGGACAAGTACTGCCAGTATCTACTAGTTCAGAAACTCAAGTCCAGGCCTTAAAAATAAGGAGCTTTAGGGAAGAAAAGAAAGTACTGATGATTCATGGCTGTTCGTGCTCTAAAACAAAGGGTAAAAGTAGAGGGAAGCCTGAGGTTATCATTGGTTTATTCCAGCTTTAGTCACTACTGCCTATCAATAACTAAGTATAGTCAGACTAGTATTTCTATGTGCTATAACTCAGTGACTGAAAATTGCTGTATATAATAGGTCTTTCTCTTCCCTACCAGTAAACACTGAGTTCTAATTCAAAGCAATTTCAGTGTTATCCAGTCCCATACACAATAAGAATTGATAATCTGCTCTTTCACCCGTTTCTGTTCTTTGTGACAAATTGATCTGATAAACAACAAAATTAAACTGTGTCTGGAAGAGCCAGACTAAACTCCATAAAAAAAAATAGAAGAAATAGGATAAATACTTACTTGGAACAGACAAGCATTTTGATGAAACCTTAACTATAAATCACAGTGACTAATCATACACTACAGTGTTCAGAATGACATAGAACATACTGTTAAGCATAGATGTGAAAAAGAGTCAGAACAAGTTCAAAAAGAAAAAACGCAGGAGTTACAAACTTGGTAAAGAGTGTGATTATCCTTTTAATTACATAACCTACCCTGAAATCTGCCACTGGATTAATGAGGACATGCTGCCGTCTTCTCCAAACAATGAAGAAAAACATAATAGCAACAAGAACACAGTAGAAACTAGAAATCATACCAGTGACTTAGGTGACAAATTTCACACCTGGAATAACAAAAGGCCAAAAGACTGAAGATTTTGAGAATATCATGTATACTGCAAATTGTCTATTTATAAATGTTACTTGAATATATTAGAAAAAATTGGATAAAATGTGTTAGAAGTTGCCAAATCTCAACATGGAACTCTTTATTTATTGTCAAAACATATATTGTCAAAACATAGAACTTTCCACACTGAATTGAGCTACTAATATCCCACAAAAGATATGATTCCTGAAAAGAGTGAAAAATGTAGTACCTACATGGTAACTGAGGAGGAAAATATTTCCTATTTCACAAAAGGAACCATTTTATGTCTTGAAGAGTCATACTGTATTGCTCTTTCATAAGTTTTCATAAGGACTAAAGAAATTAGTGACTCCTTTTAAAATTACTTCATTCCCCTGAAAAACATAATGTAAATGTTTAATCCCACAGTATTCTTCACTCTGCAGATTCCGTTGACACCAGAACTCAACTCTGGATATACATAAGTGCAGTAACTTTTATCTATTTTTTCCCCATGGGCCCTTCCTCAGATTTGCCCAAGTAAAAATATCATCCATCTTTTCTATCAGGTTCAGAAGACAAAAATCAGTGCCTCAGAGTGTGAGCTTTGTCTGCATTCATTTCTACTGTGTGCAGGAAGTGTAATGAGTTTGCATTGAATTTGGATTTCACTGATTTAGGAACAAAGATTTAAAGTCTTCACCTCACTGAAGCCATGAGTTACACCGCAGTAATCTGCTTTTTGCAACCATGTGCAGCAATTACTCTGCATCATAGATGTAGCACTGGAAGGCTAGTTATGTTTTGATTCTCCTTACTGCTCATATGTCTTTAGCTCTCAGACAGATATTATCCTCCTGGCATCAGGGACTTTAAAAACAAAATAAAAAGATGAACCTTCAAAGGGTTCCAAAGAAAAAGGAAATGTCTGCTTGATTATATTAGGCTTTTATCCAAAGCCCACTGAAGTCAATGGATAGACTCCTATACACTTCAGAAGTCTATAGTCCCTTATTTTCTATCTATCTGAACCTAGTGCTATACAAACAATTACCTTTTAAAATTGTGAGACAGAGTAAAGTAAGGTGGGCAGAGCCTTCCTATTCTTCTTTGTGGAGGAGTCCAGGCAAACAGGAGCTTCAGAATTATGTAATATCAAATGTAACTGAAAAAAAAACCAACTCAAAACAAAACACCAAACAAACAATCAAAACAAAACAAAACAAAAACCAACCACAAAATACAGTAACACAACTTTCATTGTCCTTGGGAAAAAACAGTCATAGACGTAAAGTGATTGTCACTCAAAACATCTAATAATCTGCAGTGCTCTTCCAGCACACCCACCACCATTGAATTATCACAAATGAGGATATCACAGGTTTTTGAATCCTTCCTTCTAAGTAATCTGAAGAGACTAGAAAGAGCACTCATCTAAGTACAGAAATTTCCTGAATCAGCATGTTGAAAAAGATCAACTTCATCATCTCATTCCTGCTTCATCACTCCCTAAAAAAAAGCAGAGATTTACTTGTGTTTTGCAAATAAGGTTACTCTCACTATATGTCTTTAAATCAAAATGTCAGAAGGAAAAAAACCAAACTGCTGTTTTGCCCTTTGTTCACAGCAAAAGAAACATTTTTCTCCAGTCACCCACTGATGGAGATTCTGAGAACTTGCTTGTTCACAGCAAATAAAAAAGAAACTAAATAAAATGTAGAACCAATAGAAGTATTACCATTTGCTAACACTATAATTTGACAATATAATCTTTATGTCAATCAGTCACCCTCTGCTACTTCGCATGAATATTTCTGTTGGGAAAGGCTTTGATCCACACTGGCACCTGAAGTTGAGACAAGTATCAGTCACTCCACCACAGAGATGAAAGTGAACATTCATCTGTAACACAAATAGAAATAGATGAGCAGAGAAAACAAGACACACAGCTAAGTGCTTTACCATATCTAGTATACATAAGCCAACTAACTGGTGGCATTATGTTCAATAGGAAAACAGAGTCTTTGTATTATAATAGCTCTTTGCAGGTTCAGAACTAAGATAACAGCCAGAGGAGGCACAGTTCCATTTTTCATCCTGAGAGTGTTAAAAGGCGAGGGAGATGATAGAGCACTCTATTAATAATTTCTGTTCTGAGTGTTAGTCTTGTGTTGCAGATGGAGTGATGCACTTCACTCGTAAAAGAGAAGCAGCAATATGTTTATGGATATAAAACAGTGATTTAACAAAGTTTGATAGTAAATTCAACAGTGGTTTCACAAGATTCAGTGGCAAGGTACACTGAATTATTTACTGCGTAAAGGACAGGGTCAGACAAACTGTCAGGGAGACTCTCCCGTTGAGTCATGAGGTTCAGAAAGGACTCCCATGCTTTCTCCTTTCAGAGAGGAGACTAGATGTGGCTAGATCCAATCCTAGTCCCAGACTTGGTCAACAGTATATGTGTAAAGGATTATATATGTGTGCCCAGTCAATCTTTCGTATCACTTAGCTAAGATGTTAAAGTTTCAGCACTTATTTCCAATTCACTTGCCAAGTATCTGACGCAATAAGGATTGTCTCAACCTCGAGGAGTAACCTTGAGAGGTGTCCCTACTCAAGAGGAGATCCAGTCATGCAGCCTGCTGTAGTTCGGGAGAGCCCAATAGGCCCTGGGCTGTCTGCCATTTATGGAGTAAGATAATTGACTTATAGTCATATTTGCATGCTAGCCATGTTTCAGTTAGCTCATGCTCAACCAGCCTTCAGCTGTTGAGAAAGATTTATAGCCCTCAGCTATTGTGTTGTTATCTGTCTCTCAACGTTCTGACTTAAGCCAGATGGAACCATCACAACCACCACTGTTGGCTTTTGCTCAAGCAGAGGGGGAGGGGCGAGCACATCGCCACATCTTGCTGTTAAGTTAAGGTGGGAAATGCGGTTCATTGTAGTGCATTATGATACGATACATAACCTTTGCTTATTGCCGCTGGTATTGCAAAAGCCATTCTAATGCAGTGGATGTATTGCTTTCCCTGTACATGTGACCTTTGGCAAGGTCAGGAAGAAATAAGAGCATTTATGTGCCTCACAAACTACAAATAAGTTAGAAAAATTTTTAAAATGTCATTTCATTGGAGCAAATGTCAATTTTCCTACCAAATGGAAAAGATGGTTACAGATATTATAATAACAAAGAGTCTTCAGAGACTGTAGACAATATATTACAGTTGTATCTGGTGCCTCTCATGTACAACATTAGCTATGCAAGTATGTGCCCTTAGACTCGTGATGCTTCTGTGTTTAAGTACATTAAAATAACAATCCTGCTTCAAATCCCATGATGCCAGGCACTCCAAATACAGTAATTTATGAAAACTCAGATCTTTCTTCAGTTCTTCAAGCAAGTATCAATATGGCTTACAGTAAAGATAACTGGCCAGTAACATCTCAGGAAAGCAGTGACAGTAGAATCTATGAAGCCATAAGCAATTCTGTGACAGCAAGGCCCAGAGAACATATTAAGCCCTTGTAGAGGGCTTGTAAAGCCTTGTAAAGACAAGACTGACCAAAACATTATACATTTCACTGAAATTGCTAGGAAAAATTTGTATTCATGAGACAATGGGCAGACACTGCTTCCATTCCAACCTCATCGTAAACAGGGCGTGATTTACACAGACAGTAAGTGCCTAGCTCCAAATGCAGGAAAAGTTCACTTGGGAAATTAACATGTTAAAACTTCAGTTATCATATTTCTTAGGATGCATCAGGATCAAGTTGGAATGGCCAGAAGAAACAATAAAATAGTAGAGCATACAAATGCAAAGTATGCAGATGTCCAGGATTGTTTTGGAACTGAATGCCATGAAAGTAGCTTGTATGCATTCCTATACGTGCTATAGAATGTAATTTAGGCAGTATAATTCAATACTATATGTAAAGTAAAAAGGAGACTTTCCATCCTACTTGATAAGGAAACCGCTGAGTCTTGAAATAAGTTTAATGAAAACGAAGAGACACCTTTCCAGCTTAACTTGTAATTTTCTTGCACAGTAAAATGGGCAAACTGTCATCAGTGTCTGCTGTAGAGTTCTATTCTGGAAAAAACATTCAGAAATGAGGAACTCCAGCTATTTATCTGCAACAGAAAAGAATTAAACTAAGTTTTTTTTTTTTACTCTTCAGAGGAAAGGATCTTCCCCATTATCTTCAGCATCTACCCAGTACTTACTTACTACCTTTTATCTGCATTCCAGAGCATATTAGTTTTTTCTGTGCCGAACTCTGAGAGTTGTGGAGTTTGGGACATAACGTCCAACTTTTAAGCATAGATAAGGTCCCATGTCAGAAAGAATTCAAAGGGTTGACTGAACAGATGGTAAGCAGTAATAATTAGTAATCACAGAATCACTCAATGTTTGAGATTGGAAGGGACTTCTGGAGATCATTCAGTCTAACCTTCTGTGCTCAGAGCAGGATCAGCAAGAGTCCAGTTTTAAATATTTCCAAGGATGGAGACTCTTCAGTCTCCCTGAGCAACCTGTTCCAGTATTTCACCACCCTCACAGTAAAATAATTATTCTTGTATTCCTGTATTTCAGTTTGTGCCTATTGCCTTTTGAATGGGCACCACTAAGAGCATGGCTCCATCTTCTTTATTTCTTCTCCTGCCCCCTAAAAAGGTATTTATTCACATTGATAAGATCTTCTTGAGCCTTCTCTTCTCCAGGATGAACAGTCACAGCTCTCTCAGTCTCTCCTTGTATGTCAGAAGTTCCAGTCCCTTCATCATCTTTCTGGCCCTTTGACAGTATGTCCTTGTCTGTCTTGTACTGGGGAGCCCAGAATTGGACCCAGCACTCCGAATGTGTCTCACCACTCCTCAATAGAGTGTAAGGATCACCTTCTTCTAACTGTTGGAAAAGCTCTTTCTCATGCAGCCTAGGAAGCTGTTGACTTTCTTTGCTGCAAGGTGACATTGCTGGCTCACAGACAACCTGTTGGCCACCAGGATCCCCAGGTCTTTCTTTGTAAAACTGCTTCCCACACAGTCATTCTCCAGCCTTGTTGCATGGGATTGTTTCTCCTCAGGTTCAGGAGGTCTTAGCATTTCCCTTTGTTTAACATCATGAGATGTTAAAAACAAACACCTTGTTTGCCTATTTCTCCAGTCTGTCAAAACCCCTCTGGATGGCAGCACAATCATCTGTTCTATCAATAAATATTCCCAGTTTTGCAATGTGATTTGCCTTGCCTAACACACACATTCCTTCTTCTTTTCTAGAGATGTCCGTGTCCTTCTTATGTTAGGGCCCCAGAGCTGAGCGCAGTTCTCCAGGTGGGGTCTCACAAGAGCAGAGTAGAGAGGGAGAATCACCTCCCTTGACTGCTGGTCATGCTTCTTTTGATGCATCCCAGGATACAGTTGNCTAGGAAATCAAGCCACTGGCTGCAACTCTTTGAGTGTGACCATCCAGCCAATTCCTAGTCCAGAAAGTACTCTATCAATCAAGTCCATGTCTCTCCAATTTAGGGACAAAGATGTCATGTAGGACAGTGTGAACTGCTTTGCACAAGTCCATGTAGATATTTTTGTTGGAATACCTGAGGTATCTATCCACCGTTTCTGCTGAAAGGAATAAAAATGTTACTTGTATCCTAATCTTGGGATACTATCCTAAATCTTTGGAGTAAAGACCCCATCCTAGCCTTCAGTGACTGAGAAGATTATCTGCCACATATGTCATAGACTTCAAGCTACTCTTCTACAAATTTGTATTCCTCTGCAAGCATGCCATTTCAGAGACAGGATTAGATACGGTGTTCCAGTTTTAAATTGCTGTGCCATATCGCCATAGGCTGAAGGAGTAATTTTTATAAAGACTACTTAGTGAATGCTGAGTTCCTAGCTGAGGAAAAGCTTCTGTCAAAGCAACATGCTGTTGGAAAAGGAACGTACTTCCACTTTGTCAACTCGAAGTACTGCATATTACATAGAGATCTATGACTTTAAAAGTCTCTGGACTACTTGTTGTCTAAAGAGTATAGGATTCAGAGCAGCACACATGAGACAGAATCTACCTATACAGCTATAGGTAGGTGTCATTCTTTGATTGAAAAACATTAAATTTTATTGCATTACACTAGTGCAAGGAACCTAAACAAATATATGTATTTGCACTTTTGATTAAAATTTCAACTCCATCCTGAAATCTTTACAACCTCCTTCTGCAGTTCGTGGAGTTTCCATCTTTAATACCTCGCAAGGTTTCAGTATTCCACTCAGTCTATAAGAAATTTGTTTCTTGGCTCAGAGCCATTATGGCCTGACACAAAGTAGGGAAAAAAAATAAAACTGACCATGTCATCAAATGTTTTTTTACAAAGAAATGTCCAGTTTTACATTTTTATTTTTTTCCATATTCTTTTTTATTTCAGTCAGTACAACCAGACAGATAAACCAAGGTAATATATGAATTAAACGAATCTGACCTCATCAATCCATGACTCTTCACCAAGGGGTACTGGAAATAAATGAAGTTGTTGTCTTACTTCTATCAGTTGTCAACCATATGGTATACATGGCTGTTGTTAATGAAGAGATTTTAGTCTTTTCCTCTAGAGTCATTCTTGAAATCATATTCCTTTAAAGTAATGTTGGTCTAACTTTTAAAAGTTACTTATCTACACTAACATAGTAAAAATTACTGAATGTTCAGACAGAGCTTCCTGTGTTTGTGCCCATTGCCTGTCTTTCTGTCACTGGGCACCAGAGAAAGAGCCTAGCTCCATCTTTTTTTCACCCTCTTTGCACATGTATTTTTATACATTGATAAGATCTCCCTAAGCCTTCTGTTCTCCAGGCTGGACAGTCCCAGCTCCCTCAGTCTCTCCTCATAGATCAGATGCTCCAGTCCCTTCATCATCCTAGTGGCCCTTTGCTGAGCCCTCTCCAGTTGCTCCAAATCTCTGGGGAATCCACAACTAGACACAGCATTCCAAGTGTGGCCTCACCAGTGCTGAGCGGAGGGGAAGGATCATCTCCCTCAAGCTACTGGCAACACTCCTAATGCAGCTCAGGATGCCATTAACATTCTTTGTAGCAAGAACACATTGCTGGCTCATGTTCAAGTTGATGTCCAGCAGGACTCCCGGGTCCTTTTCTGCTAAGCTGCTTTCCAGATTAGTCATCCCAGCATATACCGGTGCCTGGGGCTGTTCCTCCCCAGTTGCAAGACTTTACACTTCCCTTTACTGAACTTCATGAGGTTTCTGTCAGTCCGTTTCCAATCTTCAAGGATTCTTCCATAGAAACTGGAGAGAAACTACTACCAACAGAGAGAGTGGGAGTATATTTAAGTTTATAGACCTTCATCTTTTGTAAGCATCAGTCTGTTTCTATCCACTGAAGCAGGGAATCAATTCTGTATCAGTATC
Organism: Steatornis caripensis; assembly: GCA_013398225.1. NCBI lineage: Eukaryota > Metazoa > Chordata > Aves > Caprimulgiformes > Steatornithidae > Steatornis > Steatornis caripensis. The sequence continues at coordinate 70,107 of VZSC01017113.1, forward strand.
TAAAACAAATCAGAGAAATTTCAACCTAAAATTACCTATTCATATCCACAATAAAGATAATATAATGTGAACCTATGAGATAAGTTCAGATNGAAATCATATTCCTTTAAAGTAATGTTGGTCTAACTTTTAAAAGTTACTTATCTACACTAACATAGTAAAAATTACTGAATGTTCAGACAGAGCTTCCTGTGTTTGTGCCCATTGCCTGTCTTTCTGTCACTGGGCACCAGAGAAAGAGCCTAGCTCCATCTTTTTTTCACCCTCTTTGCACATGTATTTTTATACATTGATAAGATCTCCCTAAGCCTTCTGTTCTCCAGGCTGGACAGTCCCAGCTCCCTCAGTCTCTCCTCATAGATCAGATGCTCCAGTCCCTTCATCATCCTAGTGGCCCTTTGCTGAGCCCTCTCCAGTTGCTCCAAATCTCTGGGGAATCCACAACTAGACACAGCATTCCAAGTGTGGCCTCACCAGTGCTGAGCGGAGGGGAAGGATCATCTCCCTCAAGCTACTGGCAACACTCCTAATGCAGCTCAGGATGCCATTAACATTCTTTGTAGCAAGAACACATTGCTGGCTCATGTTCAAGTTGATGTCCAGCAGGACTCCCGGGTCCTTTTCTGCTAAGCTGCTTTCCAGATTAGTCATCCCAGCATATACCGGTGCCTGGGGCTGTTCCTCCCCAGTTGCAAGACTTTACACTTCCCTTTACTGAACTTCATGAGGTTTCTGTCAGTCCGTTTCCAATCTTCAAGGATTCTTCCATAGAAACTGGAGAGAAACTACTACCAACAGAGAGAGTGGGAGTATATTTAAGTTTATAGACCTTCATCTTTTGTAAGCATCAGTCTGTTTCTATCCACTGAAGCAGGGAATCAATTCTGTATCAGTATCTAAAACAAATCAGAGAAATTTCAACCTAAAATTACCTATTCATATCCACAATAAAGATAATATAATGTGAACCTATGAGATAAGTTCAGATACAGGCATTATACTGTACTACCTTTTGCTATACACTACATTTGGCCAGATGAATCCTACCACAGACGAATTCCTAGTTGAATGTGACCTAGAAATACCTCTAGGACATTATTTGTGACATCAGTGTTTAGCTAAGGAAACAATAATGAGATTTACAGTGTCATGGACCTAAAGACTGGAGCTGCTCCATGAAGGAGAATGAGCCATGAGTCCAGGGTGATCCCACCATAAGCAATGCCTCCACCAATGGGATGCAGTCCCACTGTGTCTGAGAATGGTGGGCAGAGCAAAGGTGGTAATAGCATGGAGCACTGATAGTCTTTGACAGAACAAATGATGCACCAGAACGAAGGGCTCCATCAGAAGCAAAAGGAGACTGGGCCAGAGGCAAGTCTGAGGACAAGACTACAACATACATCCAAAGGGTCCATTCAGGAGGCACAGCTTGAGACAGATAGATAGACCTACATCATACCTCATGCAGTGACGGAAGTGAAATGTCACTCTGGGGCACATGGACAAAGAGTGTCAGTTCGGGTCCCAGGTGAGGCTGCTCAGAGCCATTATGGCCTGACACAAAGTAGGGAAAAAAAATAAAACTGACCATGTCATCAAATGTTTTTTTACAAAGAAAAATGTAGAATTAATATTAGTTCATAATTGCAATGGTTTGGGGGCAAAAATGCACTTGTCATATTATACACGATTGGAAAAAACATCCACTTATTTAAATTTTTTCCAGTCCAAACACAGATAGGGATTTATTTTTGTCTGAACTCTGAAATCCGTTTCCCTGAATTACCTAACTGGAGATAGAAAAAGATAGAATCCAATGTATTGGATAATTTTTCATCTGACATGTTTAATTAACTAACACAAATATTGTAATTTATTAGCACTTTTAGTAATGTGACCTTCAACTGTTCCTCAGGGAAAAACAAACACTATAGACAAAGACATTTATTCTAAAATGACAGTCATTAGTGAAACATTTTCTGTTCAGGATGTACATACACTGTATTTCCAAAAGAAGCACATAATATTTGTATTTGGGAAAGTTTTATGCACAACACATTATTCTTCTATTGTGGCTAACAAAAAAGTGTATTTGACATTTATAATTCTGTTGCATTGCAAAGAGGGGGAAATAAGGTAGTAGACTGAGCTTCATATTCATATATGATCATAAACAACAGTACTTTGCACTTTCATGTTATTTTTCATTCTTAAGTTCTCAAAACATGTTATAAAACCCCCCAAATTTATATTCTTATTTTACAGATGTGTCACGGTTTAAAGCTGGGCTGGCTATTAAACGGACGACAGACAGTCGTTGTTAACCCACTCCCTCCCCAAAGCGAGGGTGAAGAGAGAAGGGAAAGAGACTTATGGTTTGGAAAATTTAAAACAGCTTTAATCTAACTACAATAATAATAATGTATTATAATAATAGGAAAAATAATAATGAAATATATGCAAGTATATACAAATATATACAAAACTGGTATCGAGCTCCCCCCCCACCGACGACTAATATGTCACCCTGACACTGCGGGGCAAGTCGCAGGAAAGTCCCAGACTGGACGCAGCAGCAGGCAAGTGCTGGATTCAGGAATGCACGGGTCGGAATTGAAGGCAGAAGAATCAGACAGAGTCCTCCTTGGACACCAGCCATAGANAGTATATACAAATATATACAAAACTGGTATCGAGCTCCCCCCCCACCGACGACTAATATGTCACCCTGAC
>VZSC01017115.1:519-31546 GCA_013398225.1 Steatornis caripensis
GGAGCGGAGCGGAGCGGGCAGCCGGTCCCTGCGAACCGGGAGTGCCCAGGGCCGGTACCGCCCGCTCGGCCAGGGGCGCGAGGACAGAACCGGCTCCGCCAGGAAGGAGCGGCGGGGAGGGAGGAGGCTTCCCAGCAGCGCCGCCGGAGCGGGGACGCAGCCCGGCAAACTCCGCTCAGTGCCGGACGCCTGAGGGAAGAGCCCCGCCCCCTCCGCGCCTCCAATCAGGGAGCTCCAGCGCGGCCGGAACGCAAAGCACTGTGGGGCGGCGGCGGGAAGCGGGGAGGCCATGGGTTGCCGAGGCAACGAGCGGCGCCGCGGTAGCACCGGCCCGGAGCGGAGCGGCCCCGGGACCGGCCCGGGCCCCGCGGGCAGCGGGCGGGAGGGGCCGATGCGGGCCGGGCCGGGCACGGCTGCGGCGCTCAGGGAAGCGGCTGGGAGGGAGTTGGGGGAGCGGGGGCTCCGCTGCCGCTGTCGGGGGCGGCTCCTCGTTACCTCCCGGCGGTTTCGTGTCCGCCGTACTCGCCACAGCAACTCCCAACACCGATTCTCCGCCTCAAGAAAACACGCCGGTTCCCCCGTTCGCTCCTGCCATGAAGCACGGGAAAAGGCAGCTACCGGCCCGCCGGTAAGGAGGGAGACAGCTGGGTGGGGGTCAACCACTTGGGACCACAATAAACTGCTTGGAAAGTAAAACAGCCCGGGGACGGCGGGGGAGCGAACCGTCACACCGCAGTGATTCTTCTCCCTGTGTTGCGTTTTACAGGAGAACATAAGAGCCTGTTTTTTTTTTTTTTTTCCTCGAGAACCTTGGTGAGGTCTTGGGAGGGCTGGAGTGGGATGGAGATTGGGTGAAACTCACTTGCTACACGGTGTGGGGGAGCAAATAATTTAATGTTTGCCTCCATGTTTGCCCTTCTGTCTGATCTTGGTGTTCCTCAAAGCTTCAGATACCAGCCAAGCCTCGCATGCGTGCTTCGGTCACCAACTGCATTAGCAGCAGCTGCTCCCAAGTACCAATGACATTTTATTAATTTGGGTCTTCCACAATGCATTTGCCTTTAGAAATAAAGACTTAGAGCTGCAGATTGCAGATTACATGGGCTTGTTGCTTTTGCAATGTATCTCGGAGGCCTCTCAACAGGCTGCAGCCTTGGAGAAGTGAAGTCAGTTTGGTGAGGGGTGGGAGTAACCCAGCCCCTGCCCCCTAACCTGCTCTGCCCAGGTCAGAGCGGGCCCCAGAGTGAGTCCTTGCTGCTGTCACATCGGCTCTTGGGCTTGTGGAGTAACTGAGCTGGGGCAGACAGGGCCAGTGCTGTGTTCCAAAGCCAGTACTTCTGCTGGGAGGGGGTTCCTGAAACTGCAAGGTGGCTTAGGAAACAGCATCCAGAGAAGTTGTGTAAAGTGCACACGCTTAGCACCTCTCCAGATTAAGCCACCTCACACTGGTTGCTGGCAAATTGTCTCAGCATTACAGACCCCAGCCCTGCAGCATCTGATCACACCCAGGCTAACTTCCCGTACCCCTGCTGTGTTTGTGACCTGTTAGCTGTCCCCCAAGTTCAGTTAGCAAAGGAGCGCAAGCAGCTGTGGCCAGAACAATGCTGTCCAGTTGGCGAGGCCAAGGCAGGCCTCGTTAGAGCCCATTTGTACTTATTAGAGGTAACCCCCGTAATCTCAAGATTTCTTAGCTTGAACTGCGATACGCTTGGGTCAGGAGTGCAACTTCAAAGCACATAAACTCTTTGTGTGTCACCAGGTTACGGCCATGAGCTGCAAAAGCGAAGTGAGAAGAGGGATGGCATGGATCATCTGGGGGCCAAGGAGACAGCAGGGTTGAAGTTACGAACACCAATGTCCATGAGTGTGAATCCTCATATTTCCAGTCCTGAGGCCCACCAGTGCAGCAAAGGTCCCACCAAGGCCACACACAGCCCCTTGCGTGGCCCAAGTGGTCAAGGCAATGGGCCCTGCTTGCCCCTGGGTCAGCAGGGCCCTCACAGGTCTCACACACACGTGAAATGACAGCGGGGGCCCAAGTGTTGGCTGGGCAGAGCCTGGCTGAAACCCTGTTTTGCCTCTCAGTGAGCTGGGGAGTGTGAGGCTCGTGGCAGGACCTTCGCTGCCTCGGTGGGCACAGGGGCTGTGCAGCCGGTGACTGGGGCTTCATGACAAACCCAGCATCAAACTGCTCGGCCCAGACCAAAGGCGCCCATGAGCAGGAATTCAGGCATGAAGGGATTTACTAGCTAACATTTAGGTATGACCAAGGCAGGTCCCTCAGCTGAAGGGGCCTTGTTGGCCCCAGGCATGTACAAGGGCAGCTGGGAGCTAACCCAGCTCATCCCCTGCCTCGGCAGTGTCACCAGGGACTTTCATGGCTGTGCCAAGCCTGGGGTCCCTCTTGAGGGCTCCTGCACATCTCACAGCAAAATATCAGCAACTCTTCCTTGAAAAGGAAAGAGTTTCCTTGAAGAGTTCCCCTCCTTGAACAGAGGGGTAAACCTCTCCCTTTCCCCTCTGTCTGATGACTCAGCCTTTTTAGAGGGCAAGGCACTGAGCACTGGAGTATCTCCTCTGCCTCTCCAGTCAGACCATCTTCTAATAGCTAGCCTGGGTGATTATTTCCCAAGAATCAGCAGACCATCATGAAGCAAGAGGGATTAACTGAGCAGCAGTGGGTGAGGAGGGACAGCGGCTGTGCCCATCTGGGTGCAGGAGGAGCACTTGCCCTGGCCATGTTCTGGCCACAGCCGCTGGCAGAGGATGGCAGACGTGCTGTGATGGCCTGCATCCATGATGTCCTACACTGCTGCCCTTGAATCATTACTTGTGGTCACCAACAACTTGATGCCAGCTTGTGCCCCAGATGTCAGAGGTTCTGTATCCTGTTACTAATACACTGAGCCATCAGTCCCTTGATGCCAGCTGGATTTACACCAGTGACTTACAAGTGGAGGGCTCAGGGTTGACTTCTCAGTCCCTTGATCTCTCCCTGTCCCCTGGCAGCTATGCCAAAAAGACTCTCAGTTATGAATCAGTCCTGCCTGGTCTACAGCCCTGATCATTCACAAACAGTNAGCCATCAGTCCCTTGATGCCGGCTGGATTTACACCAGTGACTTACAAGTGGAGGGCTCAGGGTTGACTTCTCAGTCCCTTGATCTCTCCCTGTCCCCTGGCAGCTATGCCAAAAAGACTCTCAGTTATGAATCAGTCCTGCCTGGTCTACAGCCCTGATCATTCACAAACAGTGTGGGGCATGCGTTTGGGGTATTAGCCATTTCCTGTAGGAAAAAGGGACTGGGATTTGGGATGTCCAAAAAGAGCAACAGAGATGCATGGGCTGGAAGCACACCTCATGGCTAAAGAGACATCTAAGAAGTCAGCATGAGCCAGCCACACTGCCTGGGCCAGCTCCTGAATTATGTGGGGCTGCGGGACTCAGGGGACTGGCTCTGCCCGGCCATGTGGAGCCTCCCTGGCACTGGATTGGAGCTGAGAGCAAAAGGATTATCTCTGGAATTAGATTATTTAGATTGGAGCTTTAATCTCTGACCCTGTCTGCACAAGAAAATAGTAAAACTCCCTGGGATTATTTGGGGTTTGTTGTGCAAGTAAAACCAGGCTTGCAGCAAGAGCTTCTGCTGGAAGGAAAAAAACTAATGCTTTGGAGACCTGCCCTGTCTGACCTGTTCAATCTATCATGGTGACACCTGGATGAAGAGAGTTACAGATCATTTGGCAGAGACACAGCTTTCCTGGGAAGCAGCTGTGGCTCCAGGACTGCCTCTGCAATGACACAAAGGTGACCTGTGGCCACCCTTCCCCTAGCAGCATTTCTTGGGAAGACAGACACCGCTCTGCCATGGTACAAACACAGGGACCTGCCTAAGTGAAAATGGCAGTAGTTCACAGAGAACATCCCCAGCCACTGTGATGCTGCGCTATGCGTCAGTGCGGCCTCTAGAAATGGGTTTACAATTTTAAATAAATTAAGACCATGTCCAGCTGTGGCGGGACATGGTTTTAATTTATTTAATTAATAATTGTATTTATTTATTAAATTAAATTTAGGACCTGGGAAGCAGCAGGCTGAGGCAGCCACCGTGCCTGTTGCCACTGACTGTCCATCAGGCTTGTGCACGCTGGCTATGGCTCAAGGCATGTGCCCTGAGTCGTTACTGGTCCCCAAGGGCAGGCACAGTCACTCTGCTGCATAGAGGCAAGCAGCACAGCTGTCCTCTTGCTCTGCATACACACACATGCTTCATCCTTAACAGGCTCCACTGTAAGTGAAGCAGATTTGTGTACAAACACTCCCTATGGCAGACACAAGCCTGCACAGGTCTGTCCCTCCCCAGTAGTATCCTAAGTACATATATGATTTACCCGGACTCCGTTCAGTTTATCGCTCTCATCTCCTAAGCACAATACAGCTGCTGTACCAGTAAATATGGAGATCTGTAAATATCCATTTTCCGATTTCTTGGCTCACACCCACATTTCTAAGACTGGACCAGCTCCATAGATACACACACAGAATTTGCATACTCCTACTTGCATACAGACTCTTCTACTGCTGCACTCCCAGGTACCTCTCTGCACTCCCTGCTTTTATGTGCGGCACACACAAACCTTTCCCAGTGCACACACCTGTGCAAACACAAGTACACACACACACACACACGCACACACAAATATAAGGAGAAACAGTTTTTCCGTTGCTGGGATATCAGCCATCACTGCAGCTATGCTGGTTGGCACAGCAACAGGAAAGCAGAAGAGAAAATCCTCCTTTGGGACACAGATTTGTGGACTCTGAGAAAGGGAACCTGGAAAGTGAAAGACTTGGGATGGAGGAAGCAGGAGGGTATTGGTCCCTAACCTCCCAGTTGGAGTAAGTGGGCAAATGAAGGGAGGACAGCTCCCAGGCACACTGAGAAACACACACCAATGATGATGCCCTTTGAAGCCAAGCAGAAATTAGTCCTGGCAACTTGTGACTGAGCCTCCGCATACACCTACACTGTAGGTCTGGCAGAGTAGGGGAAGGGAGCAGGAAGTTCAGAGCATCTTGGGGAAAGGGGAAGGAGGATGAGCATCTGATGTGTCTGGAAGCAGCTGGTAGGGCCCAGAGGCTTCTGTTGTCACTGCTGCAGGCATGTGCAGCATTTTTGAGTGTGAACAAGCTGGAGAGCAGGGCTCTGCCACACAAGGAGGCTCTCAGCCAATCTCCAGCACCAACAATGTTACAGCTCAGCTCCCACGGCACGGCTCCCACTGTGCATATGCTCACGGTTGTATTTGAAATGGTCTGAAAAGGGAGGGGTTGACTATTGCTGCCTCTCACCCTCCCACCCAGCTCCCCTCTATGCCCTTTCTTCCATTGCTCCTTCCCACGATGCCACAGGGGCTCTAAACTGCCCTCTTGCAAGCCAGGGGGATGCAGAGGTGAGGACTCTCTGTACTGCCCTTACCGAGATGCACTTCCAGGCCCCTTTGCCTTAAGGACAGCAGGAGGGAGGGCAGAGCCATGCCACAGGCTTAGTGACTGGCAGTGACTCCTCTTCCTGCAGCAAAGACTTGCCTCTGGACCCTAGTACAGACGCCCTGGTGTGCATCTGCCACAGCCCTTCTCCCCCAGCCCAGCCACCACCTCTCACAGGGACATCCAGGCTCCGCATCATTTCAGCGTGCATATTTATCGCTTTCCCCCCACAAGACATGTATTTGAATTTACTCTTGGTAAACATAACCACAGGAGATGCAAATATGTGCCGGGGAAGCATAAATAACTCCACACAGATAGACACACACACAGAGACAGCAAACACAGACACAGTTCACCAAGGGAAACCAAGAAGTGCAGAGCACGCCCTGAGGCTGCCACCAGTCCCAATGGCTTTGCTCTCATCCACCAAGCCAAGAGGATTTCTCCTGCTCTTGCTTTGCAGCAGCTGGTGGGAGAATAAAGCTGGGGAGGAGGAGTCTAAAGTTGCAAATATCCCATGAAAGCATCATGGCAAGTCCTGGCTCTGCAGTTTCCTGCAATCATCTCCAAGGAATGGTTCCAGTTGTAGGAAGTTGCAAGTCTTTCACAGTGTGAAAGGGTGGAGGGGCATGGGGACCACCATGAGGGAGGAGCAGCAGGTCATCTTGCAACGTCCCAATTGCAGCCAGCCGATAAACCTTCATGTGGGAACATCGGGGCTAGATGCTCCGTCTAGGTCCTCTTCTGCCCTCTCTAAGGTGCTGATTCTTCTTTAGCTGAGAATTATTGTCAACGGGACATCATGCGAACAAACTCTGCAACCAATAAGAAAAGACAGCCCTGAAGCAGAAGGCATCCATGGTGCCCAGCCCAGCTCTTACTCCCCGGAGGTAGCATGTAGCTAGGGTGAGATTGGGAGTCCACATGCTGCCAGCAGGTCTGTGCTGCTCCATGATTGGCCCTGGAGAGCTCACCAAAAATGGGCTTTAAACTTTCCTTTAGATACAGTGGGTGATATGATCCCACTAGCAGGTCAATTCACTGCCTCAGACTCCTTCCCAGCTGGTGTACAATCTTGTTTGCACAAGCAACTCCTTGTGAGACACTATGGCAAGTGTTGTCTCCCTTCAACATAACTTCAGCGAACCTTGTTTTATAGTCTTGGGAACACAGTATGATTTCTTGGTAAGCTTGCCACTTCAGAGAGACACGAGCATGGGAAAGCACTAGTGTTTTGGTAGGTACCACCATTTTTGTAGAGAAAACTTTATTTTCATGGACTTCTTGTTTTTAAAGATACAGGTTAACTGTAAGGATAGCCTGGATCTATTTCTTTACCACCCTGCAGCTTGTGAAGTCAATTACAATTGTTCAAATTGAGTGTAATGACATCAAATATAAATGTGTTTTCTTTCTGCACTCAAATTGCCAAGGAACTAATAACTCTGCAAAGAGGAGGGCAGTGGAAATTACCCCCTTGACTTCTCCTTTTCCATTGATGGAGCTGTCCTTTGACAACTAAAGCAGTAACTCAGAGAGAAAATGATACTGGCATAATATTTCATGTATTTTAGCTGTCTAACATAATTTAGCTGTGGGAAACAAGGAGAGCTACTGTCATGTAATCAGCCAGTGCATTAGAACACTGCAGCTACCAGAGACTTTCTAGGGAGACACTTTTAGTTTTTTAGCATTTTCAAAGCCCTCAGAAGCTTCAGTAATCCTAAGGACTGAGAATCCTTGTCATGTAGGAGATCCAGGAATGCCTCTGAGCCAAAAAAAAAAAAAAGTCAGTTTTATTTAATTCTGTAGTTCTTGTGCTTTGCCCTTACTGCAAAGGGACATCTAGATTTGCACTAGGTAAACAAGCAGCCTGCCATGCTCTCACACCTTCCAGCTCATATATCGATCTGATATCAACTGCTTCCCTTGCCAGAAACCCTGAGCTCTACTAATATTCCTTCTGTCATGGCTAATGGCTAGGATAATAGCCTCACCACTCTTATTTTTCCAAGTCCTTCTGGCATGAAAAGTGGTAGAAGAAATGAATTATCTCTAGGAATTAATATGACACCTCTAGATCAGATATCTGCAGTCCTAGTGGGCACATCTGGCACGTGACCATCTTCTAGCATAAAGCCACAGAAATAAATTCTCTATAAACCCGGATAATAAGGTGAGCCAGAGGAAATAGAAGGTGCAATGCATTTTCCAAAGCAATCCAGGCTCGTCACAGCTTTTGCAATAGATTTAATAGAAAGGAAAATGCCCCGTAAAAAGAAGGCTGGCACAGCATGTGTGCACCAGAATCTGCTTCTCTGTGACAGGGCATATCTCTTACCATGCTAGAATTACAGAGACCCAATTGAAACTGAGATGCAGTAAGAGATGATACACGAATGAACACTTCAGCTGAGGAATTCCCTGTGTGGGCCAATATTCTCTATTTTCCTCAGCTAACTAGGAAAAAAAAAGAGTCTTGTTTGATTTTTTTTCTCCGTACTTCAGATACCTGGACTCTGAGCATGCAAATCTTCCCTTCTGCTTCTGCCTCTGAGCTGAAACTGTGATTCACACCAGAGCATGTGGACAGGGAGTGTTCATCCCTTCTCACCTTCAAAATCAACACGCCCATCTCCATTCAGATCCACATCCCGGATGATCTCTTCAATATCCCGATGGCCCACCTGCTGCCCTAGAAGCTTCTTCATGGCTTCTCGCAGCTCACTGGTGCTGATCTCCCCATCACCATTGGTGTCAAACTGCAAGTACACGAGAAATACCAGCAGAGGAAACACATTTAATGGAAATGGATCTTTCTCTGGGTTGGATTTTGTATTGTCCTGCTCCTGAGTGCCCTATTTTTCCTGCATTCCTTTTGTGTCCCTCCTTTTTCTCCTTTGGGTGCCTTTTGCTCTGGATCTAGTCTTTCTTTTCTCCTCAGAAACCGCTCATAACTGCTGTGTCTGCACCAGCTTTCCTCTTCCTTGCCTCAAGGATTCCCTTATCTCAATTACTTTCTGTGCTTCTCCCTTGCTTCATGCCTGGCTTGTCTCTTTCTCTGTCTTCCACTGTGCTGCTTTCTCCTCCTCCTCTTCCCAGGGGGTCTTCTGTCTTTCCTGTCTCCTGTTGCTCACCTCTCTGGGGGCACACGGTAGGGAGCACTCACCTCTCTGAAGGCATCACGGAGCTCTTTGACACCAATCATGTCTGCAGTTTCTGCTAGCAGCTTTGGTCCCATCAGCTCAACAAAATCTTCAAAATCCACATGGCCACCCACTTGGGATAAGATGAAAGATCATATGTAAGAACTCCATACGTTACCCAAACCCAGCACTCACTTTGCACTTCTGTGTGCCCCAGAGAGAGCTTGGTTCTCCAGGAAGCGAAGCACAGAAAGTGCAGGATAGTGGAAGGAAAAGCACAGGCAGTTCTACACTCTTTGTATTTTCTGGATTGTGGTCTAGGTGGAACGAGCCCAAGCTGTTCCATCCTAGGCCGTCATGGACTGTCACATCCTTATGGCATCACATACCAGGTATTAGAGGCTTGACCACTCTAGAGCTTATAGCAACCCTCTGCTGTGCCTGTGCCAAGGGGTACGGCAAGAGCACAGCAGGATATTCCTGCATGGCCTGAGCAGTGCCCTGCAGCAGTGGCGGAGTCTTGCTCCATTAGCTGTGGCTAATATCTGTCCAAGTGTTTATTCATCATATTAGTCCTTTTTCTTGTTTGTCCCCTATCTGAAAGCTGGCAGTAACACTCTCAAATTCCTAAGCACTTGTGTGCCAGGGTCATCAGCTGCTTTTGTGTGTGACTGGTTGCATATGTCACTACTGTTTTCCTTCCCTTGACCAAGCAACTTGCCCTTTTTACATCATCACGTGTCAGAAATAATGTGCACTAAATATCCTTTTTCCCACCTGGCTGAGCGTAATACCCTGTACTGCCACAGACAAGAGGCGACAAAAAATCTTGGTGAAAGACAAGGGGCACAAACACAGTTACAGTGAATTGGATGCCCATCCATCACTCATTCTGACCAAAGCGTCTCCATCTTCCCAAGGCTCTTTCTTCAGTCTGACACCATCTGACACCAGCTTCAACATGACAACACCCACAACCTGTGCACCGATATCTAACTGCCTACATCAAGAGCAGCTTTATATCTGACAGCATAAGCACCAAGGACAACCCTTCCACACACTGTTACCATACAGCACAGTCCACACAGTCCCTTTGTCTGATAAGCAAGAATCAAAGGCATCAACTGCTAGGGACCACAAACGAGCAGGAGAGATGATAGGGAGCAAAAATGAGAACCAAAACGAGAGAGGAGAAAAAAAAACAAAGGAAAAGAGACAGCAGGGGTCTGAGAGAACCCGAGGCAATGATGCAGGGCACAGTAGCAACAGGGAGGTACAGCTACATGGATGTTACTCACAGTTCATGTTGATCTGCTGGGAGAGCTCTATTAGCTCCATCTCAGTAGGCATGTAGCCCATGGTTCGCATGCAGTTTCCCAGGTCCCTGCAGTTAATAAACCCATCCTTGTCTTTATCAAACTCCTTAAAGGCTTCTCTTAATTCTGTGGGAGTGGATCCAAAAAAGAACAATATTGTCAGTGACAGCTTCAAATACCTTTTCCAAGAAACCTCCCCAGAATCATCAGCGTTTTATGAGGCCAGGCTCCTTAGAATACTCCGTATTTTCCCAGCACATCTCCCTGCAAAGAGGCAATGACTGGAGCGATGTTAAGCTCTTCTATCAGCAGCACTGCTGACCCATCGTTACAGGAAGGCTTGCTCAGACTACAAGTGCTGTGAACTGACCATTCCTAAACTGCACTCCCTAGAGAAACCGGAAGCAGTAAGTTTTCTCAGCTCTGACCCCTGCACTATATTACATAGCATTCAATGTAGGGATTAGCAGGTAAAACAGCTTTTCTGGAGCTGTGTTATTGTATCATGCTCCACAACACTTTCTGTGGGAGCTGGGGTGGACAGCAGTTCCCTGACAGCAAATATCCCATTACTTGACTTATTTTCCCACCCTGGAGAAGCTGGAATGGATGCAAATTCCTTCACAGTCAGCACTCTTGCAGTTTTAAATATTATTTCTTTTTGATGGAGTTGTCAGGAATTATTCCAGTAATCATCTCCCCTGATTTGCCCCAAATTATTTTACCCCATGGAGGCCAACCCGGAAGGGCCAGCCAGTAGGTTTTCACTGGTCAGGGAGAAAGGTGACGCAGAAGGAGCGACAAATTTTACCTTCAATTTCTTCTGGACGCAGTTCTCTATCCTGCAAAAAGAGAACACGCTATGTTAAAGCTTGCCACAAACATAGTTTCAGAATAGCACTTGTTGGTGCAAACAGTTTTGGGACAAGCCAGAAAGTGAGAGAAGAAACAAGAAGGTGATGACATGTTTAATACCATCTACCTAGCAAGGCTCCCCAGCTCTCCTCCCCAACAGGAGGGGTGTTAGCCTGCACACTTCCCTGTGGAAGCCCCTTTCCATCTCATATGCTGGACAGGGAGATGACAGGTGCTCCCCCAAAACAGAAAAGACCTGGGCCAGCCACAGCCATACGTGTGGCCTCTCTACCTGATGATACTATGAGCATCTTCATGAAGCTCCTGCATCATTCCCCAGCACCAAGTCCTGGAGCAGAGACTAGCCCTGCAGCAGTTATGATCTCCTCTAAAGCTCTGATTGTATTTCGTACCACAGCTCCCACTGGCACAGCCAGGTCAAAACAGCTGGAAGCAGCCCCTGTAACCAGCAGGTTTATACCATCGCCTGCATGGATCACTGCTTGATCCTTGCCCTTCTGGCAGGACAGAGGAGACAGCCATGAGCTCTCTTACAGCCAACAACCCAGTGCCATCTCCTATAGTCAGTCCCCACAAAAAGGTAGGAACTTCCCCCTTCCCCCCAGACTCAACTCCATATACAAGCATTTTGAAACCAGGCATGAAGGCGGACACACAACATATTCATCATCAAGGTCATCTACAAATAAAACAGGTCAAGGATTCACCATGTTCAGGAAACACTGCAACTTCAAACATCCAATTTGAATTTCTTGGAAGAAGGGGGAGGATACAAAAGAGTATAGGAAAATTCCAACACTGCACCAGGAAGAAGAGATGAGCACGGAAATGCACTGCTTTCTGGTTTAAATGCCCTTTCTAATTCCTCTCATGGCTCCCAGGCAAATCCAAAACATCTTAGAATTTGGAAGCACAGAAACGCGATCTCTTTTGTTGTCTCACTCTTGGCTTTTCCCCTCAACCATCCGGACTTTCTCCTTGCCTTCCAGGTGTCCTCCAGCCTCACCACACACCCCTGGAGATGGTGCCCTTGATCAGTTTGAGAGGGATGATTCTTTGCTCTTTAACCACAGGCTCCTCTGGAAACTCTAATGGCAGCTGCTCGGAGTGCATAGCAAACTAGGACACACACTGGTTTATGTCTGCAAAAGTGGGCTGTGCCAGAGAAAGACCAGCTTGCCACTCATAACCTTCCCAGAGGCATCTCTGTGCTGGATGGAACTGTTGGAGCGTACTGGCTCTGCCGTTTCATCCTTCACAGACCTGGTATTTTCAAACATGTCATCCCATTTGTTCTGCTTTCATCAACATCAAGTAATAAAACAATTCAAACTCCTTAGACCGGATGCAGGAGGCAATATTGCCCTCCTGCCTTAGATAAAATAGCAGATGAAAACCGGTACCCATGACCAGTACCAACACCTTGTGCACCTCATTCCAGAGTTTGCAAACATTAATCCCTGGAGATATCGTTGTATGCCAACAGCTGGCTCGGCGTGGCAGCAGATGCAGAGGTACGATTACCACCACTACGGAGCAAAGGGTGCCGTGACTCACCCGTGGTAACTGCTGTCTTGTGAGAGTGGCTAGGGTAGGACCCAAGCCTTCCTCCAGCATGTTTGTCACAAGACCATCCTCCTCCTCGCTCACTGAAGACCACATTGCAACTGACATGACTGACACATGTCACAAATCGAGGCTTCAGCACTAGCTCTAATTTTGCACACCAAGGCATTTGCGTTTGCAGGGCTCTGAGCATATCTTTGCACATGCAGATTCTGCCATCAGAGAGCCACAGACTGCGAATGCAGAAGGAGGGGGAGGGTTTACGTCCCTCCAGAAATCTGACTCAAGCGATAACTAACGTCATGAAGAGGTTTTCTGTTTTAAATTTGAAAGAAGATCCCCTAAAATGATAAAGGAGGAAAATTGCTTGGGAAGAAATGGGCTGAATCACTCTAAAGCTTTTGGAGAACATATGGAAAGAGAAATAAAACTGTTCAGAGAGTTTAGATCCTAGATATGAGCAGAAGTGACCCTCAGAGTGTCCATTACACATAATGGTCTTATCCTCGTTTATTTCTGTTCCATGCACAATAAATCCTGTTGGTCTAGAGAGTCAGTAAAAGTAAAGCTGTTTATCAGATGCACTTATTCTACATCAGGGTAGTTAGAGACATCATTAATCCTATTTTAGAGACTTGTTAGGGTACTGTGAGTTTCCAGGGCCTAAGCAGGATGGATACCTGTCCAGCTGCGATCCTTCCACTAGAGAGCTAGACCTATCTCCTATGACAGGTAGCTTTGTGCATGCCAGCAAAGAGCTTGTGTGAGGATATTATGTTTTGTGTTTTAGTGAACCAGCACTAGGAACATGTGATCACTTAGTGGCGGAAGGTTAGGAAGAACAAAAGCTCTTTGATCAGCAACAACAAATAATGACTCTTTTTGGGGTTGTGGCTTGAAGAAGAGGTTTCAGAAATAATGATCTAGGTGTCTCCTGCAGCTGTAGATAACCACATCCATGCACGAGTAAGACAGAGATTTCTCACAGAGGCAAGAATGCTCTGACTCTCAGGTAATTGAGGTGAGCTTTGTTTCACCAGAAGAATATGGAACATGCTGGGTGAATATCTGACAATACACATATTCACTCATATGTATTCATAAAAAGTGTGTTAATCATATGTTTGTGTATGTCTTTAAATTCATGTTATTGTAGGAATCGAATGTTTACGTGCAAAAATATGTTTTACTTCTTGTAAAGATACAATATTGGGGTGCATATTCATGTCTATTTAACGTGTCAAGGTGTACAGACTTGAATTTACATACAAACATATATTTTTATTGTTTGTACACAAATGCATACGAACACATAGTTACAAATAGATGTGACTGAATGCATAGATGTTTTTGCTATTTATCTCTGCGGGTGTATGGGTAATAGCATTTGGTACTCTGGCACTATTTGCAAATATGAGGACAGACTGATGTTCTTTGGTTTATTTGGCTGGTATCGCTGCAGTGTCAGGCTATGTATGATAGTGTATAAGAGGCTGTGTCTGGGTATCTGTAAGGAGGCAGATGCATACTTATTTCTGCTGGTACTAGTGTGCTCACTGAGAGCTGATAGGAATAGTATCAAATAAGGGCATCTCTGTGGGACAGCTTGTACCCAATATGGATGCCCTGATTTGCATTTAAGTGGCTATTTAGGCCTTAAATGCTAATCTGAGTCTCTGGGAATGAGATGTGGATGTCTTGCTGGAATAAAAGCTTTGAACACTGGACTCCTCCTGAGTCCATATAATTATGTCAGTCCTGAAGTCCTAAGTCCTTCTCCTGAGTCCATATGATTATGCCTACTCAAGTGTAGGCTTGTACCTATCTTCCGTAGCCGCATTTTTAGAATCCTCCTTTCTTGGTGTTTAGGCACAGGGATATATCTGCACATCCTTCAGGTTAAACATATGCCTGTGATTGCATTTGCACTTGGAGCTGGAGCCAGGATGCTCGAGACCCAGGGCTGGGAGTTACAGAGCTCCACGCAGACCGAGCACGCCGGTAGCTCCACATCCCCAGCTCGCGTCCACGTGGCTTTGTGCATGTCTCACCCTGCTGGGTGTAACTTACGTACAGGCTGCCTGTTTTCTGCGAAGCCCTTCCTCAGGAAGATGCATGCTGGCCCCAGCAGGTTGTGCATGACGGCGCAGTTCTGGGCCAGCACCATGAGTGGACCCTGGTACTCGCAAGCCGACGGCCCCTCTTCGCTCGTCCGGACAGCCTTATAGCACGTCTTCTCCTCATGGCGGATCTTCCCAGCCAACCAGCAGCAAGCAAACAACACAACAGAGGATGTTACCTCCCCGTCTTGCCCAGCTGTTCCTCTGAAGTTTTACTGAACCACCTCGCAGAGACATTATTGCTAAATTTCCTTCATCTGGTCCATGCTGTGTCCCCCCCCACCGGTCTATTAGGATTTGTACAGAAGAGTAAGTCCAGGAGTTCACTTTCAAAAGCTGATAGAAGTACAACCAACCAGGAGAATTTCGCTTTGAAACGACATCACTCACAGCACTGCTCACATCTACCCAGACACAGCCCAAAGAGCCACACTCCCACTATCAGCCCCAGAGTTAATTATCCTTTGAACGAGCTGCAAAGGATGAGCATACCCCAGCCTAACGGTACACGGTACATGTGCCAGCCTGTGCCCAGAGCGAAGCTGCTGGCAGAGCCGCGTAGCCAGGGCATCCCCAGGAGACCCGGCAGAGCCTGCACAGAGACCCTGTGTTAGGCTCCGCGTTACGGTTCAGCAACACAGCATCACATGCTTCATAGTATTATTAGAAGGCAGTTTACAGCATCAGGTGGCTCTGCCAACTGCAGGCTCACGCTCCCCGTGCAGCTTCTAATTAGTTACATCCTCAGGGTCTCAGGCAGCTACTGCACTGGCCTCTGCTAATCACAGACAGTCCCAAAGTGGAGCTCAGGCACGGGCACAACATTTTTGTCTGTTTGCATTTGCACATTTTCCTAAGCATACATATCCTGTAAGCTAGGGCTCCAGAACAGAATCCAGCACTGGATTTTGTAAGGAGGCACTGCTTTCCTTTTATAGAAATGCATTTCCCTGGCTCTGCAAGAAAACTCTTATCCTGATATTCCCATGCAGCTATAAAAAGCCAGCACAACCCACAGGACCCTTGGTTTTATAGAATAAACATTAATCGTACATCAGATTCCTCTTCAGGAATGATTCTACTTTTACAGCCGGGGTTCCCGGGGGTGATCAGAGAAGCTCTACCAATTGTCATTGTCTCTACTAACCATTTCCTTAAAGCCTGAGGTGCTTTTTCAGGCTGAAAGACCAGATGCACATACACGCCCCATTTGCACTCGTCCAAGTCTATTGTATCCACTTGCTGTGTCTGCCATGTGCTATTATATTGCACACATGGTTTGTAGTTCGCATTTTTGTACACAGTCTTACACCACTCCGCTCATTTATAATTTCATGTGAATATCAAGCATCAAAACAGAAACAAATCGAAAAGCAAGCCATGGAGAAAAAAGAAAAGATGAAGCAGAAAAGCATTTTCGTTGCAGTCATGGATGAGGAAGAAATCTGCCTCTGATTAAATCTGACACATAGGACGCTTGTCCTTAAAAAGCTGAAAGATGAGCATCCGTCCACAAATGGCATGTTACTAGCTCAGCTAAATGTCAAGGCATCTGTGTTGAACTGCACAGCTTCGTGATATCACTGCAATGTATTTTCAAAATTATCATCTTAATTTCCTGGCAAAAAAATTTCCTATTTTTCAGTTTAATATACCAAATAATATGAATCACTTAAAATAGCCCACATCAGTTCAGTGCTTAATTCCAGTGAAGCCACATGAAAGATCGAAGGCCCCACAGCCCCTAATCCTTGATTGCTGACCCTTCCAGTCAATAGAGTTTATTACCAAGCCACAGAACATTACCACAGAATGGTCATCCCATTATTTTCCTGTGCAGATACAGATTGCCAGTTTGATGAAACAGTTGCCAAGAGCCACCAAGGACCCTGACCAGACAACCCAACGCAGTACCAGGACAACAAGGTGTATGTCTTAGCAAGATCCCAGCAGAGGATCCCTGCCCGGCTCTGCCACTGCAAGCAGGATTTATGCCATTTGATGTTCCCTCTGCCAGCAGACCCACAGGTTTCTCCTGCAAGTATCCCCACAAGTTCCCTCTACCACGTTCCTCCTACATCCTGGCAGAGCCAGAAAGGGAGCTGTGATATGGGTATGAGGCAAAGCAACGTCAGTGACCCGTTACAGGGGAAACAGCAGCGTGCACAACAAGGAAAATGCAGGGACAGGACTGGGAAGCTCAGGCTTTCCCCGTTCCTTCCTCAAGCAAAGGACCACTACTCTTCCTGGCTGAGTCCGGCCCGTGGCTGTGTCAGACCAGCAGATTATGGAGAGGGAAGAGACCGGGCCGATTTAGAGATCACTGCAGTGATGGTAAAGGGTGGCAAAGTGAGGGGCCTGGATGCCAAAGCTTTCCCTTTCTGCACTGCAGAAGCACAACAGGATTCACCTCTATTTTCCCGCCTGCATGTCAGAGGGATTCGCAGAGCAGCAAGCACAGCGGGCCCTGTTCATGCCAACTGCACTGCCTCTCACAGGGAAAGGCAGCCAGGCTGGCCACTGGGATCACCGAGGGGACACTGTGACAGTGGGAAAGTGAAGCTGCCAACAACAGACATTGTGGAGACAAAGCCTGAGCTTTGCCACTGGAACCGGCAAGGTACTCCCGTGTCAACCCAGTCCCAGACAAAGCCAACCAGGCCTCAGAATGACTCCCAAACTTCAGGTTGAAATCATGTATGCAAGAGATCAGTCTGTCACCCAAAAGCAGCTTTCACACACATTGTCTACGGACCCTCCTCTTTACCATTTCAGCAAAATTATTTTGCCCAAGGTAAAATCTGAGAAAAAAGATCAGGATCATAAAACAGCCAAGTGAAGTTGTGCAATGTTAAGACTGATCTGCAAAGTCTCCACTATAATCGTGTGTGTCGTAATCAAAAGAATGGCAGAGCCCCAGGATCTGTCAGGATGAGTGCCTGATGCCTTAATTCACAGCTAGCTGGAGCAACATCTGAGAAATTCTCTAATTCAGGTTTGCAACTTTCTTTCTTTAGTCTTGCCATCCCAGACCTTCTAACTAGGCACAAAATGCATTATTCGAATCAGCTTTTAGGAATGAAAGCATAAATTACCTAAAAGACTGATGACACAGAGCTTATAAGTTCTTGAATCCATTTTGATTCAAGCAGCCTGGCCACACGTCAGACCTTAATTGCAATATTCTTGATCATGTTGAGCACAGCTGCAGCCAACACCTTTTATCGCAAGTTGGAGGCAACCTACAAGCAACCAAGTTGCTTTTTCATGTGTGCAACGTTTTGGCAAACCTCAACTCCTTCTGCCTCTCCCTGAAGGTCACCCTGACCTAGGGTCTGGTCTCAGCACTGCCTAACTGCTTGTTGATGAATTCCCTCCCTGTGTATCCCAGCTCCCTCACAGCAGCACTGTGCCGTTACTGTCTTTCTTTACAGCAGCTGAGATAACAAGCAAACTGTGTTTCTACACAGAAGAGGCAAAGAAGAAACAACCCACTTGGGAGGTCCTCTCCCCAACGGCTCCCTCCCAGAGGAGCTTTTCCAGGTGGCAAGGTCTCCTGGGTGCAGCATCCTGATGGCAGTGGCATTTCACTGTTGGCAAGGTCTCCACAGAGGTAGCTCCTCATTGCAATACTTTGGATGCTTAGCATAACTTCTTCATTTACAAGGAGTGAATTGCATAGCTTTTTGCTGAGTTACTAGATTTGCAGCAATGCTAAGTGAGAACTGTGTGGCTGACAGGTACACAGTGCTGCAAGATCTTCCTCAGTCAAACAAGAAGTATTTCTGGGGCACATCATTCCCATTTCAGTCTAGTCCCTAACAGCAGAATCATTCCTGAATCTAATTTGTCCTGGGATCACTGTAAAACCTCAGCACAAAGCAGACTGTGCATTGAAGCCTAACACATGGCAGCTTGCAGATGAAGTCCAGCTGGGCCCAAGCATGTAGACACATGGGCCGTGCTGACATGCAACATGATGCATGAACACGCAGTCAGGGCCCGGTGTATCCACTCACAAACAGAGGCATGGACAAACAGACCACAGAGAAAAACATGCTCCTAAACCCCAACACATACCAACGAAACTAGATGTGTGCATACACAAGGATGGATATACATAAAAACACAGGCATGTCTACACACTGACATCTGCGAGGACATCCACTAGCAGGTATACACATACACATTGCCATTCAAGCAAGGATACATGTGTAATGCACACAAATTCCTCCCCTATACACTCACGACAAACACTGCACGCCTGCTTATGCACCTCAGGATGCATATGTAGAGGCATAAAGAGCTAAGGACACACATAATTCCAATGGGCTCATTAGGTGTGCATATTCTGACACACCAACAGGAATATGTACAAACACCCATCCGACACGAATATATGTCCCTACAGAAACGACACACAGGACTAAACTAGTGCAGACACCTCTCAACTGAAGCACATGCACACACACACACAAAGTCACACATACACACAGAAATTAAGATGCCCGTACAGAAGATATGTGCAAGCATGCTGCGCACATTGATAAGCACAAGCTTGCACGTACCCAGAGGACAGCTATACAAGCACACACGGAGCAGGACACAAACCTACGCATGTGCATGCATACGCACACATTTATTTACACACGTTATGGCTCTCAGCATCCCGGGCTCCAATGGCTGCGCTTGCACGAGCAGCTCTTACAAAAAAAAGTCCGGCAAAGAGAGCTGAACCTTTCATACAGATCTCTGTGTTTCTCCCACCTCCCATTCCCGTCTGCCCACGACGTCACCCATCCCAAGAAGCAGGGCTGGAAATGCATAACGCACTTTGATTCAGGGAACATACCTTTTTTGAGAGGTTTCTCAGTGGAGACTTCACACAGTTGCCCATAATATGTTGAGTCTGCCTTTCCGGTGGACTTGGTTATAAAGGAACTGAAGCAATTGATCCCATTAAAGGTATTCCTTGGGAGCAAAG
Source organism: Steatornis caripensis (assembly GCA_013398225.1). Taxonomy (NCBI): domain Eukaryota; kingdom Metazoa; phylum Chordata; class Aves; order Caprimulgiformes; family Steatornithidae; genus Steatornis; species Steatornis caripensis. The sequence continues at coordinate 20,021 of VZSC01017115.1, forward strand.
CAAGAAAGGCAGCGCCAGGCAAATCCAAACAGCTACTGGCTGCTGGGGCTTCCCTCTTCAGGGAGCTTTTTCTCTCTCTGTCTCTCTCTCTCCGTGTTTTTACTTTATGTTCACTTTCTTGAAGAGATGAAGCAGGAAGGAGAGGGAGGGGAGAGAAACAGACAGAAAGAGAGGGAGAGAGAGAGAGTGAGAAGGGGAGAGAGAGGGAGGCGGCTGTATAATCTACATCAGATTAATGTTCAAATCCCTCCCACCCCCCTCAATCTGCAGGCAAGATTGTTTCACTCATGGGAGAGGGCTGATGCAGGGAGAATTAAAACAGAGAGACACTGCAAGAAGTGATTTCAGTGATGAGTTCAGCGAATCCAGCTAGTTTGGGTCCACACTGCCTCCGAACATCACATCCCCACCCAGCCCCCTTCTAACTCCTCTTGGCTTTTCAATCACCAGAGACCTAGGCTGGCCAGAAGGCAATCCACTTAGGGGCTTGGAGCAGAGTCCAGAGCTCGTTTTGGAGCAGAAATGGACCGTTTATCTGAGTGGGACCTGTTTCAGTTTATAAATACCAGCAGACCTAGAAGTTCCTCATTCTTTTCTTGCCACTGTGGAGCAAGCCTGGAGGCAGTGCTCCAGGGACCCTACAACACTCAGAGCCCCAGGATAGTAATTTTTAACCACAAGGGAGAGACCTTGAGCCAGTCTTGCGGTAAATTTTTTCCAGCTTTCTGCAAGCAGAAATCAACTGGCGGTTTACCTGCACAAGTCTGCCAAAGATGGACACACACATGAATCCTAAATCTGAACAGCCCCAGGCTAGACAACGTGAAGCCAAGAAACTGGACGTCAGATCTGTCCATTCAATTTCCAAGCACCCAAGTCCTGAAATAAATAAGAGGCCCCTAAACCTAGACACAGCTCTGAACTCTGGACTTTAGGCCTGTTTTTGATAACAGAATTATTTGTGAAAGAAAAGGGACGAATCCCCAATACAGTTTCCTCTGACCTCAGGCTGAGCATAAGAGTATTCAGTCTGAAAAGAGATTTAAATACATAAAAAACTCACCATCACACCCAGGCAACAGGATCTGAAGAGGACAGTGAATACACTCTTAGCTGTGAAGCCACCACAGCTGCAGCTCCACAGCGGTAAGAAGCCATGGCATGAAGAGCTACCTCCTTCAAGAACCGTAAAGACCAAGTTGACACCAATCCTACACCCTGTCTATGCAGTGGACTGATTGGTCACTCAGGTGTTCAGCTGAAAGATTTCACAACTTTCTTTGCCAGTGTGGTTCCAAACAAAAGCTCTTCAAAGACCTAACACATGGTCTGAGTACTTGCACTACATGCTTTTTTGTGCAAGAGCGAAGGACTCACTCTCCCAGCAGCTCTAGGGCTGTAGGACAGAGAAGGATGAACTATCAACATCACAACAAAGCAAGTATTTCTCTGCTTCCACCCTGATAGTGCTGTGTCAAATTAAGTATGATTGTAAGGTGAATCAACAGTTGCTTTAGAACTTAGAGGCTTCTTCCACCCGAGAAGATGAGTTTAGAAGTCCAACCATGAGGAGAGTCAACAGCTTCTCCAGTTCCATTGTAGCCAGAAGTGCATGGCCAAGGAAGATGGAATTTCTTGCTCTTCCTCGTACTAACCACTTCCCAAGAGTGAAGGCGGTGGAGCAGCTTCCTCTCAGATCCCCTCAATGCCTTCTTCACTGCATGGCCTGGGAAGGAGCTGCACAAAGGTCCACATGCCTTCCAATGCAAGAAGCTGCAGTAGCAGATACTGGAAGACACCGCTTGTGCTCAGGGCAGACTGAGAGAGAGACAGGGGGATAGGGAAGCTCTAATCTGGAAGATCTCCATAGCAGAGCCCACCCGTGATGGGCTGGCAAGTGAAACTGTTCCTGAGCTGGCCTGTCTCCTGCTGTCACAGTTTGAAGACCCCACACACTGGGCCTCGCAGTGGGGGACTTTGCAGGAGGATGACAAAACTCCCAGCTCCTCTCAAGGCTGCCATCTTTAGCTCTATTTCTCTTTCCCCTCTTAAAGCAGCTAATGGGAGGCTGATCTACCCTCAGCCAAAGTGCTGGTCATTAATAATGTCCTCTGTCAGCTGGAGCCATTCCCCAGGCTCCTTGTTTGTTGATGAAGTGCTTGTCTCCCTTGAGCAGAAGCTGCCACACAGCAAGCGAGGCGCCTGGGCTCCTTCCCGAGACAAACGACTCCAATTCCAGAGCAGAGAGGAGAGAGAATGGCTTCCCTGCTGCTCGTGAATCTCCCCCTGACAGGCAGCATGGAAGCCAGGAACACCCTGTGATTGAGAAGTGCCCGGCTCCTGCATCGTCCTAGAGAGAGTGGAGCAAGGGAGTCAGGTGTCTCCTGCCAGGAGAATCCATCACAGCCCCTAGACTGCCACGGGACAGCTTTGGAAGACAGCCGTTGAGCATGTCTTACAGAGCTCTAAAAGCCTCTCAACAAAAGTTGAGATGGTCACCCTCTAAATATTAGCTTGTAGCAGAGCATTGGGAGCCAGCCACCATGGCACACTGCCACGTTTGTCTGCTCTCCTGTTTTTCTTCCCTGCAGTTGCAGGCAGCTGTAGGAAACGTGCAGGGCACAGTGAGAGGGCTGAGACCTGCTGCCAGCCTTGGCAGGGAGTTCGCAATCCAGGAAGGGAAGAAGCGATGGGAGCCCACTTGCACCAGGTTTGCAGCACAGTCACAGTCCTTCGACTCTGCAAGAACTCTGGCAGAGCTGCAAGAGTCCCAAGAGATACGATCGTAAACAATTTTCTTATCTCCTTATTTACCTTCAATCTCTTAAGAGCAGTTGGGCAGCACATCACAATCCAGCAGACAGACCCTGCTGACTTCTGCGGAGGAAAATCACTCTCTACGTTGGGATCTTGTTCCCATCACCACCACGGGCAGCTTAGAGATATGCAGGAAAGTGGAGCTGGCAGAAAGGTCATCAGAAGATTAGGTTAGAAGGAGCATATTTTTTCCCTTCCTCCAACCTAGGCTGCTGTAAGAGAACAGGATGCTGAGAATAAGTGTGTCAAAACCATTTGTGTGTAGGTGCTGATCTGTGGGTATGCCTATATCTGGGGTAGTCAGTGTGCGTGTGGGAGAGCTGCACATGCATGTATACTGGTTTTCCCACACTGTTCTTTGTGGCAATCACACTGTTCTTTTAAGGTCTGGGACTCTGTTGTAAACTTTCTAAAAATCGGTAGGAACTTTGTGAAATGCAAGTCTTGCCTATGCGCCTGCATCCCTTCCTCTCCCCTGAGGTCCAAGGTGGAGAGCAGAGACCTCTGTGGATGCAGGCTGGCACAGAGCGAGGTCTCGGCTCACAGGAAAGAAGTGTTTTTGGCCTGCAAACAGAGCAGGGAGAAGGCTGAGTGACTTGGCATTGAACAGGGAGTGATTTAGGTGGTTTAATACGCCTGGATTCCTTAAAAAGCAGCAGTGCTGTGCCTTGGGCTGGCACCTTTGGCAGAAATGCTCATTCCATAGGAAAATGTTGGATCCCACCGTAGCTAATCACTTGGTAGCTGCCAGAAACTTTATCCAGTGGCAGCAAATGGATATCCAACAACCACAACAGAAAGAACAAAAGTCAATCCAAAACTTGGGATTGCTTATCAAACTGTAGCTTTGCTTGGCAAAAATTTCCAGTGGAAGTACAGATTTGTACAGGGAGACTGTTCAGGTGCCAGGCCCCTCTCAGTGCACAGTCTTTCACTTGCTGGAACATTGTGTCAGATGGTTGTTCTCAGCACAACACGAACACTGCAACAGGACAATGTCAGTAGGTAACAGGGTTAATCTCTGAGGGGAGTATATAGTAAAGCAGGGAAAACTCATTCCTAGCATCTTTTCACTGAAGTCCATAGTTTTACCTAAGAGCCCATTGCATCCTTCAAAGATTTATTATTTTAAAATATGCCACCTTATTTATCTTAACCGGGCAAGAATTTTTGGTCTATTTTTTCCTATGACAGAGTGGAGACTGCACATATTGACTAGTAGCTTTCAACTCTGCTCCCAAGCACCCTTTGGCTAGTAGATATAGGGCCGTGTTTTACAAGAAACAACCCAGTCTTGTTTACTGGATGACCTCAGATGAGCCTAAGCATTTGGAATTGTTAACACCCTCCCATTGCCAGTGCTGTCGAGGGCTTCACTTCAAAGCTCCTGACTGCTGGAACATGCGCTGGCACTCCAAACGTCTGCCACTGCCTTCCTCCTCTTCTTCTGCATCAGGCTCCCAAGTGCTTTTGCTGCACGTCAAGTCATGCCTTCTAACCTCAAATGCACCTTGGATGGTTCCATATTCCAGTCAGAAAAGTAAAGGTCCACCTCGAGGGGAGGCACCAGCAGGTATTGGTGGATGCAGTCCAGGTCCTTCTCTGGGGGGAAGAATATTTCTGCAGAGAGTTTGGGAACTTTCTTTGCCGTCAGCTGTTCCAGGAAGAAAGTGTTGCTGACTCATGCTGTGCATAAAATTCTCCTCCATTAGAGCAATTGGATCATATTCAATCTCCAACAACAGAAAGGTTATTAAAAAGATCAAGGATATTTTCCATCCCTCTCAAGGTAACAAAGTCTGAACTGTCAACTTCTGTTTAGAACAGTTGTCTGTAATTAGCTAGCTTTATTCTGTGTTAGATGAAAAGAGATGGGAATGTGCCATCTCCTGACACCTTCTATGCAGACCTGGTCCACGTATTTTGCATTAGCCAACTTCCAAGTCCCTGCACAGGAGACGTGCTGGCTGTGTTGTGGATATTTTCTCCTTTCAAGATCATCAATGGGCTACAAAAAGACAAGTACAAGCTTGACAGCCCAGAAGCTGCTGTCACAATTTGCCACGTATATGCAGTACAAAGATTGTTTAAAACAAACCTTACATGGTCCCTTCTCTTTGTTCAGGAATATGAGAACTGTGAATCACTCTCTGTCCATCTGGGACTACTGCAAAAGGAGCTAATTCTGCCCTGGCTCCCTCACCTCTTTCAAAGTAAAACGGACAGGGGGTAAGTATTTGTCTGGCACACTGAAGAAAAAGCACAGAAAGCATGGCTGATTATTAGGCGAGCAGAGGCCTAGCAACCAGTATTAACCAAATACTCCAAACCAACCGTGCAGCATTACATGAGATACACCACCATAAAAAATTAGGTCTGCCTTACTTCTATATTAAGGACCTGACAGCACCTTTAGAAGGATCAAGCTGTGCATCCCAGTATGACATCTGTGGCTATATCTCAACACAGCTGGCCGCAAACTACCTAAAGCCTTTTTGCATTATTTCAGCAGAATGCAGCAGGTTGCTGATGGTTTTGTAGTTTCTGCCTTCAACCGTTGTGACATGATGCCTCACAATGCTACACAGATGCCTGTTTCCTTCCAAGAGCAGAGGATATATTTCATCTGTGTGGGATGAAGCAATGCTATATATTCTTTCCAAAGACAGTTGCAAGGTGCAAAGTACTCTAGGGAAGGAATGGATGGAAGGAATATTAGAATATTGCTAGTGACTTCATTCATAGATAGTATTGAGTTCATGGTCTTATGCAAGTGCAGAAACCTACTAAAAAACTAAATACGACCACACAAGCTATGACAGCTGTTTGTATTCATTTCTAAGCGGGGCATTGGTTAAAATTGGAGGATTACTCAAGTTCATGGGCACTGCTGTTCCTCTCTAAGGTCACAGGAATGTCAGAGGATTATTGAAAGGGAGCCCAAAGTTAGCTAGGTGTCTTTTACGGGATGCACACCATGTGTTATTGGAAATCAATACCACTCATGGACTCATCAGAGAAAAACAGTTACTGAAGCTGCAATGCTGCAAAGAACCAGAGCTAATTCAGCTGACAAACCTGCAGCCCAGCCACTACATCTAAAGACCTGACACTTTGTTCAAACCCAGTATTGCATGAAATAAAAATCAAGGCGGTATAGGTTGATGGAATGCACAGTGGACTCATTTGGATGATGATTAATTTATTATTGAAAGATTGTCTTCTCTCAAAAGATAAGCTGAATCTAACCAGAAGGTTTGTGTATTTCAGTGCATTAGATCATGCTGCTGTATATTTCATGAACGGAATATTTAATGAATGTTCTCTTAGCTTGGTTTTATTTTGATGTCTTTCCATATCCTTTTAAAACAGATTTGTTAAAAAAATAAATTGCTGACAAAGATTAACATTTGCTGGCAGACCCACTGCAGGCAGGAAGCTTATCCATTGCCCCTCAGTGATTCTGTACGTCTGGCTCCCATCCTTCAAGCTCTTTACAAGCCATAAACGCGATAAATTTTTCCCCAAGCTGAGCAAGGGTGGAGCTGAGTGGATGTGCTCAAGTGGAACACATGTTTTTTGTGACTGTGTCCGTTACATATAAGAAACACACAAGACGTACCTTGGAAGGCATGGCGGGCATCAGCAGGCAGGGATGTACGCGTACACTCATGGTTTTAAGCACAGGAATGCGTATGCGTGTATGGAGCTGGTTGCACAGCCACACAGAAGATTTAGCAGAGGCTGTGCGTGTACAGGCTGTGTGCATACAAACGAGAGGTTCATACGAAGGCTCTTCATGTCAGGCTACATGCATGGACATGGCTGTGCCGACACATGCAGGGGTGGAAGCACGGCGGCCCTACGAGCCCCACAAAGGTACCCGGACCCCTGCGAACAGGCGCCTGGCGATCAGCGGGACACCCGGGCCGGCTCTCGCCTACATCACGGGAACCACGGGGCCCTCCCCCGGTCGACACACTCCCCGGGCGGCCCGGGCCGAGGCCAAGCCCCTCTTAAGAGCAGTTGGGCAGCACATCACAATCCAGCAGACAGACCCTGCTGACTTCTGCGGAGGAAAATCACTCTCTACGTTGGGATCTTGTTCCCATCACCACCACGGGCAGCTTAGAGATATGCAGGAAAGTGGAGCTGGCAGAAAGGTCATCAGAAGATTAGGTTAGAAGGAGCGTATTTTTTCCCTTCCTCCAACCTAGGCTGCTGTAAGAGAACAGGATGCTGAGAATAAGTGTGTCAAAACCATTTGTGTGTAGGTGCTGATCTGTGGGTATGCCTATATCTGGGGTAGTCAGTNCCCGCAGCGGCGTTTCCCGGAGAGCCCCGGCGGGCCCGGCAGCACCGCCGGCTGCAGGAGTGCCCCCCGCCGCCCTGGGGACACCCTTCCCTCTGCGCCCACTTGGGAGTTCCCTTTGGGGGCCGGAACGAGCCTTCAGAAGTGCCGTAAAAAGGGGAGGAAAAGCTGGAGGAGAATACGGCGTTTCTTCTGTTTTTTCCCCTCACAACCTGCGTGCCCACGCCCCGCACCAGCGAGCTAAGACTAGGATCAGCATCACTACGGCGGCTGGTCGTTTTGAGCCAGAAGTCTGTTCACCCCACGTTACTGTGCCCATTTGACGTGGTAAATGAGCAGCTGTTCGAGACTGTCCCCAATCTGCCACGAGCCCTGACACGCCGCTGCGTCACCTGCCTCAGCAGGCGAGCATCTGCACACCCAGACCTCTCACCTTCGCCATCGCGCAATGCGATGCCCAAAAGTTTCTGCCACTCCAGCACAGCCCAACACACAGTAGCCTCCCTCGCTGATGCACCGGTGCCACTGAAAACTTCCATTACTGAACCATTAACCGCTCGCACTCAGCTGGTATGGCCGGGGCTCCCCAGGTCTCTGCTGGCAGAGCTCCAAGTGTGGTCCCGATGCAGGGCAAAACTCTGCTCTTGGGCAAAACTCCTGTTAGAATCAGCTGAAGCCACTGGAAGGGACTAGGTCATCCTGCAGATGAGAAGGCTGAGAGGCTGGACAAGGCACTTTTTCCCTACCTGCTCCTGGCTAGTTTAGAGAATGTTCTTGACCCATGCTTCCCACACAGGCAGCCCAGGGACACATCCTGCCCCAAAACAGGGCTACTTTTGTCATACCAGTTTACTGTAAGGTCCGTTAAGACCTGTTAAGAAGAACTAAAACCCATGAGTAAAGGGAGATGGAGCAGGACAAGAAAAGGCAAATTATACAGGAAATGCAGAAAGAGTCCTTCCCTATTTTAATGGTAACGTAGACGCTGACATTAAAGCAGGAAGGGGAGATGGTGCAGATAGAAGAAGCTTTTAACTCCCTGTACAAATAGAAATACAAAAGCCCCTTTGGCCACTGTGCTAACAGCAGAAGCCTGTGAATATTTAATGATTCCCTACGGCATTGTTCGTCCCCTCTGATCCCCATGCTACCAGAGGCAATTGGCAGAAAACTGTTGGGGAATCACTTCACTGAAAAATTTAACAGTCAGGCAGGGTGTGAAAGCTAAACGACTCTGAAAACGGTCAGGTCTCACATAGCAGGATCACTTGCAAATTAATATTGCATTGCAAATGCCCGGAAAAAGCTCTTCTTAAAGGTATCAGCTAGGCCAATGCTGTGGCACTGGAGGAACGAAGTGACAAGAACCAGCGAGACTCTGTGCCGCAGTACCCATGCAGCGCTATACCGTGAGCCCAATGCTAAGCTGCTGCTGCACTGTAGGTTCTGCTGCTGCATCGTCGCTGCCCTGGGAATCCTGCTGCCACAAAACTGTTGCATCACTGTCCCTGCTGCCACCACACTGCTGTCCCAGTCTCTGTGCTGCTGTTCCTACTGTTGCCACATTAATAAACTACATCCTGCTGCCAGGGGGCCACCTCACCACCATCCCGGCTGCCGAGGGATCACTGCTCCTCTGCTGGATGTGCAACTGCTCGATACGACACTGCTGCTAAACAGTCATGTAGCCACACTGTAGGCACTATAGGACCATGATGCTATTCTGCTCTGCAGAGGTGATAGCATGCTTTTTGTTCCATGACATTCCTTCACCACTTGGCCACTCCAACGCTATCCTGCCACCAGGCCAAAATTATATGAAACATCTTCCCCATGCTCCCTTTCCTCGCCAGTTTCCCACTTTGCTGCATAATCACACACGCATGCCGTGCCAACTACACCCATGAGCGACTGCACTGATCTCACACTGAACTGAGCTACCGCCGCTGCAATGCCACTTTAAAACACTGCTGTCCCACTATCTCATGCCTCATGTAACCAGCCCATACTCACATGGCGTTTCTGTCACAAGGTAAGTCTGTGGCGTTGCCCTTGTTCTAACTCACAGCCATGCTTCCAAAACTACGACATGGTGCTAACACCTCACTAGCTGCCTTCTGGTACGACGGGACAGTGCTGTCAGATCAGCACAGCCCTTTGCTAATGTCACACCAGAAGTAATCACTGCTGTATAGAATAGCTCCCATCTGGAATATTGTATTACTACATCATTAGACCGCTAAACTCTTCTGTCAGGCTACAACACTACACAATTATCATACGCGTGCACTGCCAAACTTCTACCGCATGGCACCAGTATCACATCTCTGTTCTGCCACAGTTACCACACCACTGCATTGTCAGTGCTGTGCGGCACTGCATGCTAACCCAGCATAAACTCCACAACAGAGTGCTTTTCTCCATCTGCCTCACTGATGCAGTGTGCAAATATGTCATTAGACTAAGGTGACATCCTGGCTTACACTAATACATCATTACACTACCCTACATTTGTTAATTCATGGAACACTCAATTACATTATTTATTATATTAGAACATCACTGCACCAACACAGCATAGCCTAATTAATAAAATATCACTGCATCTTGTATCCTGGCTGTGTCTTAGCATTCTCCTGGAGTAGACACCCACAGTGCACTATATTGCTGTGCTGGTTATATAAACACGGCACTTCTGCCTTCACTCTGTCTTTTTTTCTGCACAGCTACAAATCTGTCTCCCTCAGGCACAAGCCTGTAGTCCTGGGCTGCTCCTTTTTGCAGTTACTGCAATAACGACATCCTCCGTGAAGTCATCCCTGCAATCTTTTCTGCGTATCTGAATGTACCACTGTAGTGTCTGCATCTGTGACCACATCACTGCACCACTGTGGAACAACAGGGCGATGATGTTTCACATCTGTAGAGCTGGGACAAGATACACTGGTGCTGCTCGACCACAGTGCTCTGCTGTTGCAGATATGACTGACTGTGCTCCTCTCCTTCTATGTTCTGCAAAATTACTGTTTTAACTGTTTCACAGTGGGCTGTGTGGGCTGGAGAGAAGTTCTTGTATTAAATAAATTGTCTGCTGAGCTGTTTCTCTCTTCTAATTACAATGTGGAGCAGACTGGTGTTACAGCACCTGCAGCCTTACACTGCAACCCTGGACACTTCTGTGCCTCAGTCACTTCTGTGACTCTGCCTCAGCCCAGGCTGCAACTTGGGCTCCTGCAGGTTAAGTCCTCGCTCGTCTCAAAACATCACTCACATTTTTACACAATGCTTAGCATTTGTTTCTTCACGCACGGAAACAAAATTTCCATCACTCAGTTCCATGACAGACTTTCCACAGTTCTTATCCCTGGGCCTTTATTCATCCCAGGATTTTGATATCACTACAAAAAATCTTCACATAACTCTTCCTGTAACCAGTTCTTTGTGTATTCTACATTATAGTTCCCTTTCTTGTATCCACAAATCCCCTGTACAGCCCTACCACAGCCCACTCCTAAAAGCCAGCCCTAGAATCTCCACTAGATGGTCATTCTCTCATAGATACTGCAAACAAAGCAAGTGGGAGATGAATACAGAGAGAAACGGGAATAAATAATATTATGCTCTAAAAGAAAGATGCTGGTGTTTGTTTATAAGTGCTGGTGCAATGTACCCAGTGGAAAGGCAAAAACTAGAATTGTATCTGTCTCTTTTCCGTAAGGTACATTGTTCAACAGCGCAATTAAATTTTGCTAAGTTTATGGCTTTCAGAAGTGTCTTACGACTTTGGAACGCAAGCAGCAGAGCAGGTGAAATAAAGACGTAGCTCAGGTAAGGACTGAATTCAAAACCAGAGAGGTTTCTGTGAGTGGGTGCCCTGGCATAGATCTGTTTGTATTTCTGACACTTTGGGGACATACAGCTCCATTGACTTAAAGTCTGTTCTCAGATACATCTTCACTTACCTCAGAACTACAGGTACAGCACAAGTCAGAGCTGAGCCCACGGACTGCAAAGCCTGGTGCTGGAATATTGCTTTTCGTAACCTGGTCGAGCATCAAGCCGCTCAGCAGGCCCTTCCTTATTGCTACTACAAAATGTTAATCTAGACTTCTGGCATGCTATTGGCACAGGGAGGGTAATACTCGTTCCGAGTTAAACGCAACCATAATATTCATAAATAACAGACTGTCAGCGAGGATACAGAATTGTTTAGAACAGATGTGGTTTGATTTTTCTCTGGAGAAGTCAAGATGAACAGAAGTAGACAACGCTTCCTGACACCAGATTAAACAGATACAGGTGTATCACCTCCTTCTATCCAATTACAAAAATTATTCTCATTTGCTCCATAATCTTAATTCGAATGGGCACCATGCAAAGCCTCCCAAACCTACTTA
>VZSC01017115.1:33781-62179 GCA_013398225.1 Steatornis caripensis
CGTCGGCCCCGGTGGCGGCGGGGACGGGGAGGGCGGGGGCGGCGTCCCGGGGGCGGTGGCGGGGGGAGGCCTGACCCCCGAGGCTCCCGCGTTCCGCAGGGAAGGAGCTTAGCGCCTCCGAGGGCAGGGCCTGGAAGGCGAGCACCCCTGCCCCGCGGGGCGACCCGCCTGCCCCCGGGCGTGCCCCTCGGAAGGCGCCCCCGCCCCGGCACCGGGAGCCGCCACGCCGTGGGGGCCGGAGCCCGCCTGATCGCTCCGCCTGGGTGCTCGGCCCAGCGAAACGGGAGCACGGTGGATATCGGCTCTACAGGTTATAGGCTATAGGCTATAGGTTATAACCTATAGGTTATAACCGAGAGGATTCAGAGCCTTGATCCAAACTGCAGGTTTCCCAGAGTTGAGGAGAGTAGGCTGGGCGCTGAGCCGCTGCCTGTCTGGCATAGCCCACAGGGGAAGTTTTGAGCCAGCCTTGAAATGGACGTAGAGGCTTTGTTAGGGCACATCATAGAAGGATATAAACCCGAAGGCGTTTGTACCTAAAAAGCCAATTACTTAACATCTTTGTAATCAAACACAGGTAATTAAGTGGCAACAGGTGGTTCAATAATGACTTTCTGTTTAAAAACAGTAAAATATAACCGTGTCAAATCAGACATATGTTCCCAATGAGGAAGGGACCCAGTTCCTTCTTGCTCATCTTCAGACAGTGATTGTGCCTCACTGCCAGACTTGGATACCTCAGCAGTTTATGTACCCAGAAAGATGAAGGTGTGATTATCACATAATAAGCTTACTCATGCTAGCTCTGCTCTTGCTGGCACATGCACAGCAGTTACTATGTGATGACACAGTCTTCTCTGCAACAACCCAAGTGCAACTTCTCTCTGCAGACTGTGCTCTGTGCCCCCACCACTACAGTCACACGTGCTGGTCAGGGGAAAGCTGCCACAGAAAGAAAATTACACTGCGGCCGTGGCTCAGTGTGCTCTGTCCCCTCAGCTGCGCTATCAGCACCAGATGCGCAGCAGCCGTGCACAATTTGTGCACAAGGTGCGCTCTGTCCATCCTCAGGATGGCAGAGAGAAGACGCTGGTCCCTCTGCTCCTTTCCTGTTTGGATGCTTGGCAGTTGCTGTCATGGTGGCTAAATGGGCTGTTGAAGGAGTTTGTCGTGGGGACGTTTCTCCAGCAAAAATTTCCCATTCATACCTGAGTGTCATTTCAGCTCCTAATTCTAGCGGAGGTACCTTTTGGGGGGCTTGGGGTGTGTTTGTTTTTTTTTTTTTTCAGAACAGGCTGCTCCTGTTTGATATCAGCAGTGCAGAACCATTACTCATGGCTGGGCGAACACGAGCCCTGGCTTTCCCTACTGCAGCTGCATTTCTGGAGCTGTGGCTGCTACAGGAGTCCTTCTGCCGGGAAGCTCAGAGGTAGCAAGAGGCCAAAATGAACATTTCTCAATGCCTCTTTAACCCAGAGAAGTTAATTCCATCAGGATGTAACACTGCTTTTAGAGAAGCTGCCATTTCTGGAGTTGCAGCTGGTGCTGATGAGGCATTGCTGTGAGGAAGTTCACACAGATAAGATTATTCCTGTCTAGCCTGACTAACACTGCCCTCACCCTCCTTGGGGTCTTTTGAGCTATTCCTGAGGACTGTAGTGTCAAACTGCTGTCTACAGGTGGGTTGTAGCTCCTTGCCTCAGTCAACTGAGCACTGCAGAATTTGGAGCAGATGCCTCATTAGTGAGAAGGAACCCACTAGCGCACATGTGATTCATCACTTTGGAGAGCACTTCAGGGATCAGGGCAAGAAATGCCTACTAACACAGGCAGTAACAATGCAGGCAGGGGCCATGTTACAGAACCGAGCAACAAAGCAGCAGCAGCAGCTGAAAAAACTATGAAATGGGACAGAGTGAGAGCACAAACCAGAAACCTGGCTATCCACGACACCTGTGTTTGGGTTTCAGCTGTGAATGAACCCTGGCTGTTCATAGAATCTGGAGTGCATTCTGCTAACAAATTCATTTTGGAGGTTCTTCATGTATTTCCTTTTCTAGACAAATTAATATTGGGACCACAGTGGCTGCATAGCATCCGCTGCATACTAAAGAGCTAGCTATTCTGGAGCCAAATGCCAGGGAACAACAGCGCTCGGCTGCAGAGAGAAGCACATAATTCCAGCACGGCTGAGCAGTGAGATGAGCAGGGACATCTCTCCAGAGAGACCGTGGCTCCTCTTCCATCTGGCAGCACAAAAGAGGACAGGCCTGAAACCTCAAGGCACGAAGATTGTATTATGTAATGTGCACGCTTGCTGCTTCCGGAGATGGAGCTAAGTCAAAACTACCTGTGTGATTCAGTCAGAGGCCAAGCCAGAAGGGAGCTGCGTTTCCCTCCCCAAACCCAGGGGATTCTGGAGCAAGTGAGTAGCCTGGGGCTGGCGGGGGAAGGTGGATCCAATTCCAGCTTGCGATGACAAATATGGCACTGCCTGCAAGTGTAAAATCCTGTCTTTCCTTAAAAGTGCTATCAAAAAGCATGCGTGTGAGCAAATGCATGATCATTTTTCGGCAAAGGGTTTGTTCGATTCTTTTTTGGCTTCACTTGTGTAGAGAAAATTGTTGGACAAAATTGAGAACGCTGCTCAAACAAACAGGGGCTGCATCGCCTGCCCTGAACTTGGAAGAGTGTATTTCAATTTCAGGTAAAGACAACAGTCCAGAAAAGGAGTTTGAGAGTTAAATGACTGCAAATTGCCCATGAAAAAAAGTCTCCAGCAAGCTGTTGATGGGAAGGCACAAAGAGTCTGTGATGTTTTGGAGCAGTTTTCTTGGTGCTAGTTTCTTAGTCTTTATTATTTCTCTCACCTGCACTTGCAAGAACATCATTGTCTAGGGTAAGTACGATATCATACGAACAAGCTGCCAAAGCACAATAAAATCTAAGCTGGACTGGGCTGAGAATCTGGATACTAATCAGGAATCTGTCCTGTAACAGACAATGAACTGTCTAACCCTCATTTACGGCCTTACCTTTCCCTTCACTACGTTTCCATTGCTTTTAAAGGGTTTCAGAAACCTGGCATGTTTCAATAGTCATAAAGATGCCAAGTATCAGTCTTCCGGCATATTGTATTTGTACAGGCATGTGTCTGCCTCCAGAGGAAGCAAAAGCACTGACAGCTGGAGATTCTGTTTGCTTGAAGACTTGGTATTGCTCTTCAGGTTTTACTCCACGGGAGAGGAATAATCCCGACAGCATTACAAAGGCATTATTGTTCTGGCTGTAATCCCCATGCTCAAATCCACCCTAGTTACTTGCATGCTGATTGCAAATGGGGAACTTACCTTTGTATCTGTCAGGACAAGACTGGCAGATGGATTGGAAGTCACTGTTTTCTACGGTCAAATAGCATCAAAGCAGGGAAAGGCTGCAGTGTAGCCCTGTAATAAACCTCCAGGAATGGGAGAGAAGGATGAAGGGCAATGGAACAAAAATAACAGTCCTCAAGAAGAACTGATGAACTACAGGAAAAATACAGTTGGAGGAAAGCAAGACGACAGAGAGACAAGGGGGAGAAGAAAGTGTAGGGACAAAGGTGAAGCTCCCTATACATTATAACGTAAACACACAGGACTTGCCAGAGGGCCAGGCTGTGCCCATGGAGCTGGCAGTGGGAAAAACAGGTAAGAGCAATCATCAGTGTGGCAGAGGGAAAGTGTTTCCAAAGGGAAGCGACAAACATTTTCACCACAATGCTCTGTGAGGGCACAGACCTTGGCTTCGCTCTACAGCTCCATGTTGTTGGCATGTGAGAGGCCCGCCAGAGCAGGAGACCACACTTCACAGAGAGATGATGCCCCAACCCTTTCTTAGCTTGTTAAACCAAATAATGTGAAAAAAAGACGCAACAGAAACTCTGCTGCTCAATGGGACAGATATGGCTCAGCTCCCTGAGCTAGCATGTATGGCCTAACTTTACTCAGACTCCTGAGAAGAGACCCCACCTTCCCTACTCCAGGTGTGCAACAAAAGTAAGTAATTCTCCTGGAATTACTCCTCACCCTACCTCCTCCCCACACACCCTTTTTGAGTCTCAGTCTTCCGGTTCACACAGCTAGGAAGGCAATTAATTAAGCTGATATAGCTGGCTCAGCTTTGCAGTTTTAGTGCCCATGGCTGGCAGATGTCACCTCTTTCATACCAGACATCTCTGTTGCCAAACTACAGTCAACTTCACGGTCACATCTATGTAGAAGGCATTGCTGTGCAAGTGGAGGTGAACCACAAGGCAGGCAGGAAGCACGTTAAAGTGGAGATCTGAGTACAGGTTCTTGGAAAAAAAAAATCTGAAAATCACTGAAGCAAAACTGACATGGTTTGAACAGTGACAGTGGTCCCTCTCTCCATTTGACAGAGTCTCAAGGCATAAAATAATAATGTGCCAAATAGTAAATAGCAAAGGAATGCTCAATTGGTTGGCTTGTCTTTGGCTTACATTGAGAGCAGCAATTAATATAGGAATGAAAAAATTAAATCACTTTGTAATTTTCCACTTTCAGATGACCTGAGCTCTCTTAGATAAGAGCAAAGCTTTTCACAAGCCCATGCAGATGTTTTACAGTCACAATAAACTACGTATGTGATGAAGTGATCTCTTTCTGAAATATGATCTGGGCCACAGGATTATAGCTGCTTTTCAGAGAGACAGGTGGACTCTTCAGCTGCATTAAGAAGGATCCCTGATTATTAGGTAAAAAGCCTGCATTTTTTTCTGACTAGGAACATCTAATCTTTGCCAGTTTAAAAAAAAACCAAACAAAAAAAGGTTATTTATCAACTGTCTAAAGCATTAGTTCAGGGAATGGGAGGGAAAGAGAGCAGCACTGAAGGCCAGATAACTTGTAGTCTGGGTTCTAAGCAGTCTGGGGACAAGGTTGAATAAATTGTTATTGCTTGCTCAATGCCTGGCAGCCTGGTCTCTGGCTGGTCTTCTGGCAAAGAAAACCTCTTGTTTCTTCTGGGAGAAGGTTACTTTCCGATGGGAAGGGTATTAAGGTGTATCAGGATTACGATACATTAGTCCTCATATTTTTTTCTGTTGCTATTGATGCACCTGGGAAATGAGAATAAAAGCAGCTGATGCTTTTCATCCTTTGACCCTTTCACTACAACCAACTAAAATAGGAGCTACCGTCATGAAACAACTAAGTTATACAACATAAACTCAGTTATACAACAAAAAGGCAAGAGTATGAGACAACTACAGTGAGTTGAAATTCATTTGGGATCTTCTGGAGTGAATCATTATCTCCAGAGCAGCTGTTCTCTCTCCAAAGAGCTGCTCGCTCTCAAATATTTTATTTAATGAACAATGACAGGGGTACATAAGCAGCACAGTTCTGGTAGAAGACAGGTCCAGGGAGAGACAGCGTTTGGCACATCTGGCTTGTAACCAGAAAGGAAGCTGTATGAGTTGCGAAATATGGTCAGGTTTCTGTTAGCAGCCAGTAGTCCCTTTCAGATGAAAAATTATAGCCCTAGTACTGACACAAGAGAAGAGGGTCAGGAACACACAGCCAGTGGAAGGAGGACACCTTGTTTCAGTAACAGAGCTGCTCAAAACTCCTGTACGAGCATGCCCACCTCCCTGCTGGGTTGGTAGGCTAGCAGAGGGAGACAGGGCAAGATGCTGCTACCAGTGTCATTGGCACAAGAAACTAAACAAAGGCACTGAGGATTCCTAATCTTGGAGATTTTTTTTTTTTGCAAGAATTTAATAAAAGACCTGATGTCCTAAACAAATTACAGCTTAGGTAGTTACATTCTGCCTAAATTACCCTTCAGTTTCAAATACAGTAATTTGTGAATTCTACAAATAAGGTAGTTGCAGAATGCTTTTTATGCCTCTATTCAGAGGGGTGCTACACTTTGGTAGTTGATCTAACAACATCTCATTAGTACAATTATCAAGTTATATTGAATAATGTAGGGTTTTTTGTAGCTTCCAATAAGTCCTGTTAAACATTTAGAGAAGCATTTCTATTTCATCGTTATTAAAGGATCAAATTAACTCGCATAGAATGAGTAGTTTTATCTCGTGCAGTGGCAAAAATCAGCTTTGCAGTTTTCAGACAGGCAGCATACACTAGTGTATAAGCAGGGAGCTGAGCGTCAAAATGACAGCTAATGACCACTCTGACTGCCCGGGATTCTGTTTGAATTGCTGACTGCTAAATTCTAACATCTTCCCCCACAGTGAAGAGTACCCACAGGGATTTGAGCTTTATTGCACTACGCCTTAGTTTATTTCCATGTGAAGCGCAGACAGAAATGTCTGCTTTCCAAAGATGTTCTCAGGTCTTTGGGCTTAAGAATTTCTGTTCAGATACAAAGTGTTGCAGGCTTCTAAAAATCATGTAGGGAAGCTGGAGAAAACAGAAATCTTCTGCTTCTGGATGTGACTTCTAAAAGCAAACTGTGGACACATGCTGGTACGTTCTTTACCTTTTGAAGTGGGATTTAAGGAGAGGTTCGTATTTGCTGTCTGAAGCTCATGTTCGCATCTCTCCCATATCTGCTTTTTAATAACATCAAACTCTATTACAACTGTTTGTTTCCTGCATTAGTTTACCAGGCTGTTTACTCTTTGGGCTTTGTTCAGTCGGAACAATACGTGTCTGAGCTCAATCAGTCTCCTGAAGAAAATCTTCTTAAAACAAGTAAACGTGAGAGTTCATATTCTAAAGATGCCAGTGTGTTCTAAGGCTCACTCCAAGTCTTTACTAAAATATATAAACATTGGGAAAAGCTGGCAATTGCTGAAATAGCTGAAGCAGTGTAAGTGTAAAAGGACGATAATCTGCAGTGAATTAAAATCTTAGGAACCATACTTCATAAAGGCTTATTATTGATTAGCAAAATCACCTCTCCTTTCTTCCTTTTTAGTGATTTTCTGGGATATTCACAGTGAGGAAACATTTAGTTCTCAGTTTCCAAGTGCTCTCATCTATTTACCCAGCTCAAAAAAAGCTAATCCATAGTAGGATCTTATCAGCACTGGCACTTTACAAAACATCTTAGTTTTCTCCATTTCCTATAGCTTCTTTCACTTTCCAGATGATTTGGAGCTGCAAACAAGGCTCCTGGAAGAATTTAGAGACTTTGCTAGCTACATTGCTTAAATCTGTACATGACGGCAAGTCATACTCCTTCTAATAATATCAAATATTTAAAAATATACATTGACTGAGCTTAGACATTTGAAACGTTTTGTTAATTTTCTGATGGGTTTGTGCATTAAAGGAATGCGGACTAATGACAGACTAGGCAGATCAAACAGAGGTTTTTCCTCACACTCCAGCTCTGAAGGACTCAAGTGTGGATAAGGCTGTTATGTAAGGCAGGCTTTTGGATATCACTGAAATGGTTTACAATTAAGATGGAATATTAATAAAAGACTTAAACTGAAAACCTCCAGCTATTAGAAGGATTAGGACTTTGCAGTGGGCTAGGGGAACACACAGAATGTCAAAGCCATCTTCTTGGCTGTGATCAAAGGCAGAAAATGCTCTGGCAGAAAGAGCATCTTGGAGGAAGGGGAACAGATCTGCAGCATCACGTAATAATAATAACAACAACTACAACAACAACAATAATAATAGCAGCAACAACAACTTGTGCAGAGATTGCAATTCACAGCAGCAAAGGACAAAAAACTAGGGGTGCAGTCTAGAGCTTCTCTCGCTCACCAGTGTGCCCTCTGACAGCAGGTGTCCCCACAAATGGGGAAAAGCATCTGCTCTTTTACACTCCTGTGGCTGTACTGGCTTTCCTGGGAAGAGCATGTAAAAACAGGAATTCGCACTCAGTGCATTTGTCATTCAGCTGCAACGTCAGCTCCTTACACCTGTGCACTGGCCAAGAGGAATCAGCACCAAAGCTCACAGGGCTCAATGCTACATAAACAAACAGGGGTTTGTTAGATTTATTGTCTAGAGATTTATTCTTTTTTTTCAAAAACAATATCTTCAAGGAAGTGCCCTCAAGGGTATTTCCATTAAGAGCCCAGGCTATTTCCCTGCGACTCTCATGGGAACGATTACTCTGATAACTCTCATTGCGCTCTACAGAAATATCATTTTGTAATATACTGCAATCAGGCAAATAATACTGACTGCATTCTGAATATACTTCTTATGAGGTAGCCTCCTTTGGGAAAAAACTGGGGACTGACCCCTCTGCCAATGTACGATTCCCACACTGTGCCTTCTACTGCAGGGACTCTGCCTGGAGCATGTTTGCTCCTAAGCCATAGCCCTGGCAACTGTAAGTGGTTCAGTTGCCCAGGCTCAGGAACAGTGACATGGCAAAAGCCTTCATTCTGTTAAGAAGAGACAGCTGGTAATGTGTCATTAATAAGGAATAACTTTTAAAGCAGTTTGGGTGTCGGGGGTTTAAGGAATGCCATATGGTATCAGGAGTAAAAAGATGCCAAAGAGTGTAACTTGAATGGAAAAGAAGAAGTTACCATGATGCCCAGAAGAGCTGAAAGTCTGGAAATACAGAAGGCAATTGGGAAAATATTAAATTGCATGTGTATATGCTAGAAATTAATGTTTATCTAAAAGCCATGTCTGCCAGTAAAAAGGAAGACAATCAGAAACTTTATTTTTCTTAATACTC
The DNA here is from genome assembly GCA_013398225.1 of Steatornis caripensis. Taxonomy (NCBI): domain Eukaryota; kingdom Metazoa; phylum Chordata; class Aves; order Caprimulgiformes; family Steatornithidae; genus Steatornis; species Steatornis caripensis. The sequence goes on from VZSC01017115.1 coordinate 42,470, forward strand.
AATTTTGAGGCATTTGAAATGTTTAAGAGGTTCCAGTCAATTCTGGCAGTGAAAACCCTTTAGAAATCCATATACATTATGAGATATTGCACTTCATATAAAAATGAAATGTAAAGGAAGTTTTTTAGGCAAATATAAAAAAAGGAAAGTGGAACTGAAGAAATGCATGTGCCTGGCTGATTCTTACCTTTTCAGTTTGCTAAGGGGTGTCTCTCCTGAGATTTTTTCTGAAAATTCAAATTATGGTCTGTCCTTTTATTAGGGAATTGATTTTCCCTCAAAATTTTCAAGACTGATAGAAGGTCAAAGAACCAACCTATACCAATCATTTGGTTCAGAATTAAGTACAAATCAGATCTAAACACAATGAAAATACAAAATACACTATGCAAGAGATCTGAGGGAGAAAAGCATATTAAGCCCCAAGATAAAATCATGTAGAATCACATACGCACTGTGACAACCAGGATGGACCAAGAAAATATTTGGCATGTGGGAGAAGACACAAGAAATGTCACAGATCAGCTTTGCAAATTTTGCAAGCAGCAGCAGAGCTTGCATGACACGAACAAGATCATTGCATTGCTACCTCAGATAAACTGTTCATAGGAAAGCTCAGTGTTGCAGTGATAAATGAGTATGCTGTCAGCATGAAAGGAAATGAAACATTTATTAAATTGGACAATGGCACACAAGTAAGTATGATGCTAGAAGCAGTCTTACGTGAAATAAAAAAAACCCAAACAACAGAGCGAGCAAGGGATATCCAGGTAAAATTCGGAGATTACACTGATAAGCCTGTCACCATTAAAGGATTATAGAGACTCGATATATGAGTGAATAGGAGACTGAAAAACATTTAACGGAGGTGGCTAAGAGTATTTTTTTACTGTGCCAAAGGCACAGCAAGCCCTAGGCTTGAGCAAATGGCAGCACACATGGGAAGGTTAGTACGACATGGAATGCAAAGAAAAGCTTGATACTGATTTTCCAGCTGAAAGACGCCGGCTGTATCTCTAAGATTTTCCAATGCAGGAAAGGCTTGTTGGTCTCAGAGTTGCCAACTAAGTAAAAGAGACAACAAGTGAAAGAAAAAACCCAACACGATGCTTTCTCAGTGGTACTGACACTATATTCTGTCACTATATGTAACTTCTAGTCTCCTTTATCCTCACTCTAACAACGTGGTGAAAACCAGTATTAAAGTAACTTATCAGTTATTGGCAAATGCTGTTGATAAAACTGGTGTAGTCAGATGCCAATGTGTATTTAATATTAGATAATTTGATCTGCAGCAAGTAAATTCAATAGGTATCCAGCTGGATTCCCAACTCACGCCTTTGGCAAAAGGAACACCGGTGACTTAGGAAAATGATCAACCAAAATATTAATAAACATTATTAATACCACACAAACAATCCAGAACATTGGCTGAAACAAGAAAGTATTTTAAAAATACATTTTCCAAATATTTGTCTACTTCCTTTCTGTGGTGACAAAGCACAAGGTTAATGTATCAGTTACTTCTGCAGTAAAATCTCCACATTTTCTATCAGAAAGACAAGATAGAAATTTAAGAACTCCCTTTTTACTCACATTTAATTAAATTTCTTATTGATGCTTTGGAAAATGTCAATTAGATTTTTTTTTTTTTTTTACAATCTAAAGATACTTAAAAGGACACTCGCCTCATTTCTGTAACAATTAGCTGAAGCTTTGAGGCTAGTCAGTATCTACTGGTTCATAAATTAGTGTCCTCTTCTACCTAACAGACTTAGCATGATTTTATTAATGATGTTCCAAAGTTCATTAACACTTCAATTTACTGTCCCTGACTCAAAAACTTGGGGATTATTGACAAGGTTGAAATAAATACAGAATTACAAGCAATAGCATACTCTAACAATAGTTTTATACATTGAGAGACTTTGTCAACTTCCTGCAACACTCCAAATCCCTCACAGAATAATGAGGATCTTTGGCGTGCTGGTTATAAGTATTTATTAGAGCCATGTATCACTGAACAATTGCTTTGTTAATTTTTATGATGATGATTTGGCTTGGATAGAAGGGTGAGATATTGAGCATTCAAACAGTTTAGCCTCCCAGACTCAGGAACTCTGTGGAAAAAGCCCAGCAGAAACGTGGTAGCTGAGCAGCTGAAATTCTGACTGATTACTGAATGTTATAGAAGCGGAGCCCTTGCACAGTTCCCTACAGTGATTTCTGCTGGCAGGAGAGGCTGGAAATTGTAATAAAAAGCAATACTTGTCCATTACAATAGTGGTATGGTGAAATGTACACATGTTCAAACAAGATGTCAATGCTAAAGAATGCTGATTACCCAGACAATGCTTCAGTCAGTAACCCCATCTCTCAGCCTGTGGTGTTGTCTCACATGCAGCTAGAGCTGGGGAATATGAAAGTTTTCCCACAGTTACTCCCCCCAATCCAGTGCTATTTCTGGGAGCACAGTCTGGTCATATTATTTGAATCCCTAGTTGCAGCAGAAACACTGATCTGGAACATTGCACCCTGTCCCCCTCGGAACAGCAAATCTNCAGCCTGTGGTGTTGTCTCACACGCAGCTAGAGCTGGGGAATATGAAAGTTTTCCCACAGTTACTCCCCCCAATCCAGTGCTATTTCTGGGAGCACAGTCTGGTCATATTATTTGAATCCCTAGTTGCAGCAGAAACACTGATCTGGAACATTGCACCCTGTCCCCCTCGGAACAGCAAATCTTTTACAGGTCCTCCTGTGACCCAAGAGCCAGGAGAACAGCACAGGAGGAATCATCAGCAAGAAAGCCCTAAATAAAGAAATTAAATACGTTTCCCTTGGAGAGGAGGCTTACTGGAGTGTAACGAAAACAAGCCCCATCCTTCCTCCCCTGCGCGCGCGCACACATACACACACCCCCTAGAGGCTTTTGCAAAGCCACAGGAACGGAAATAATTTTGTTTGAATCCATCAAGCATTAAAATCCGTTCGCTGAGGGATTGAAGTGAAAAATGAACTGGAGACAGGAATTAGAAGCTCACCGCCTGGGCTGTCAAAAGGGATTTTCCACAGATAGAAAACAAGCAATTGGAAATGCAGGGAGGTAAATCCTTTCAGTCTCTGACATGTATTCACACTCATGGTTTCCCCTCCTGGCCCTCTCAGTTCTGAGTTCATGGAGCCAAACTTGGACACACCTCCTTGCGCGCTCTCTGGCCATGGTGCCCATCCTTGGGATTCCCTTTCAGGGGTCTGCTTAAGAATGTCACAAGCCTCGGGCAGAGGGGAGGTGGTGAGACACACAGGGAAGCTGGCTGCACTACGTACTCATGGGTGCCTAAGGCACCAAAGGGAGGACAAGGCAGCTGCTGAAAGGATAAACCAACAGCTCTAAGAACCACTTTATCTACTGTTTAAAATTTGCTGAAGAAAGAGACAAGGAGCAAAGTTGACATTATGATCACTGCACATCTTAGTTTACCACTCAAAAAAAAAAAAATAAACACGACACTCCATGCCCCTGAAATATGGGCTCTTTCTCTCAATACCAATACAAGGATCTCTGCACCAGCTACATTTTGTTGATGTCTCAGAGGCTTATTTGCAACCATAAGAGCCAGAGGTCTACTTTTTCCAAAACGAAACTGAGATTCAGGAAAATAACGTGGCAGCTAGGGACAGTTCAGGCTACTGTGCGGAGGCCACCTCCAGCCCAGATTATAAACTGAAACATATAAGGTACCTCTCACATTCACAAATCTCTACAGTCTTATAACTGGGCTTGCATAAAGAAATTATGATCGCAGCACTTTTGTTCATGCAGGGTAGACTTTCCCTTTAGTTGGGTGCCAAAACTGAAGGCAAGAATTATTTATAGTACAGCTTCTGTATGAAGATAATAAATACAAGTCACTGTGAAAAAGGACAGTATATCTCTGGGTCCATCCAGTGATGCAGGAAAGCCAAAAGACAGAATGCCAAAGAAACCTATGGATCTACCAAACGGCCTTAACAATGTGCTGAGACTTTATACTTATCAAACTGTACAACAGTTGTATACTGTACTTAGTGAAGAAGGGGTAGGAAGAAAGAAGTAGAGAGAAGAAAAAGAGAAGATGAAGAGCCAAATATGCAGCATTTAAGCTATGGGAAGAAGCAACAGAATGACAAGAGCCAAGGAGCCATGTAACCACAGCCCAGTTCCAGACACGCATATTGGTTTAAAGATACAGCAGAGGTAGAATAAGAACAAGGTAAGCATTCACACAACAGGATCCCTGGTGCCGTGTGGCTTTGAATTCAAAAGCCAGTTAAGAGAACAAACAACTTGAAGAAGTTTAGTTTAACATAAAATTCAATAATTTTATTGTATGCTAATATGCTTCAAGATAAAGGCCACAGTTACCTAGAATCAAAGATGTATGTGTTCATGGTAAATATTTTCTTTAGCACATGCTGTCCTCTACTGTTGTGTAATATGCTTTCCTACTGTTCTATGAATCTCTCTGGTAATAATACTGCCACTTAGGTGGTGTTTCATAGCTATAGATCACACTGTGCTTAACTCAGGGGGTATCATTATCTCTGTTTCACATATGGAGTCACTGAAGCACCTAAAGATGAAATGAGTCTACAGCAAGATCAGAAAACCAACTAAAGTTTTATAAATTATAGTGTTAGCTTGTATATAAGAGAAACCTCAGGAGGTTTAGACGGGATTTGCTGGCAGCATAAAGACAGTTTGAAAACACCCATGAAAAGAGCTCATCTTAATGGCAAGCCAAGGATAAACATGGACAGAGACAAAGAAAAGGTGATAATGCTATGGCCACGGGTCAGAAAGAATCAGCAAGAGTCAGCTTAGCAGTTACAGTAGAAAGAGTTTGTGTTTTGTTTGCATTGATGATATTCAGAGTTGTCTGCCTGCTGTTTGAGGAGCTGATGAGTTATCAGCAGAACCAGGACCAGAGCACCCAGACAGCTGAGCAAATGCTTGGGAAAAAGGGCTGGCTGAAGTCAGCTGGGGGCTACAGTACTGGGGTGGGGGTTGATCTGTACCTGAAAAGTCTTACGCGCCACCCCCGTCCTGTCCCCCTCCTCCTGCTGAAGATGCTGCTGCACTGAACCTGAAAGGTCTGGTTATAAATAGCTTCTCCCTGCAGCTCCTCAATGAGCCACTGAGGCGGAATGAGTCATCTCTGCCAGCTCCATGGCCCCCCCAAACTGACTGCGTCAGGTTGGGAGGGTGGCTGCCAAAAGCAGTGGTACACACTGTTCTTTCTCAAAGGGCAGTGGCCTTGGGGGACAAGGACACTAAACAAACTAGCTCTACTATTACTCATAAGCACCCGAAAGCCACATCAATTTGTGGGTAAGAACAATGTAAAATCCATCAAGAGCGCATAGAAACCAACATTGGCACTTCAGCCCCCTCTGTCCACGCCATTGTCCATGCCACCCTGGGTTTCAGCTGGAGCTTCTAACCCATTAATTGGTTTGCTGTGGAAATGACTGAGCAGATCTCTGAAAGTGAACCTCTCATTCCACTTAGAAAGAGCTGCTTCTTACCAAGACTTGGTGACACCATTCAGTGAATGGACACAGAAACAAGCAGGTGAGCTGACAAAGCCTCGCCTCTGAGGTGGGATACTAGGCACACCTCTGTATCTCCTATGAGGAAAGAAGATGAGAATTTAAACAAGAAAGATTTATATTTGCTTTTTCCATTGTAAAAGAAATTCACCCAGGACCTCATCCTCCTCTAAACAAGACAATGCAGAGAGCTGATAGACAGCTGTATCTCTTCTAATCCTGTTGCAAGAAAAGAGTGTGTTCCCTTTTGTGATTTCCTGAACTTGCACAGGACCAAATTTGCTGTGATTAACAGAGATTGGAGGGGCTGGGAGTGAGTACTTACGGAAGGGGAAATAATTTAAACCAATAATGAGCTAAAAGGAAGTAAAAGAGTATCGGGTAAGGAGGATAATACAAAGTAGATGCCAAAGAAGAACACAAGCCAGTATTACTGTTAGAAAAGAAGAAAGATCTGGAGACAGGAAGTGAGGAAATCTCCTAGTGATACATTTCTTTAAAACTGAGAGTTTAAGATAATGTGATCAAAGTTATTCTGGTATGTTTTCCATAAACTAAATTTAATGGCTGTGACCCGTGGCTCACTCAAGCACTGTGTGAGAAAGCAAGCTCCAGACAACAGCGAGCAAGGACAACAGGACAATCAATGAAGAACATCTTACAGTTCAGCTGACGCCAAACCTTTGCAAGTAGAATCCTGAAAAATAAAATTCACACATAGCTATTATTGGAACTGAAAACTGGTAAGGTTGATGAAGATCCACACAAACAGAATAAACAGAGCAAGGTATTTCAGTTCCCTCAGTTTGTCAGCATCCAGTAGTGCCAACAAAAGCAATATTCCCCAGTTATATGGCCACTGTAATTCTGCAAGTGATCCCTGGCAATGTACCGTGTGACGGCAGAGGGTACATTTGCTTTTGGGTCATGCTGTGATGCAAAATGATGACAAAGCGTGACAGATTTTTTGCTGCCAGCAAAGGTGGTACAGTCTTGTCTCAATCAAGGCAGAGGATGATGCAGCTTTACATGAGCTGCCTGTTCATTTTCCCTCCAGTTTCTAATTCATCATGAAGTCAACAGAGTACATTCTGTTAAAAGTTAATGACTTTGTTCTGATAGAGTTTTAAAACCTACCTTCTTCAGGATTTTATAAGTTCATCATGTGCAGTCTCATCATTTCTATATTCATGTTGTCTGAGAATATTTTATCTTTGATGATTTTTTTTTTCTAAACAGGAGGTTCTTACTCCATAGAAGAACTCAAAAGACCCCTGTCTTGCTTTCTACCATCTTCTCAGCACTTATAAAGTTATTTACTAGTAGCTGGCACTCAGAAAGGACAGTTGTCCTTTCTGCTATCACCTCTAACCTCTCCTGACTTTCCTCATTATTACATCTTCTCTGTCTCCTAACAAGGATACAAAGAAGAATATATGTTTTCTCTTGCGATGTTCCCATACCAGTGAGTAACAACAGAAGATCCTCACCTCCTTACTTTTCACTGTACAGAAGGGACAGGCTCATCACCTCTTATCTCATCTCTCAATTTTGCAATTAGAAAAGATCTAGCCACATTGCTATTGATCGCTTTATTCCTTAGCCTCTCTGTGGAATCCAAGCTTTACAAATGTTGTATAACTGCAGACTAACTGTGTCTCAAGGATGTATCTGGGCTGTACCTGAGTGCTGTCCCCAGCTCCTGTGTTGTACAATGGCTAAGAAAGAAAATCACAAAGGTCAATCCCTTGGTAACAATGTCAAACCCCTATCTTCCTTCAACGATGGGAAAAGGATAGAATAGGTGAAGTCCTGGAACTGAAATTAATTAACTGAAATTAATTTCTTAGCACTCTAGGATTCTTTAGTCTCACTAATAAATGTATGTATCCATTCAGAAACTTAACACTTTAGTCCTTTGTTGTATTTGAATCTCAACGCAGGTTATTTTAACCAAAGCTGCAGTTCTGCTACTTGCCACTTGGATGCAGAAACAGTAGCTGTACAGAGCATAGAGAAATATTTCAATACATAAGAAAGCAAATTCTTTGCTCATTTGCAAAGATACAATTACAACTACTTCAAGAGGTATGGCCAGTGTACCCAGAGGGAGCACCTGCCCTAACAATGGGAGGGAAGCCCAACAGCAAAGGCTACAGTGACTGCTCCCACAACAGAGAATATGGTGGTTCCCATACTTAAGAAGTACAATATATATTTTTATTAATGAGCAAGAAAAAGTAAAAAGAAAATGAGGTATATGGGAGACAAGAGCCTTAGTGAGGGTTGAGGTTCTGATGGGAGCAGAGGAAATACTAACAAAATACAATTTCCTGCTTTAAATATTGGTAAAGGCCAACACATCCCAGAACAGCCTTTCAGGACATGGAAAACCCGAACAAAACAATTCCAACAACAGGTGTCCTAATTGTCCCACGACTGTAAAGCATCCTCTTGTTATCACACATGGTGAACTTAGAAATTAAAGATACTGAAACCAATGCAAATGAAATAACTACTGCTAGGAAAGGATGAGAACTTTGAGAGAGCAGCTGAAACTATACAGCTGCTACTACCTGGAAAGGCCTGCCATTTGCAATCATCAAAAAAGAAATGAGAGAGAGAAAGGATCTCTGAAAGTAGTTCCTTCTATTGACTGGTGTTTGCAGGATCCTATCTATATCCTTTCTCACCTGGGACCAGGTACCTCTCCAACATCCGGCTCTGTTTCACTCTCATCTATGGCATTTTTCAGCTTCTTTGACCACAGGGAATTCCAGCTCCTAAAGACAAAAAGTGAAGAGGCAATTAGCCCAAATGTATCCGTGGTATCAACTACCATTGCAGGTTGGTTCTCTGTCTTTTAGACTAGGATTATTCAAAGTATTATACTTATTCCCTAGAAAAGCAAGCTTTTTTTAAGGCCCTAGAGGCTGCCTGCCAAACTCTCCAGAAATTTATACAGACTTCCCTTAAACATCTCAAGGGACAAAGTTTTCTGTGGGTCTTACACTTATTTCTCAGGTTGTGCAGTTTCCCAGGTCATCCCATGAAGAGCACAGAAAGTGAACAGAGATAATCAGATTTTTTTCATAAGCAACATTCCCTTGCAATAGACAAAATTTCATGCTAGTCAAGTTCCAAATTAGACACCACACTTGAAAACTGACGAATGAAATATTTTAACTAAAAACTTCAAGGAATAGGGGAAACAGTTAAAAAAACCAGCCAAATCAACCTGAAGCAGGTTCAGATAAAAATAATGCAAGACTCATAATTCAACTCTGTTTTCTTTCCTGCATCCTTCCACCATCACATTTTTTCTCCATTCTGATCCACTGGATCCCCTTCGTTTTCTCTTCTGCATATTCTATTGCATTAAGCAGAGATGTAGTGATTATGCAATGAGATTTTTCTTAAATTGCCAAGTGGCATGATTAAATCGTGCGTATGAATAGAAGAAAAATTCTCCTGATGGAACTAAAAAGTCAAGCACAGGTAGTCAGCTGCTGATGCCCAATGGCACATCCAGTCACTTGGCCATGCTGTATGGGAAAAGCCATGGCTCAGGTCCTACCCAGTTACAAGCAGGATTTTAGATAATGAGAGGGACACAAGCATTCATATCTGTTTTCATCGTTGCTTAGCAGAAAAAATTTATTCCTTTTAGGCTGTCCAGACATTTAGTTTCTCTTAGGACTCAGTTTAAAAAAAAAAAGTGAAAGAAACTGATTATTCCACTTTGGATAGGAATATGGAGGAGGTCACCATATGCGTAGGATAAATATCCTCCTGTTGCAAACTTACATCAGTCAGTCATCATCATCTGGTCTGTGGGATAAAAATGCCTCAGACACTCAAACATCAGAATTGTGCACTCAAACATCAGAATTGCCCATCTCGTTTACAGTGATTACTGCTGTTTGGTAGGATCAAACATTACGTATAAGGTGATTTCTTGTTCAGCCAATTGCCCTTTCTTTTTTTCTTTCCTTTTTTTTTGTATTGAACCTTCACCTCCTCCCTTTCCCCAATGTTAAAGGTAAAGAAATCTGACGAGATCACAACAGTCACGAGAATCACAAGAGAACTCGTTGTGCTCGTGTTAGGAAATTAGACTGCTCTGCAGAACTTTCAGCAGATCCTCAGCAATAATGCTTTTATCCCTGTCTCTCACTGATTTTGTTATACAGTATCAAGAAGACACTGTAGACCCACATCTGAATCTAGCGCCAGTGCACTGAACAAAAAGTCACTCTGTCCCAAGGGAGAGGAGAAGGAGTGGGAAAGAAGAACTGAGAGAAAGGGAGAGGAGCGCAGGGAAGGAAATAAAGGACAAGCAATAGCTGAAAAGAAAAAATCCTCTCTTTTTGCTCTGACTACCTTCTCTTGTTTCTTTCTCACACTCAAGTTCCCCCCAGCCCCTCTCCTGGGTAGTGGGATAAAGTGGTCTGCAGTATGGTCCGTCACTGTGGCTTTAAACTGAAACTGAGTCCAAACCTGACTTTTCAATTTCTAGAGCTCTCGAAGGGAATAGGCAAGAGGTAAGAGCATCCCTGAGGAAGAAAGGCTTCTCCGGCAGAGCTGCTGCAGCAGCAAAGCTATTAATAAATGTTTGCAATCTTTTAATCGTTCTGCTAAATTGCCATTGTGTTCTTGCAAACCCCATAGTGTGTCAGTGCAGCTGCCTCCTCCTGGCTGCCTCCCCGTGTTTGCGCATGTGAGTGAGGGGGAACATCAGGAACATGCTCAGATCCGAGGGCTGCTGCAGCATTAGAGAGAAAATGCTTTTGACAAGTGACTTTTTAAATCTTCCTTATTCTAAAGAAAGCAGCCCTATTAGTTACATCTATAAACCATACTTTCACCTAGTTTTCCTTCTCCAGCAAATCCTGCCTGCTCAATCCAGACACTAAACTTTTCTTCATTAAAATATCCTATCTGATCTGCCATGGCTTGGCACCTGCTACCCAAGAGGCCACATCTCTTGCAATGTGATAGCACTGTAGTCACAATCAGCTAGCAGTCACTCTGGCTTAAACAAAGATATTTTCAGCAACAGAACATTTTTGTCTGCTTTATCTGACCCACTACAGAGTTGATAGTCATCAGGATACAACACATATATTGCTTTTCAGGCTTTTTCTACAGGGTCAGTTACTCGGAGTATAAGTGGACTGGAAAGCTATCATCGTATTTATGGCACAAGATAACATTTCAGGATGAAAAGGATTAATACCTTTAAATAAATTGCCTATTTGCCTCTTCGTGTGTCAAAAGCATATTCATTATTGTCCAAACTAAGATATAACAGACAAAGCCACCTTCTAGCGTCATGGTGGAGATCAGCTTAATCCTTTGTCTGTTCCCTCCTCCAGCTCAAACTCTCATCTTCGTCCTAATTATAATAGCATTTGAAATTATCATGGTTTAAAAAAAGATGCCAGCTTATATAATATTCTTATTGCTTATTAATGATTTCAGAAGGGAGAGCAAGTTGCCTTGCATTCTGGGAATTATGCAAACCAAGGCTGAGCCATACCTTGCTGGGCTCCACCAGTTTCTTATTTGGAAGCCTGATGCGTGAGGATTACCATGTAATAACAGATGTTAAGGCTTTTAGTGAATGACAGGCCTGCCGCACATACTTGAACAAGAAGACATGACAGGCGTCACATTTCACAGTGATTAGCCTTGGGCACTTTTCAGAGGCAGAAGACTCGAGGCGAAGTGACTTTAACCGCCCTGCAAGTGTGATAATCCCCAAGACGGCACAGCCTGAAGAGTTTGATTGCTGTTCAGCATGGAAGCTTATGAATAATAATAAAGAAAACATCAGACTGGATATCGGTGACACGGTTACACGGCACTGACAGACAGAAAGACAGTCTGCTTGGATATGAAGTCCTTAAGCCCGTTACTTAATCTAAAGTTACTTATACCCTGTCCTCTAAACATCACCTCCCCTATAAAGCTATAATGTGTGAAAAACACTAAAGAACTGAACTTGAGATATAGTACGTGTCCTTCAGTTTTCTGTCTTTGGCACTGTGGTATCTTTCTGTTGGAGAACACAGAGTAGAGTAGGAGGGAACGTGAATGGGAGCAGGAGCTCTGTATCCATGTTATAAACTGCTGCATTTTTATCTAAAAATGAGCTTCAATCTAAGGTGACACCATCAGTCTCTGATACTAAGAGACTATTAAAAGACTAATGAAGTTGCTTGCCCCCACACTTACAGAGAAACACCTGTACCCTGCAAGTCCCAAAAATAAAAAGAGCTCAGTATGTATAATTTCAGTAAATTAATTAAATAAAATTATTTTTAAATTATTTTGATAATGTCTGTGATCTGACTCACAGATGTTGATCTTACGATACTGGGTAACATAATAATAGAGAAATAATAGAGAGTACCTATGCTTTTTCAAGCAATATGTTTATCTATGTAGCAACATACATAAAAACATTGAGACCTGAGGTTGAATGTATGTTTCAGGGGAATCTAATAAGCACTCAAAATCATCATCTCACACTTTTAAAAAATCCTACATCTTACAAAAAATAACTTCATAATTATTGCTTAAATAGCTGTCCCTCTGTGTGCCACAAACAAAGCTGAGGGGGCCAAGTGGTTGGGGTGGGGACAGGGATGGAGAAGAGAGAGAGCAAGTTAAAACAATCTACCCATCTCCTGGAGACAAACCATCACATGCAGAGAATTTCCCATGTCAGCTTATTTAGAAATAAATGGGGGTGTCATGCAGACAGAGCTGAGCATGAAGTCACAATGTTGGGAGGAACGTGTCCCCTGCGAGCCCTGCTACTTCATCAGCAGTGCCCCACCCTGCTACTTCTCCTGAGAAGTCCCTTAGGTGCCCGTTCTTCAACGAAGAAGACCCGTACTATGCAAGAACACTGCCTCCTGTGATACTACAGGAATAAAATCTTGCTACCTCTACACATCCTACACAAAGGAAAAAAAAACCCACACTTAACTGGCTCCAGCTTAGTTTCTTGGCCTATAAGCAGGTACTAGTTTTAAGCTACGCACAATCCACAACATCAATTCTTGATGCGTCTCACGTTCTGTCTCTACACCATCTTGTACACTGCTGTCTGAAATAGTGGTACTTGGCTTGGCACGGAGATACAGGCAGCCCAGGGTGCTGACATACAACAGGCATATGCTGAAATGTAGGGAAAAGTGAGCTCTCTTAGGAAAGATGGAAAATGAAACCAGATGCCACCAGTACTAAGAGAGAGAAGAAACCAGATCTGATCCTTTAGATGACTTGATGGAAGCTGCTCATGTTCAGAGGCAGTAGGACCAAATTCAGCTCTAATTAAGTCACTAATGTTACAGCAGGATAAACATGATCTTTTAAGCATCACAGGTATGAAACAGGGACAGAGGAGGTCATGTAGCAACAACTGCTTGAGTTCCAGCATGAGCACTATGGAATTTTACTGAGGTGGCTTGATGGACATGCCCTGGGTCAATTGCCCCCAAATCATCTCACTGTGGCAGATGCCATCAAGCACTGCAAGAAGGTTGCTACGTGCATCACCAGGATCTTTAGCTTGGGACCAACCAGCAGCAGGCAGAAGTCATCTCAAGTGTCAGCTCAAACCCCCATGCCCTCAGGGCAACTGGTGGAATCAGCCTAGCAAACACAGCAAGGTAGTTTCCAGTTTGTTTCTGTCTTCATGGTGCACACAGTTAGGAAAAGTGAGAAATATTTACAGTCTCTTTTACTCAGGTGCAAGCACGTCTTTCAGGGAAAAAAAAAAGAACAAAATAAAAGCAAAAAGTCCCAGCAAGCTTCCCTAAATAGGTCAGATTCTTCCAGTGTTTTTGTCTTCTTCAATTTATAACAACCATTGCCTCTGGAAATCTGTTCGTACTTACTGGTCTTTGTGAGCAGCCCCAAGCCAGCACAGCAGAAGTAAAAAGAGTTGCTGTTGATTCTCCCCACCCAAATCTGCACTCATACACTGCACCCTGCACTGCTTTTGAGATGCTTTTATTTACTGTGCTGGGCAGTGGGATGCTGTAGCTAAAACTGGATCTAGGCAAGAGCAGATGGGTGGGGAGGTCTCTGTCAGAGTGGGTCAGGCAAAGAGTTGAGACCCGTGCGCCCCAACTAGGCAGTGACTGACATACTCTTTGCACCAAGCTGACACCAGTACAAGCCGAGACCTTGCAGCTGCCAAGGGGAGCCCTGGCCATACCCCACCGAGCAGCTCCATCGCAGCCCCCCTCCTCCGCCAGTTGCTGCTGCCCTGCCGGGGCCGGGCAGCAGGCACGGATTATATAAGGTTGCTCCAGGATGCCTGTCCTCTCCCCTCAGCGCCACAGCTGCTGCGTGATGGATGCACTGGAAAATGTTTTTCATTGCCTCCCTCATTAGGGATACAAGTGCTCTGCAGAAGGCATCTCTGATCCTGTGCTGCTCTAGGCTGCTGGAGTTAAACATAAAGCCATGTAGAGAAAGGACTGTGCAGTATATGGCAACATAAGCAGATACATCTTACTGTGAAACAGGAGCCTGGCTTAACCTTCACATGGGAATTCAGGGGAAAGAAAAAGCCGAGAGCAAAGATCTGCAAGACAAGCAACACTAGACACATCATTTCTGTTTCAGAGTAGGCTCTACACGAACTCACATGTTAAGAAGGTGGCTCAGGGTAGGCTATGTTTATGCCATAAGAGCTTCTATTATCTCAAATTATTATATTATCTAAGTGCATAATAACTCTATAATTTATTTGTAGCACTCCTTGAAGTAGAAAAATGTTATTATCCTCATTTTGCCAATGTGAAACTGAGGCCTAGGGAGCGTACGGGCCAGACTTCTATGCGTGTGAAGGTGCCCAACTCCCACTGAAATCAAAGGAAGTTATATACCTATATATATATATATATACACACACCCCTAAATATTTAATTAACAACAGAAATCCGTGTGGCAGTTAGTAATTTCAGGTCTCAGGCTAACCAATCTACTAATCTCATATAATTGAAAGTGCTCTGCCCTTGTAAAAATCACTTTCTTTTTTTTCCTTTTTTTTCTTTTTCACCTTAATTCAAATACCTCAACATAGTCTCCACACTTTGTCAGACACCTGACCCACAGGTGATGTACAGGTTACTAAAGAGTTGGGGTAGTTTTTTCTTTTTTTCTTAAAGTTTCCTTCCCAAATAGGCAAGCTCAGGGGTTTGTTTTGTTGCTGTTGTTGTTATTAGTGGTTGGTTGTTTCTAATACTTTCCCTTTGGTTTACCTGTAGTTGTTACACAGGTTTCTGGAAATTTACTGAGGAAAAATCTTGCAACAGCATCAATGACAACCAGCCTTACAAATTGCATCTTCTGTTAAGTGCCATTCAGCACAGGACTAAACACCGAGTCCCGTCTCACTAGCATGCTCTGAGATCTGTTATCTCTGAAAATACTGGTCTCAAGTGCAGGCTGGAAAGTGAGAAACACTCTCCAAGACCATTCTTAAGTTTATGGTCTTTGTCATAACGTTATGGAACGTTGTACGCCTCCCTGTATGTAGCAAGGAGTTAAAATCCTGCTAATGCTATTGGAGTCTTTTCGAATGAGCAATTTTTCAATTACACATAATTAATAGTAATTATCCTTTATCTTCAGAGACCAGAACAAAGAATAATTAATCCATCTTAACATCCCCGTTAAGGAGGTATTAAATACGGTTTTTTATACAGCAGATTACATAGTAATTTACGTGGCCTACGGTTCAGTCTGTATTCCCTAATGCAGAAAGGAAAGAGAAAAGAGAATCTTGAACTATCTGAACTAATATTCTAGGTTTTGCCTTAATTTAATTAACTAGTTTGGAAACAGCTGTTTGCTTCTTGCAGCAGCTTGCTGCAAGCGAAAAGCGTGTTGCCTACAAATCTCTCATGTATAGAAGCAGTTTTACTATATTTGATAATTAACAACATTGAACTGGACATTTTACCAATTTTTAACATGTATCTATGGGTAAAGTATTTCCAATTACTCCCACTGCAGAGCTGGAGAAAATGAAGCTCAGAAGTTTGGTGCCAGCTTCTCACTCAGCCCAACAGCTTTTTGCACTGCTCTTCTCTCACACTGTTTTTTGCTGCACAGGAAGAGAAGACTCCTGATTCCGTGTTCATTCTAGACAGCACGTGCCAAACTCATAGGCTCTTATGCCCTTTATCAGATCTTAACATTTGGCTTCAGTCTTCCAAAGTGGCTTCCCATTTTTGATATCTTAATGGAAACTCACCTTAGAACACTTGGGTTGTCTCTCAGAGTACACAGTCACTATTAATCTGAAATGAAATTTCCTGTTCTTGACTATTAAAAACAAAATAATCAAAGAAATGCAAATTTACTATTTTGACCTTAAGTGAGTAGTCCAAGATCAAACTGCAAGCCACCGAAAGAGGCAGAAACAGGATTTACTTCAAACACATGATTTTGCAAGACAAATATTCCACATGGCAGGATGACAGCAAAGATGAGGGCAGTGCTGCAGGCAGCATGCGTGACAGCTCTGGCAGACAGACCAGCAGTCTCTGGCCCGTGACAGCTTGGGTGCCCAGAAAGCTTATGATTAGTGATTACATGTTAAGGTGATAAAAAAGGATAGCTTTTATTGCTACGTGTATTGATAGGAGGGATCCTGAGCTCAAAAGCAGGGAGTAAAGAGATACAGAAAATGAGAGAGTGAAAAAGAAGGGACCGAAGGGAGAAGGAGAACATCCAAAATGTTAAATGAAAGCATCTGCTTGAAAGGCTCCAGGCCAACATGCTCAGAGAATGCGCTCTTCTGTCTCAGTGACCTTGCGAAGATAAACTGAACAAAAAGCTTTAGGCAACATCAGACAGAGGATTTAAGGAGCAGTTTTAATTTTAGCCAGATTGTTTTGTATTTGCGACTGCGGGGTTATCTGGGGATGCAACGTGCATACAGTGGAACTAAATGTAGTTGTCACCCCCAGCTCTGATACTGCACTTGACAGCAAATTCATTTCCGTGCTTCCAAGGGGAAGCAAAAATCATGGTTTGGGCTACACAGAGAAGATCAATTTGTGGTGTAACAAGGATGGAGTACCAGTGCACCCTAATTTTACTCCAGAATGTAATTACTTGTCTACCTTGTGCATAAGCAACATACAAGACCTACACTCCAACACAATATGCACTAATATGCTGGTTCCCTCTACTCCCATTGTGTCCTTGCTCTGTATCTCCAGACTGACAGCTATTTACTATGAACAAATTGCTTAATCCTCCTGTACCTCAATTTCCTCATCTATAAAATTGAAACATCCTACATAAAAAGAGCACAAGGATTCACTAACTGATAGATGATTTTTCAGTGTGTTCAGTGAACACATTTTCTGGTAATTTTAATTATAGCAAATACATACAAACTCTAAGAGCTTGCTGCATACAATAAAACACATACATTAATCACGATGTCTATTGCAGCTTATTAGCACAATTAATTCTAGGCAATACAAATGCAATCTAACCTGCAATCTGGAGACTACAAATGTCATATAAATCCAAAATGAGGGTCTACATCTTCAAGCCTGTAGTAAAATGTCAAATCAAGAACTAAAATGGCAATAACACCAACCCGGACTGATTTGGAATAACCCCTCCACATGCACGCAACCACATAACAAACACGAGCTGCGAAAACAAGACCTCAGTATTCCTCCTGCACCTCCCTAGCGTCACCACTTTATCGGACAGTCATTGACGAACGCTTATGCTGATGAAGAATCTTCTATCCAAAGTTCTTAAACTGCTTTACAAATTGTCACTAATGTGTATAGTCAGCGCATGTTATTTCCTCCTGTCCTCATATGCTCTGTCCTCCATAATTTCTATTTGATAAGCTATCCTGAGGCCACATTGTCTCTCCAAGTATGCAGGAGAAGCATCCATCCTCTCTCTTGGCAGGTCTCTTGACCCACTCTTCAATTTAAGTAGCATTTTCTGATTTTTTCTCTCTCAGATATTTTCTTAGGAGGCAGTTCTTTCCCACCTTGACTGTGTAACTCACCATCACTTGTGACAGTTTCTTGAATCACTGACACTGGAATCAATACAGCAAAGCTGGCAGAGGATGGGAGTGAGGAGGTGGGAAAACAAACGTGAAGACGTTGTAACCTTTTAGTCCTGTGCTGTCAGCTCAACACATCATGATGCCTGACCAGACTCACATGGCTTGTACTAACACAGGCAGTGATTGTACAAGGAGCTATGGTGGCTCAGGGCTGCTCTGTGCATACTCCAAATCAACAACAGGGAACTAAAGGCAATATCCTACGTTAAATGAAGCAGGACAGGGCGCTCTCACAACACTGCTCTCTCTTTGCACCGTGTCTCTCCTAATCAGCCTTCTGGACCGAAAACGGAGGCTTTCGCTATACATAGGGCCCAGCCTGTAGCATGCACAGTGCACATGTCCTATTGGATTACAGGGCAGAGTGCACTCACATGCTCTGCTTGTCATAGACCCAGCCGTGCCTCTGCAAAGAGGAGATGAGGGAGGGCATGAATTAAGGCAACCCGAGCAGCACAGGACAACACGAGCCCTGTTAGAAGGCAGGATGGGGGATGCCACCAGAGATGGGCAGCAGGCAAACACACCTTGGCAGGCACACCGGCAGGCTAAGCTGGGGCCTCACTCCACAAAGAAAACATAAGGGAGTGTGTTTGATGTCACTCAAAAATGTGAGAATAGCTTATCACCTAGGAGCTCAATGTATTGACAAGTGGAATAGATGACAGCTAAATCCCAGTTTGGATATTAAAACACAAAGCAATACAGCAAAGATCAATGCAATGCAGTCTCGCTCATTAAGAAAACGCTTTTTATGTGCATCAGCTTCAGAAGCTGACAAACTCCTCCCAGCTCCTTTGATCATGGCCCAAAAGAAAAGGTCTCTCTCAAAGTCCATACTGGACTTTGCGCTTTTTTTCTCACCAGGCAACTAATATTCTGCAGTTCTCAGAAAAACATGCCTCAAAATAAAGTGCTCAGGGGCAAAGAAGAGAAGAGTTAACAGTGAAAGGGAGAGAGCAGCAGAACAGCCATTTATTTCAGACGGCAGACATTTATCACCCAAGACACGGTTTCCACTGGGTTTATCATTGTTTTCTTTGTCTAGAATTAAGGTCATTAAAGCAGATGTTTCCACTCTGAATTAGCAATGAGTTCCCACTTATATTATAGTGCCTCAGCGCTCCCGTGCAATTCGGCTCCAGGGACCTCGGTGGAAGTGCTCCTCCCGTGAATTATACACCGCCCGAGCTGGCGCTGGGTCCCACCTCACATTCAGGTGCCCACCTCATGTCTATCCCTTGCTCCCCACCTTTGCCTCTCCCCGTGTTCTTCTCGTACCAGATCTTTTCAAAGAGCACTCCCTACTTCCTCAGATCACGTCAGAGATGACAGCTTTGAAAACCACTACAGAAATAATTACAAGAAGTATCTCTGGCAGTTTCCTCGGCTGTTTTCACGCATTCGACAGGTAGCACATATCCCAAAACGCCCCGTGTCCGAAGCCCGGGGAGCTATAAATACGAGACTGCAGTTTTGTGAGGCAGCGAAGGCAAAGAGCCTTCCCAGGAGCACAGGGGTGGCACCGGACGCTGTCAAAGCCCTCAGCCCCGGAGGACAGCCGGCGGGCCCCGTGACTGCAGCACCGGGCCTCTCCTCACCCGGCTCCCCAAGCCCTTCCCGTGGCTCCGGTCGGACGAAGCGGGGACGTGAGCGCGGGACGTCCCGTCTCCATCACTTGGCCTTTCCGGCACCAGGCAAAGCGGGCTTAGCCAAGGCGGACCGAAGGATCACAGCGAGAAGGGCTGAAGCCACACGAACGCTTCAGCAAAGGCCGCCCCGCCGGGGCCCCACCGCCCCCTCAGCCGCCCCCTCAGCCGCCCCCTCAGCCGCCCCCTCAGCCGCCCCCTCAGCCGCCCCCTCAGCTGCGAGCCGCGCGCGCCCCCGCGCGGGGGGTGCGGGAAGGCGGCAAGGTCGCCGCGCGGGCCGCCCCGCCAGACCCGCCGGCGGTTTGCGCGAATCTTGAACTATCTG
>VZSC01017115.1:62228-84084 GCA_013398225.1 Steatornis caripensis
CCGCCCCCTCAGCCGCCCCCTCAGCCGCCCCCTCAGCTGCGAGCCGCGCGCGCCCCCGCGCGGGGGGTGCGGGAAGGCGGCAAGGTCGCCGCGCGGGCCGCCCCGCCAGACCCGCCGGCGGTTTGCGCGGGAGGAAGCAGCGCGCATGCGCCCGCGCTGTAGCCGGCCGATGAAGGAAGGCGGGACCACACGGGCGGCCGGGGCCGGGAGGTCCTTCTTCTGTCCCCGCCCTTGCACAACGACGATTGGCTGCAGTGCACGGAGGCGCCTCGCCCATTGGCCAGGCGCGGCGTCCGTCCTGATCGGGCACCGCGGCCGCCATCGCCATGGTCCGCTTCAAGAACAGGTGAGGCGGGAGGTAGGGCCGTGGATCCGGGTGTGGGCGCGTCCCCGTCCCGTCCCGCTGACGCCGCGCTCTCCCGCAGGTACGTGCTGTGCGAGGTGGTCTCGGAGGACCCGCGGTGCCGGCAGTGCATCGAGGACCGCGCGGTGGGCCTCGCCGTCAGGGACGCCATCGGGCGGGTGCACGGGGACTACGGCCTGGCCTGCTGCTCCATCTCCTTCACAGGTGTCCGCGGGGTGCCCTGCCCCCGTCCCCCCCAGGCCCTCGAGGGGCTCCTCCGGGAAGGGCCGGGGCGCGGGGGTCCGGGCTGACCGGTGCGTGTGTCCCCGCAGTGAAGTACCTGAACGCGTACACCGGGACCGTGCTCCTGCGGTGCCGCAAGGACTCCTACAGGCTGCTGTGCTCCGCGCTGCCCTTCGTGAGGCAGCTGGAGAGCCGGAACCAGCGCTACCCCTGCTTCCTCAGCACCTTACACGTCGGAGGTCAGCCGCTGCCGAAGCTGGCGCGGTGCTGCGCGCGGAAGCTCTGGTGCCTGGGGGGAGGCCGCAGAGCTTAACCGTACCTGCCAGGCCTGCGAACATGGAAGAACCCCGTCTTCCTGCCCTGGGGGCGGCAGCCGCAGCTTCTGCGTCACTAACTTGGCGGCTTCTAGCTCATCTCAATAACAAACAGGCACCAGCAGGTCTTTGTTGAAAACCTCATTAATTCTGCTTGAATCTTCATTACATTTAACACAAAACCAGAGCAGCAAATACTACATTACATTATTTTCTTTTAAAAATATATTTTTTAAAGTATAGTATCATCCATGTGCTGAAAATTAACCACTTGGGGCAAACAATGGGGACTACATCTTAGAAATTATTATTCCACCACTTTACAGTGGGGAAATTAAGTGTGCAGTCACTTTTTAGCACTTGCATTTATAATGTTGCCTGGGACATTTGTCACTTGATCAGTGATCTTCAGGAAATACACCAGCAGCTCTGAAACACTTGGTTTCGCAGATTGTTACGTGTTGTTCTTCTGACTCCTACAGGTACCATAAGAACATGTCAGAAATTTCTCATTCAGTATAATAGAAGACAGCTGCTGGTGTTGTTGCAAAACTGTACAAATGAAGGTGAGTTCCTCCAGCTTTCCTAAAATGCAGCCTCAATTCCTGGAGGCTTTGTAGGATGTGCTGGGCTACTACTGAATTCTTGAACTGAGAAATGTTCCTTTCTGTAGAAGCTGAGGATATTCCAGCATACGTGAGGAGATCTACTAATGACCCTCTGTTGCTCTCTTTATTGCAGAGGAAAGACGATGTATACAGAAGTCCTTGTCGAGCTGTTCCCTTACAGAAGAGCAGTCTCAAAGTGGAGATGAGGAAGATGATGATGGCGCAGAGACAGACTGAACATTACAAGCTGCTGTTTACCTCTATCCTGTATTCAAGATGCTACCAGTTATCTTCAGTGTTAACCAAAGCAGGGGACAGAAAAGGTGTCTGTTTGTAATCAGTCTTCATTCCCCCACCTGTTCTTAAATAAATTTTTAAAAATTATACTGTTTTACTTAAGTGCATTGTTTGCCCATTTCACTCCAGGAGTCAAAAGCACCTGTACTCATAAGGAGCACAGCAGCTCAACGTGATCTTCATGCTGAGGTAGAAGTGAGCTTTAGGCAGGTTGGCATAGACAAGGAATGTAGTTATTCTCCTTCAGTACAGAAAAAGCACTAACATCTTACTGTTTTTCACCTTATCTCCAAGTGCACCTGTTGTCCATAGGGCTATCCATTGTTCCGAGTCACAAAAGCACCAGTTGTGTACACAGGAGCAGAGACTACAGGGAATGCAAAGTAGAGCTGTCATGCTCAACTCCATCCAACCCATTATAAAACTCAGGTACAAGTACTGCTTAGATATTTATTAAGTTTACACCAATCAGTTACAGGAAAGTAGCATTGCCGGTATTATCTCCTGAATCCACAGGAAAACAAGATAACAACTTTAAGATGCTGTCCTGTGGAGACTGCCCCTGCAGAAGGGACAGTCTCCTTGCCCGCATCACTTCCCTTGTTCTAGTGCTTGTGAGATGCACAGGTGAGTTACACCAGCTCCAACTATTTTGTCTCTCTTCTCAATGCAAAGAAAAGTTGACTATAAATGTGTAGAGATAATGGAACACAACAGATACTGGTTAGACACTAGTTACTCCTGTTCCATGGCTTAAAATGACACAAATGGGAAACAACCGTACTGTGAACGCAGTTAACTACTTCAGTCTTTCTTACTTAGTGGCTTTCTCAGCCCTCATCAATAATTAATAATTTTCCAATGTGCGTGTAAAGCATTAACAGCAGGACGCATCGCTACTTTGAGGCATCTTGTCTTAGTTTAACACTCTGACAAGCTGTACTTTCTTTCCATCAAGTGACCAAGCAT
The DNA here is from genome assembly GCA_013398225.1 of Steatornis caripensis. Lineage (NCBI taxonomy): Eukaryota > Metazoa > Chordata > Aves > Caprimulgiformes > Steatornithidae > Steatornis > Steatornis caripensis. Next base: position 65,003 of record VZSC01017115.1, read on the forward strand.
GAAGCCATTCTACTTTCAAAGAATGTTTTGCAAGTGTTTCCTTTACCCTCCTGTAGCAGTTGAAGTATTCTTTACCTCCCCCCTCTCCCCGTTCTTTCTAATTTACAGCCGCAGACAGAGCTTTGTGAAGTATACTCTTTGGTACTAGCTTCCCGTGCACACATGCTTCAGTGCCTCGAGGAAGCACTCGTATAATATGGAGCACCTCTTGCTTTGAAATCAAGCATCAAAGTATTGACACAAACTTTTAAAATAGGGACACAACCAATGACTTTACCAGTAGTGTTGGAATACCCGACTCCAGAAGTCTCAAACACATGGCTTCCTTGCTCAGACCAGTCATGGTGTCAAAGGGAGGGAGCCCACCAGCTTTTTTAAGCCTGTGCAAATGCAGGCAGACCACTGGTGAAGTGGGGCTGAAGATAACAGCAGACACCCGTCCATCTCGCACTGTAAGTTAGTGACAGCTCCCTGGCATGAATTCTGTCAGTAGATTTGAATCTGTGCAACTCAGTGGTATGCTGCTCCATGTTGATACAACAGTTCAGTTATAGCTCAGGAAGCGTGCAGTACGGTAAGTGCGTGTGCGTATGATTTATTGCAACTGTTGGCCTTGACTGGTACATTACACCTATAGTTCATTTTATTCAACAAAATCCACACCACTTAACTCATTAGCTGAAATCAAACCACAGGCAGTGCAGAATGTGACCACCCAAAGAAAGAGTGTGGAAGGGGCCAGAAGAGGCATGTCTATAGCCCGAGGTGCTTAGTGCAGATCAACTTGCATCCCAGAACCACGCAGATACAGGCCTTTACCCAGTACAAGAGACCCCAGTTTCTTGCTGGGGGATAAAACTTATCTACAGGCTCCAGCTATCAGTTGTTCTTCCAATTCAAGAGCAGCCAGTGTCAAAACACTCGGTAGTTATCAAGAGCCCTAGGGTGGAGTGTTTATTCTAGATGATCAGGTTACAAAGAATTTGTAGCCCATGGTTGGGAAAAAAAAAGTTAGCAGCCTCACTCACCCACATTAAAGCAGAGCTGAACTGACAGAAGCCAGGAGGTTCCTTCTACCACCAGTGCCAGTATGCATTTTGAAATACACAAATTCATCAAGAGTCACTTCAAAACCAAATAGCCAAGTTCTGCTTTACACTCACCTCAGCTTTAAATCTTTCCAAGCCAGGAGAACAGGAGGAATTCTTGCTCTTTAGAAAAAGAACGGATATAGCAGCTAACATTCTAAAGCCAGGAAGCTCTTTTGCCCGTTTGCAGTGCAGCAGAAACCAGTTTCTCAAGAGAGCAGTTTGACAGCTTTACTGAAACAGCACTACTGTCACAGTCAGATGGACTTCTGCCCACAAATACTTCTAGGGAAATAAAGGCTCTCTGCCTCTTCACTTAGCTAACATTGCAGTATTCTGGCAGTGCCACACAGCTGTAAAGACTTTCATACTGCTTATTAGGCCAAAAGAACCAACTTGGCACAGACTAGAAGCGTTGGCTGATTTGTCTCTGGGTTGTTTCTTTCAGAACTTTGTTTCAGTATAAACTGATTAAGCAGTTGGAATCAAAAGATCTTACTTCAACATACACTGTCATGGTTTCCTCCTGAACCCCTCAGAAGCCCTGGAAACACAAGTTTAGTCTGTTCAAATTTAAATACTTAAACTATAGCAGCAAAACAAAGCAAAATTAAAAGAAAAACCAGGAGAGGAAACTTCTCTTGAATAGCAGAATCACTTTGTGTGAACAACAGAGGTGCTGAACAATAGCTTCTGCTTCTGTTTCTTTCTTTTCTTGCCTCCCTTTTCCTCTGTGAAGGATTAAAATGACACTGTCATTCTTCTCATGGAACAGGAACATCACACACAAATGATAAATGGTCTTCCCTAGCCTAAATGACTTCTACAGGCCCGTGACAGTTCCTATCAGGTCACTGAGCACCAGTTTAACAAAAAAAATGCTGCAGTCAAACTAAAGGAGACTCCATCACACCCAAAACACACCTATAAACAGGCCTAACTGATCCTAAAGTTGCGATTGCAACAGCAGATCCTAGGACCGCAAGCGTGCAGCAGTTTCCTTTTCAGACAAGTATTGCTTTCATCCATGTCCAGAAAACACTACAACTGGAGCTGATACTCAGTTTCAATGAAACTCCCAGGCCCTTCCATCCAACTCTCTCCATCATTCAGTGCAGTCTCTAAACAGAAGCCAAAGCTAAACATCAAAACTGAGCGTTAATGAGTTTTGTCAGCCAGCACCAGGTTTAATTTCATCCCAGTTTGTCCCAGACTCCCTAAATGGAAATTTCAGCTAGCAGTTACCCTTGACATTTTGGTCAAACTTTAGTGGTAGTTCAGCAGCTCAGGTATTTTTAGTTTAAAAACCCATAACCTGAACTTGAGATAAAGCTTAATTAAGTTCCAGTAGAGACATGGCAAACATGATTGTCAAAAGCCATTTTTGTCCTAAACAGGATTCTCTGCTAGTTGGAGATCTTCTCAGCTTCCACTAAAAGAGCTGCTTTAAGCCAGCAGAAGCCCTAGTCAAGCTGTTCAGAAACCACAACCTGACAATTTTCAGAACTGCTCCGCAGCCAATTTTTGGTCCCCCAAATTTGGTCGCAAAATTGCTGCTCTCGTCTCTCCCAGAGGAAGAAGGGGAAATACTCAATTTTTTCACTTCAGAAATTTTTCATGCCTTCCCCCCGCCTTTTACCTGATAAACGGTCAGCTGTGGACGGTTTGTCCAGTTTCAGGAGGGCTGCCTCAATAGCTTGGCTGAAGGAATTCTGGAAGCTGGGCACAGGGATGCGGTCAGAGCTGTCACTTTCTCCATCACTATCCACTGGCACAGGGAGTGCCAGCGTGTTCTCATCTGAAAGAAGGAAAGGCCTTGAGAGGCACAAGGCTATAAAAACTTTTGCAGCGCGAATGTCCCTCCACATGTTTCTTGTGGAGTTACAAGATTTCTTAGATTTAGATGCATGGTAAAGAACCTGAAGAAGTAATACCGAACTTTCTTACCTCTTGTCTTTGGAGCAGGTTTGGGCCACGTTTCTGGTTTTGCCTTTCCAACTCTCAACATCTATCAAAAAAGTTGTAAGATATGATGAAATCCCATGTAGAACAATCCTGCATATCCTCTAAGCGGCAAGAAAATCTAGGAACCCCTTCAAGCATTCAAACGCTATGTTGTCTCCATAAGATTTATCCCACGTTGTTTTTGTGGGGGAAGCAATTGTGTTCTTAGACTAATCTCCAACTAAGACACAAGAATTCTGACAAGATTTACTCTGCTACGTGGCTTACCTGGGCAAAGGAAGGGAAGGGAGACTCTTCTTCCAAACTCCCACAGGCCAACAGGCTGGCCTGGCTGGCAGCAGATGACAGTGGAGTGGAAATAGATTCTACAGAGAAAGCATAAGATAATTAAGACCAGTTGCATTTGGCAAAGGCACTCATTACGCTGCTTATCAGGATGAAACAAAGTTTTACTATCTTACGTAATTAACCATTTTTATCTCATCAGTTCCAATCCATTAGTCACAGAATAGGACCTGTCAAATTTCCTCAATCTTTTTGTTTCAAGGAGATTTAAGTTGTTTTGGGGGGATTTTTGTGTTTTGTTTTGGGATTTTTGATTGCTTATTTTGGGGGTGTGTGGGGGGTTTTTTCGGTTGGGGTTTGGCAGGGGGGCTTGAGAGAAAACATTTAAGAATAGTTTCTATTCAATATTTTTTATGAACTGCAAGATAAAACTTTTGATAAAGCATCGCTGGATAACAACCTAACTGAGTGCTCATCAACTATGTTTTATTGTAGTATAATGTGGCAGGAAAGATGGAGAGGGTAGAAAGAAAAAATGCCAGTAGTGCTTTCCTGGCACACACACTTTTCTTTCCTTTGGGGGGAACTTTTTTTCCTTTCTTCTGCCTCAGCAAAGATTTAAAAGATGGGGGGTAACTACAGTGCAGATCTCACATCGCCACTGAAGCAGAGGTAGTAAAAAGCAGACAAAGGACCAGAATGTTTCTTAGCCGTGTCAGCCTTTTGTGCATGATTTCATAGGCAATCTAGGAAAGAAGCAGTCTTTGATCAGTATTAAGAAAGTTTACCACGATGACCTGAGCAGTAGATCCCAAAAGCATGATCTAGAGCTAAATGTGATGTGTTTTTCCAGATGCTCACCTGTATGAAACACAGGGCTTCTGCCAAGAGGAGACAGACAGAAGCTCTGATGATCAATGCTGGTAGTTTCTCTGGGACAAGAGGTAAAAGCAGGGAACTGCTGCAGATTCTCTAAAGCAATATGGACCTCTGGATCTAGAAAGAAGTTTCAAATTAAAGCACTACACAATGTGGGGGAGGACTGTCAATATGTAAGTTGTTTCAGGAGTTTAGGAGGTGCCAACTCAATTTTCTTTCCACCCTCCATTTTAGAGACCAGTACAAGCCCTGCTGCTGGATGGAAGCAGTTCCTAGGTATTTTTTTCCTTCTTCACTTTTCACTCTATATCGTGATTACCACAAAACCAGAAACTAAGAATCCTGAGAGCTATATACACCATGGAGATAGCTGCACCCTCGAATACCCTCTGTCTCTCCCATAATGAGCACGTATGCATCAAGTGCATAACATTTAACATCCAGACTAAAACAGCTTATATTTTTCACTCTACGGACGTTCTTTCTAATACTTTGTAATCTTGTTCGAAGTACACACTACAAACTAAAGACCTTAGAGTTCATCCTGTAGCTCAAGAAATCATCTCAGCAACTAATGATGACTGGCAATCCACCAGTTAGGCTCAATCACGACTTACATTTGCCCTGTTTCTTGTTTTCTTCTATCTCAATTCTGCGTTCACGTCGTCGTTCATCACGAGCTTTCTTCTGCCGTAGACGTTTCCTCTTTTCAAGGTCATCTAGGAGCAATGCACAGCACTGGGTATCAAAAAACCCACACCAATACTTTGGCAATGTTTTTTCCAGCTTTGAGAACAACATATTCAGCTATAACACATTAGTAAAAAAATAAGCTTACAAACAGTGTATGCTTTTCCAAGCAGTCACTCTTTGTATAACTGTTGTCTATGAAACAGTGAATTGGGGTTGTTCTGCCTAGTAGTCATCAGACAGTTTGCGCAAGAAGAGTAAAGCTGCTACGTATGTTCCTTTTTCTGCCATTAAGGGATAAGAACAACTTCCCCTTCAGCCTCACGGATACATGACAGAGCCCACTAGAAAGGTAGTACCAACCTGAAAACAACTCTAAAGTCTCCTTAGAGATGATGGGTGGCTTCAGAGCCAGTTCACAAATGCTGAACTCACAGGTGAGGGGCAAGTGACATAGGTAGCGATGACGCTGTCTTATATCCTGATAAAAAAAGAGCAGATACATCATCACAACAAGGTCTAGAGTCTGCCATAGTGATGAATAGCATATGGAGATAGAACACACACAATTCACCAAATCTAATGGAAAAAAATAGCAACAGTGACATAATAATCACTTTATAAACTACAAACACGTGAAGGATGCCCTGGGTCAGACCAAATGCTCCAAGATCTCCGCCAACTACATCATAATAAGATTTGGATGCAGTTACTCCATCTCACTTACAGATTTTCTTATTATTCCTCCCTTCTCACTCACATTATTGGAATAAAGTTCTACAACACCAGTCTTCCGATGCAATTATTTTTGCACTGGATCGAATTTGCCTTTTCCACTTGAATTATTTGGACCATCGATCACCACTTCGCTAGACTGAAACAAGCCAAGTTTTGTATTTTTCCTTACAGAGCCAAAAAACTTGACAATTCCCTACTACCTCTCTGACCATTCTTACTCGAACATACCCTTTCTTAAAGATGAATTAAGAATTACATATAGTTGTTACTGCACATGCTGATTCTTACAGTTGTCTTTATCTGAGTAAAGGAATTCAAGATTCATCCCCTCTTCCAGAAGTTCAGTGCCTTACGTGCTTTCACTCCCTCTATCTCAAACACTGAAGTTTCTTTCCATCCTCTTTATTATCGTAACATCCCACCTCTACTCTTGATGCTCAGAAACAACTCTTTGCTCAAGACAGAGGCAGAACACTTTTGCGGGTTGAGAAAGATAATCTGTCTAGTCCAAGCTACTGTCTTATATGAGAAAAAAAATTACTTTTTTTGAAGGAAGCTTTAACAATAAGCCAATCTTAAGCTTGCAGTTCTCTTACTCCTAGAGCTTCCTACCTTCTAGGGAAAAAAAAAGCTAGACTGCAGCCTACTTATCAAAAGCAACATAAGGTACTGCGCCTTACATAGATGCCCTTCACAGATCAGCACACCAACCTATTCATAGTTATTATTTCTTATTACTGAAGAGAAACAAATCTAATCGGTCAGCTACAATGATCAATCTCCTAAAACAAGGGCCCTTAATTAATAAGAAGATAAAATAACTACCTCTGTCATTGAGTAGCCAGTTATCTCCACTACAGCTGCAGTTATCTTCTCTGGACTCTTCTCCAAGCTGCCATATTCACGAACAAGACATCGAACATTCACAGGGTGAAGATACATACACTGTCCATCCTCCGCTGTAAGATAAGATATCATCACTTGTGCTTTGTCTGTTAATTTTCAATACTCTTCTCCCCATCTCAGTAATATAAATTCTCTAACAATAAAGTTAAAGCTCCTTTCGGAGTGTCTGTGGGACTTGTATTTCACAGGGGTTAGCTGCATCTAATGAAGTGACAAACATCTTCCTCAAGAAGGATCCTAAAGGAGGCATCTTTGCTCCCATGATTCCAGAATTTCACTGCACTGACCTTGATAGAAATAGTAAAAAGGAGAGTTGCTAAGATGTCCACTGATAACTGTATCTTTAGATTCTTGGTAGCTTGTATCAGATGGATTTGGTTCTTCTGTGGTATTCATATCAGGTTCCCCTACGGTGTCCACCTCAGTTACTTCCTCTTCATCCAGCACCACATCTTCTGCTTCCACAGGAGGCGAAAAGGAACTTGCCAGATCAGAGCAAGGCTCCACAAGCTCCTCATCAAATGCAGAGAGATATTCCACACCACACTGTAACAGCAGAGAGAATACAGTTAGTACCATATCATCTCCTTCAAAAGATTATCATCTCTGCAAAAATCTTTGGCACTAGTTCACCATACGCTGCAGCGTAAAGTGGGAGAATTAAGTATTAAAAAGATCTGCCAGAGCTGAGTTGTCACCCACCTTTTTCTCTTGGGAAACTGCAGGCTCCACAGCCTTGGAGCTTTCTAGGACCAATTCTTCCACAGCTGCAGTGACTCCAGCAATGCCACTGTTTTTACCCTGGTCAGCAGAGAGTGCTGTTTCTCGCTCCTACAGGTCATCCAAAAGAGAACTAGTTTCAATTTCCTATTTAAGCCAGGAGACTACCACCATGGTTATTTTTAGCCTTGTCCTGTACTTCAGGTTTTCGTAGATCCATAACTCATCTGTGACAAAGAGTGACCCTTAAAGAGAGGTCCTCTCCTTCTTGTTACTGGAAAGCACACTCATTGTTGGATGCCTAAAGGCTTTGAAAAGGAGTATTTTACAGGTTTGCTCATGTCTGCCCTATAGAAGTTATCCCAGAAATTTCTGGACCTGAAAAGGAAACACATCTTCCTTTGAAAGCAGAACTCTTTTACATTTATGGAAGGAATACCATTCAGAAAAAAGCATTCTGCTCTGTTATCTTGAACATCACGCCAGATGCCTGGCGTCCAAAGGCTAGTTTCCTCCAAGATTTATCATGCTATTCTAGCAGCAAACATCACCATCTTGCTAGTACGTACACTGTGGAGACCAGAATAATCACACACAACCACTTACACAGAACATAAATGCTCAGCACTCAGCATACTCTTAAAAATAAAGTAACTAAAAGCCTCCAAAGAGGTTCTCACCTTCAATTCCTGGATAGCTGCCTCAATAAAGCAAGCCTCTGGGGTGTGTTTTTCTTCCTCATACTGTTTTAGTAATGCTGCTTTCTCCTCCAGAATTACCAGCTGCAAGACCTGCTCCCTGGATGCCAGAAGCAGCTTTGAATACTGACTGTGCTGGTCATCTGAACAGAAGGAGCACCAAATCATCAATATCCGCATGCAGAGGCACCACTTTGGATTGCTGTTTCTTCTTAAGTTTTATTACTGCTCAGTTTTGGGAGTTCATCTACCCCAGTGCCAACAACACTTAGCAAGAGCTGGACACAGACTCTGCATATTACCATTATATCATTGATGACACAAGCTGGTGTCACACACCTGCTCTGCTAACACGCACATTTCCTCCACACAGCAGTTTATCTGCCACTTCACCACTCAGCTGCTACACATAAAAAAAAAAATTCAAGTCTAAACTTCCATGCTGTGGAAGCATCACCTTTAAGAAGCCCTGAGTGGTCAAAATTTCCTGAAACAATGCAGTCTGCAGCTTCTTCCTCTTCTCTACACAGTCAAAAATACCGCAACTGGGAAGTTCTGCAAAAGTTACTTCTGTTTCAGCTCAAACTAGTGAATAAGCCCACACATACTAAAAATCCATACAAAACATTATTATGAGGTTTTTACAAGAAGCACAGCAGAAGTAGAGAAGTAAAATAGTAAGCTGAAGAATTGCAAGTTTTAGCAAAACATAGTTGTCTGTTACTAGAGAGCTTATCTTAACTATAAACTTTACAGCAACCATAGCACCACATACTAGTACAGGCCCTATTCACTGCTCCCCAAGGGTCCAACCTTGTCTACAGAACGCCAAGTTAATGCTGAATTTCCAGGGTTTAGAATGATCTCAAATCCCACGTTTGTTCTTTGGTTGTTTTATGAAAGGATTTGAAGTCCTTTACTTTCAAACACTCAGAAACCTATAAGCACACACCCTGCATGTTGGATACCCATCATGTGTTAGAAGATTTGACTTTTTACAGAGTGCTTAAATGCATGCAGCTTTTCATAAATGTGGCTGCAAAATGAAGTGAGCCAAGACAGCTCACAAAACAGTAACGTTAAGTAAAACTACTTTAGTCACAAAATTTTTGTGATAGCAGATAAGATGATGATGTGTTAAGTCACATTATTTGACTGGAGAAAACCGAAGAAGTCAGGCAACAGATGTTTGGAATAGGTTTGCAATAATTTTCATTATTTCCCCATATCATTCACAGATTTTAGTTGATAAGCGAAGATGATGAAAACCTTGTTGAAGATGACATCCTTGAATTAGTTTAGACACAGAGACAGTTATTTTTGCTAAGCTGTATAATGAGGAGCCAGGAGGAAAAAAAGTTAAAGACACTGAGGAGCCAACGAAAGCAGCAAGAGTCGCAGCAATGACTGTACAACACTAAACACACATCGAGCTAATACCAACAAGAAGGCAGGAGTCTGCAGTGCAGTAACTTGAAGAGAAACAGCACACAAGTTAAAGCTTTCTTTACAAGAAAAAAAGTGTGGGTAGAAAGCTTATTATTAATGTGTGGTCATTAAGGTTTTCAGCTGCTGAAAGCCATGTTTTGTAGTTTGGTTTATTTTAAGGCGACAGTGTGGCATTGCCATGGTAAATCCTCTCTACCCAGGAGCAGGATGCCAACCACCAGATACACTCACCTCTGACGTAAACAGGCTGCATCACATTCATCCACTGAGATTTGGGCAGTGCTATCAGAACACCTTTCTCTCTTCTCATAAGTTGCATCGTAATGATATCACCAATTGCATACTGACGTGTTTCCATAGCAACAACACTGCAATGTAAGGAGGAGGTTAGTAGGGTAAAAATAACATTTAAAAAAGATAAATCATTTAATAAATATCCAGTCTCACCTCTTGAGATCCTTCTTGTGAACAGCGCCATAACAAATAGGACATTTACTCCATGTCTTTTCACTCAAGGAGAGATAGTGAAGGATACATGCCCAACAAAATATATGCCCACAGCGGGTGATCTTTGCTGCCGTTGGTGGGTACAGACATATGGGGCAGGAGGGCACTTCATGGCTACAGATTCGCTGAAATGGCACACGAGAAGAATAGTACAGGCTTCAGACTGGGAAATCAGCTCCTGTACTACAGAATAAGGCACCTGTAAGATCTACTCTAACATATTAATCTTCCAGCTCTTTAGGCTCTGCTTATTTACCACGAAATTAAGGAAACTGTAAACTAAGGAACACCTTCAGACCGCACACAGAAAAACCTTCAAAGCCACCCATCTGGTATTTCTACACTAATGACATCAAAAAAGTGACTATTCTCATATTTCCGCTCATGTATTCATCACCTCTAAGAGTTAGCAGCATCTTCATAACCTGAATTCAGACACTGAGAAAACGGCAAATGAGCTCTGTTGCCTCACTTACACAAGCAGACTTCTGCAGCCGTTTAACTGTGAGACTGAACTCACCTATTTCCATGAACATGCTAGTTTAGTCACTTTGTTAGCATCTATATGTTGCAAAGACGTAACTGCCAAGCAAGCACCTAGATTTTTCACCTCACTTTAGTGTCAGGTAACAGTAAGCCTGCCTCCTCTCCAGCTACACCACACACCAAGACTGGTCTTAGCAGAGAATAAGCTTCTACTTGAGGCAACCCAAAGTTCTGTCCACAATTCTCAAGAGGTTCGCCATTTTGTTGCTAGGCAAGATGGGCCACCTATGCACAGAATAATTCTTCAAAATTCTACACTCTAGTCCTCTTCCATGGACTCATGCCCAAGTTTTCTGTTAATATCTCGATCACAAGGACTCTGTCTACAGAATGTCAGATACTATTTTTGATGAGCTCCCATCTGCGAAAGCAAGAAGCAGCTGCTAATTTTCCTAATAGATTTTAGCACTTCTCTTTTCCTGTCATGAAATTATTTCATAATATATTCCATGACAGATCTTTCCCAGTATTGTGGGAGTGACAGAAGAGGCCTCAACTCAAAAACAGCTGAGTTTTACGTAACATCACAGAGATAAAGAGGCAGTTAAAGACAGATTGAGCTTCTTAAGAAGAACAAAAAAAAAAAATCTAGCCCATCACAACTGACCACTTGCTCCACAAAGTCCCAGTTGACCAAGGTATCTGGATCAGCAAAGTGGACTGTGTAGTCCTGTTCTTCAGAGACAACAAACTGGCAGCTGGAGAAAGGCAAAGAGACAGATGATCCACTCAGTTGTTTCTAAAAATTCTTTGAGAACTATTCTATAGGATTCTGTGAGCTTCTTCTTTGTCCAGCAGAAAACTGCTGAATGCAGTCAGTAACTTCTACCAACAAAAACCAGAAGAGTTTAATTCACAACCAGATTTCCAGAATACAGGTGTGCCTAATTTCAGTTAGACACAACATCACACACTAACTACAGAATGAGCCAGGCAGAGTGGTTTTCCAGAAGCATGTAAGGAACAGCCAGCTCCATCAGGGATCTATTAAAAAACAGGGAATCCACAAGTTGAAAAAATATGCTCACAAAACCTAGAACTACTGAGGTTCCTGCAAATAGATTTCACTACAATCAGCCACAAAACAACAGGGGAAAATCAGAAGCATAAATGTTGAAAATAGTTTTTTTATCTTTTAACATGATCAGATACAGAAGTCCTGAACACACTTCAAATTCCGGTGAAAGCTAACATTATTTCCAGTCAAAAGCAATTCTGCTGCTGGATTACTATAATGATCATCATTTGGGTTATACTACATACCTAGGGGCCTGTGAAATAACAAGCAGTTTAAGAACTAAGACCCATACAAGTAATTGCTTCTGGGACTTACAAATTCAGATTCACTTTCATCCAGCAACTGCTACACCATCATCTCAATATACTGTTTTTTGGAAAAAACCTACTGTCTTCCATAAGGGAACTACATAGGTCTTCCCAAATGGAGCGTCACATTCCAAAGCAATGCTAGAAAGTTAGAGCAGAAGGCTAATTGGTTTCTATCTAAAAGACTCACTCCATCAGACACCTTGTAAATAGGTAAAAATGACAACTTGATATATTTTTATCCCTTTCAAGTATAGTCATTACTGCTAAAAACACTACGGAGAGGTAACTTCACTGTGGAAAAGTCAATACAAGTGATCAAGGTCAAACACAATTCCCTTGCTGATCATCCCTTACAGCTCAGTGTCTCTGTAGAAGTCTAAGAGCCCTGCTGGTCTTCCACTCACTTGGCCTGTAGGAAGAGCTCCTTGTTGAAAGGCTTATGTCCCCACTTGTTCCTTTTCCCCCAGTTGCCATGTCCATTCCCATCAAAATGGCCTGCTTGGCCACGGGGTTCAAAAGTGAAGTTCAGTAAGTGGTTCAGATTAATCTTCTTGGGACCAGAGAATTGGGCAGGGCTGAACTCTGCCCGCTGAGCCTCTGCTACCTAAGAGATAACAGCATTTGTTAGAACTTGCTACAATTTACTGCAAAAACATCAGTACAAGTTGATACCCAGGCCCCACCAGTGATTACGCACAAAATACGCAGCACCCACTCACTCACCTCCTATTCCAGCTCTGCAAATCAAGTACTGCAGCGCTAGAAGTGCATGAATAAGAACCTGAAACTTAGAGCTGAGTGGTCTTACCCTACACTGATCAAAAGGAGGAGAGCATAAAAACAACCACATAAGGACAAGCAAAAGCTGGCAAAACCTAGCAGCCAAGGTTAATAACAAAGAAAGTTGTTCAAATCCTGACAATATTCTTTTAGACAGCCAATAATACAAGTCTGATTACTGTTTCCACAGGTTGTACTTGTTTGGGATATTTTTCACACAATGAAGCAAAGGATGAGAATTCAACAGAGACAGCAGGTGAGTTTTGACAGAGCTAGCAATTTAGGTGAGCAGTGTCGCTCATCCACCAAAACTGAAAAATCAGAAAGTATCAATGAAAACCCGCAAAGAGTCTACTGTATTTAGAACAATATCAGCATAAAAGCCTCAGTCTGGTTTTACTCCATCTTGATGTCAGCAAGGCTAATGTGATTGCTTTCCCAATACCACTATCACCTGCAAATTTGTACACCGAAGTGGTTAGACACAATCACCTTGGCCTTAAAAGCTAGAAATTGTATCACTAGGTATTTTCATGAAGGATCTCTATTTTGCGAGATATGTACATGGCCTGTCTAGGTAGCCATTCCTCAGACGGTATTTTTTATTGCAAGTCTCTCAGAGCAGAGCGCGCTCCTCTTCTGTTGTTGCCAAGTTGTTCTGCTCACACTCACTCTGGCATCTCAACGATGTTAGCACCTCTTATCGTTCTTTCCCTTCCCAGCCCAGAAGCTGAGCACAAAAGCTCTATCTAGGCAGGTCAGAGTGATCCTCTCGTCCCAAGGAAGAAGGCCTTGGAAGCATGGCATTAGAATTCTCACCTCATCTCGTCTTCCACCATTACAAGAGCTAAAAAGTTTGCCACTTCCGCCGCTACCTCCCCTTTGAGGGGGCATCTTGTTAAAAGCTTTGCTTTTCTGTGAACTGGAGCGACGCGACTGACTGGAAAAGTTCTCATTTTTTGAATATGAAGTTTCTCTTTTACGATTGTAACGCTGTTTTGATCCACTTGCATTCTTTCCATCTGAAAGAAAAAAACCCCAAGAATCAGATCAGCAGCCTCAGAGTTGTCCACACGCACTGGACCTCAGCTAGCTTCGCCTCAGAGACATGCTGACCTCAGCCACTGCCTCGGGAGCTGGTTAAAAGGCTTGTGTTTACCAGGACATCAAATTCCCCAGCAACCCAAATCGTTTCATTCCTATCACTGGTCAGAGTACAACAGCAGGATGTATTTGCTATGCTTTATCTTTTATTAGAATGGTTGAATTTTCTTTATCCAGGTTTGGAATTGCTGTCACCAGACGTTAGTGTGTTGCCTGGTACACTGAGTGACAAACACCAACACCACACCATCATGCCCCATTACAAAAACTGACAGCAACTAGTTCAACTTTTTCATACACACTATGTATTGTATATTGTTCCCTTACATAAATATGTTGCTGCCTGCATTTGTCTTGAAGTCTCCCACTCTGTAAGACTCCTTTGCTTGTTTTCACTCAGTTCTGCCCCCTGTGCTTAAAAGACACAAACAGATGTAATTCTGTTTTAAAAATACCCTTTTCTTTCACGAGGCAAACAAAAGCTAATCGATCTTGAAGCACGAAACCAATGCTTTGGCCTTGCAGGGCACGTACCTAATACCTAAGTACTAAGTCCACCAACCTATGCAACAAGAAGTGTTTGCCTGAAAGCATGCCGAGCACACCACCGACCCTAGCACAGGACGCACTGGTGAAGCACAAGGCAAAATACTCCAGGAATAAAGCTCACAATAGCAGAAAAATCAGTTAGGCTCTTGCGAGGGGGTTCCTGTGTCTAAACAGCTGCTTCATTAGACTGCCAGAACAGAAAATTAATACTATTAACATATTTCTGATAGTCTTAACACAAGATCAGAATTGCCCTAAGAACACAACAGACTGCTTACCTGTCGCTTAACCTAGCATTTCCACCGATTGCCCTAAGTTTTATTTGTAGAAGAGGCATGTTGATAAGCTTGGAAACAAAACTCCACAGGTGCAGTGAGAGGTCTATCCACACCAGCCAGCNCCTAGCATTTCCACCGACTGCCCTAAGTTTTATTTGTAGAAGAGGCATGTTGATAAGCTTGGAAACAAAACTCCACAGGTGCAGTGAGAGGTCTATCCACACCAGCCAGCCCCAAAGTCACTCTGGATACTCAGTGAGCATTACACAAATGGTAACACCTCATAGAATAACCAGATTCATTTTATAAAAGCCTACTTTTCCCACTTCGTAGTCCTCCCCACCCCTTAATATAAACCTTACACAGCAGGCAAACATGCCACTGTGATTCAGGAACATGTTTCTCATATGGGTAGTTTTCATTACCAGTGCCTGCAGTTTTCCCCTTCCCCGGCACCACTTCCAACCTACCTGAGAATTTAAAACAGCTGGAATGGCATCACTCACCCAAGGTCTCACTTTTTTGTTATTTTTAGTTTTGTCTCCCACCTGCACCCGCAAAAAGAGGGGGGGAGTGGACTGGAAGGTCTGTGTATTATTGTACATTACTGAGGACTCAACTTATTCTTAAGAATAAGTTAAGTAACAGAAGTGGCTTGACCAGGTATTGTGGTGGTCTGCTGTTTCTTGCACTTGGCAGACTTCAGTCTTTGCCTGCAACTACAGCTATAGAAGTAAAAAGACACTATCATTACTTTCACATGATGTGACAGAGCCATTTTGCAGACAAACTTCATCACCAGAACAGGCCATTTACTCTGCTATTCAAAAGGCTGATCCCTGAATTCAGAATTAAAACAACTCCGTCAGAACCACAGATGTGTAACTCGAACACATGCGTGCATAGCTTGCAGTGCTATAATGCGTGTCAAGCTAAAAAGACATGGGTTGAGCGTTATCAGGAAAAAAACACACCAGAAGCTGCTAAGTACCGAGGGTGTGACCAGGTCTGGCTGAATGATTATTTAGATAGACCTTTTCTGAGAATGTTTGTACGGAAGAGGCTATAATCACCACCACTGAGTCTCTGGTAAAAAAACTAAGTCATTTTGAAAAGGTTTGGACTACTGCTTCAGTTATTCAGGTACAGAGCTTGTCAGTTTAGAGCTCAAACACCCTTTAAATCTGCAATTTCACTGAACACGCCAGAGGGGCATATGCCTATTGTGCCTATAGCAACTTTGCGGTTTCTCTGCAACTATCAACTGGGTAAAAGAAACAACTCAAGAGGAGTAGCTCAGTCTAAAGAGGGTCTTTATACAAGGCCCAGGAACAAGGAACTGCTTGTATCTGCAGCTGACAGAAGAATTTCCTACCACTTAATAGTTCTAATCAAATTAGTCACCATAAAATTTGTCAGTCAGCTGGTTTACACACATTCCTGTCATACTACAGGTCCTTTCAAACCAACTCCTAGAGCCTTTGGGAGTCACTATGATGACTCTCACATTTTATACGGAAGTCCCCTCCACCTTTGCCTTTTTTAGGCAGGACCTTACATGACAGTCTAACAATGCTTCAAACCTGATTTTGCTGATTGCAAGCTTATCCTCCCAGAATAATCACCGTTGTGAGGACTCTGGTCCACCAGAGCAGTAATGAAATCAGTCAACAGACAACCAAGGGTTTGGAGTATAGACTTGTAAACTGGAACACTTTTTCCCTACCCCAAATCTAAGCAACACCGTTCCTTCCAGCCTTTCCAGCACACCATGTGCCAGGGAGCTCTCTGCTTTGTAGCATCCCTCCTCGCACTCCCGTGAAGAGCAGTGCAGGACAGGGCTATCCGCACTCATGCAGGGAGAAAAGAGGAAGATTCTCACTGCCATCCTCTCTTGTTAGATCCCAGTTTTAAGTAGCGCATGTTTGGATTTGGGAGTTTCTTGTTTCTTCTTTTCTTGGCAAATTAACAACAAGCAACAGCAGTAGTGAGGTACTTTTTACTCAGGTCCTCAGCCAGTCCTTTTGTCGTTCTCACAAGATCTAACCTATAATAAATGTATCTACCCATCCACACTCCAAGAGAAGACAGACTTATAAAAAAACACTGCTAGTGTTATAAAATTACATAAGCAACAAAGCTGTTCTTGCCTTTTGGAGCAAGCCCTGACATCTGTGGTTTCTCCTGCTGGATGCCACATTCCATTAAACCTCTATCCCCAAAGATCCAGCAAGAGCAGATCAAGTTCACAGGACTAAAAGCAGATTTAGTGACCGCTTTGGTCCTGGAGCTGGTTTGCTGCTGGGCTGAGGACTGCAGTTTCCTTCCATCTTTGTTTGCCTCTTTTCAGCTGAGCAATGTCGAAGCCACCTGTATTGCGTAGGAGGTTGGGTGGTGGATTGCACTTAAGCCACAGGGTGATTTCACAAAAACACACTGAAGCTATTGCTGCTGCTAAGGCAAACATCCCAGTGAGCAAGAGGTGACTGAGCAGTCACGCACCCAGCTAAGTATGCTCACGCCATAATAATAAGGCGGCCCAGGACCATTTGTGAGAGCTAATGTTGTCCATCACGTCTCAAGGGCTCCAGAGAAACTCAACAAGCCTATTTTCCCTTAGCTACTTTATTCCATCCTAATTGGATGCGACTTCTGCTGGTGCACTAATATAACCCAAAGAAACTTTTCTGTTGGAAACTTACGAGTTTAATTTAGTTTCTAAGGCCAAGTTTGAAAGACAGCTAGAATCCAACTTCCACAAGTACAAGAGTTTACAGTATGCTGTTTAGCCCATTTACAGCTGTGTTGCAAAAGAAACAGGAGGAGAAGCCAACACAAGGTTTCACAAATGCCCCCTACTTCATTTCCTGAGCGGGACTTGATCACAGCAGGTAACTCTGGAAAGCACCTAAATGGCAGGAGTTTGACTGGACTTAAATCCAGTGCCCATTAGCACAAAAGTCACTTATGCAACAAGAGTTCAGCATTCTGGGGAGGGTCTGCGGTCCATCAAGAATATTTTTCATTTCAAAGGATTTTCATTCACAAGATTTTCAGAATACCTCCTATATCTTTCCTGAAACAGGAAAGAAATTGGGTGCACCACATCGGCTGCATGTAGAATGATAAGGAACTCAAGAAAAAAATCCCATATGATGACATGCCAGCGTCTTGTGTGCAACCTACCAAAACAGAGTTACAATTTAATGCAGCTGCATCCTGTATGTTGGTCCTGTGGTCGTTTGCCCTAATCTCAGCAAGGGAATCTTCTTAGTTTTCAGTACCCTCCAGTTAAGATATTCCCAAATATACATCTACTCTTACTAAAAAGATACTCTAATTTTGCCAGGCCTCTTTGATGCCTGGCAAAGGAAGCAACTCATTCCATACCCCTTTGCCCTCCACTGTACTAAAGAAATAAACACCTTAGAAGACGAATTATGTCAAGCCAAAATTTTCTTCTGTTTTATTAAAAAAGAAGCGTTTTTAAAAGGTTTGGGGTTTTTTTTAATTAAAAGTTAGTGCACTGTATTGGAGTAGAATAGTATGGTACATTAGAATTTCTCTCATTGCTCCTCTGCTACTAGTGACACTGTTTCAAGCCTGTAAAAGGTGGCATGCCACAAAAATCACTTCACACTTATTCTGGGCTGGAATGACAGGCCCTTTTATTTCCTTCCTCACTCCAGACACTGTTTCTTCTACATGAAAGCATACCAGCCACAGGACAGGCCATCTTCACTCCTTCCTGAAGGATGTTTATATTCTGTGAACAATCCTCCATACGGCATTATACGTCACTAAAAAAGAAGCTGTAGTGATGAGGTATCTCTTGGTGAGACAGAAAACAGTTCTCAGCAACAGGACAATCTCGTGTCTGCTAGCCTTTCACACTGCCTCTCACAATACCTGCAGAGCAGTTTATATACTGTTATTCCATCAGAAGCCAAAGATCTGGTTCTAAAGCTCTTGTTGCATATACCTATGTGATATTCCCTACTTCCATTGGCCTGTTCATTTGAGCTAAAAAAATTAAATATGAGACTGAAAAATAACAAGGGTAGCTAGGGATAAGGCGACCCGCCCATCAAAACCTGTTGCCGATGCAAAAAACTTTGCAAATCAGTTAGGAGTTCTTCCAGAAATGACTGCAGTTCTTCCTAAAAATACTTCCATGTGTTTGAATTTGAAGTTAAAACTTAATGATAATTGCATGGTTACACCACAACCTAGGGAGCTGTGGGTGAGCCACCTCCCAAGTCACTCACTACAACCTATCCTGTGGAAGATCAGTTAAAACAGGTAAGAGCAGGTAATACTTGGTTACCCACTTAGAAGGTCCAGAAAGGAGTCAACACCTTTTAGGATACTCATTTTGTTAACCCCCTGGACTACACTGCTGCTTTCTCAGAGACCTGAAGTAATACAGTTGAAACAAACCACCGAGGAGGAAGGAAATTAGTACAGAGATGGTACTGTAGCAACCTGTTGACGCTCTCACGTGTACTTCCAGAAGTAAAACCACTAATTTTAATCACTACTGTCTCATTTCTAGGTTTTAGGAAAAAAAA
>VZSC01017118.1:3818-24358 GCA_013398225.1 Steatornis caripensis
GAGGTTGTGGAGTCTCCTTCTCTGGAGATATTCAAAACCCGCCTGGATGCATTCCTGTGCAACCTGCTCTAGGCTAACCTGCTTTAGCAGGGGGGTTGGACTAGATGATCTCTAGAGGTCCCTTCCAACCCCTACCATTCTATGATTCTATGATTCTATGATACAGCTCTAATGGAGATGGTAAGAGTATATCTCAGATGGACAGAGATGATTAGGACATGGATTTGGCCTGCCAATTCATTTTTCAGGCTAGGCATTGATGGATTTGAAACAAAACCGATACCTACCACTGCAGAAACACCCTATAAAATGACATTCGTTGACTTTACTGGGTTTTTGAAGGGCTAAGGGGGGAAATGAAATAAACTGATGGCAGACAGTAAAATGCCTTAAGGTCAGTAGGGAAATGAAAGCAGTGAGAAGAAATAAGGAAAACTCTGGTCCTTGCGATCCTAGAAACACTCCTAACAGCTACAGATTTTGATCCTTTTTTGAGCTCCCCCTAGACGGGCTAAACTTGGCTTCCTGCAGCACCCTGACCTCCTTGGCAGCGACCCAGCTGGCCGATGCTCAGAGGATGCTCGTTAAATGGGCATCCAGAGGGTTAAGCACATTAGAAGGACCTGCCTTGACACATTGCTACCCACAGTCTCTTATTTCCTTCAGAAAATGCTAAGTCACTCTTTAGCAAGAGGCCAGGCGAGAGGTTGCTTAGAAACTAAATTACTTCTCATTCTTAGACAGTGATGTTAGCTGGCACCCAGGGCAGCGTGGAAGCATTCAGAGAGGGGCTGGAGTGCTGGGAAAGCCGTAAGCAATCGACTGCAGGGTCATCCCAAAGACTAAGATCAGCAGCAATCACTGCTCCCTGCCCTACTAGACAACCGCCCTGGGCTCTTGCAGGAAACCCTTGGGTTTGCTTTGGAAAAGCAACCCTAAAAGGCAAGAGAAGTCTAAATTAGAAAAGTTTTGACTATATCACAAGAGGTGGTGAACGAGCTCGTGTACAGTGGCAGGGTTTCTGCTGGCACTGTGTCCAACAGGAGGAAGGAAGGACACTTCAGGATGAGTGACCTTTCAGCTGGGATTTCAAAACACTTTGGAGACCCAGACGACACCCAGTACGCAACGTTGTCAGCTGTATCTTCAAGTCACTCACAAAACTTGTCCTCATTTAGGAAAGAACACTGCTGAAAAAGATTTTCCTCTAAATGCTTTTAGGAAAAGTTAAAAACCTTTTAGAGACCAGAATCGTCCCAGAGTGACCAGCTGCTATGTCAGCTTCTCAGAGAGAAGTTGTGCCAATGAGGCTGCCTGGTGTTCGTGTTGTCTGCCCAAGGGAAGCTATTTCGAGGGAATCACGTGAAGAAAGACCGATGAGTCAACACTTCAGACCCGATGAAGCAACAGAAGCTGTAAGAAGAAGCTGAAGCATCAGATTTCCACTGTGTATGTTCCTGGGTAAAGGACCGGTTTGACTAAGCCATGCAGGAACTCTTCAGAAGCAGCAAGGTAGGGATACGAGAAGTCCCTTTTTCTTTCTCTGCTGAGATACTCCAGCAGCTTGCTTTGACAGCCCCATTCAAGATTTTACACCATTAATGCTTGATGTAAGACATGAACAGCTTCCAGGTTTAGTAAGAAAGGAAATCCCCCATCTCACCCAATAATTTTCTGGGACATGCATTCTCTGGAGGCTTGGTGCAGGATGTAAGGCTGACCCAAGGGATGAGCAGCTGATAAAGACCTCATCAGCAGGGAGGTGCCAGAGATAAACTGTTGTTCCTGCATGATTTTCTAGATGAGTGGAAGGGATTTGGATGCCCATCACCCACTGAATTTCTCACCCAACTTTAGCGAACCATTTGAAAAGCCAGTCTAAAACCATTATACTCCAAGATGACATCTTGAAGCTACTGAGATTGGACTGAACCATGTTGTGCTAGATCTTCATGCTAATGTCTGCATTGGTCCCTTTTACCCCAGGTCAGCTTTGTACTCTAGAAGATGGAGTTTCCCCCAAAACACTTAAGCAAACAACCAAATTAACATAAACCCCCAGGGACAAAGGTAGACATCTAATGATGCTTTGTGAGAAGCACCTTCAGAGGCGGCGCTTCCCATCACCTTCAAAAGTGAGGGAGAGGATGAAAACAAAAAGACCATCACACTACAAAACCAAATTATTAGTTTTCAGAAGACTTGGCACCCTTGCCCGTGTATCCCTGAGCCCAGCAGACCAGCATAGAGGTCAACCATCTGGAGGGGATAAATCAGAAACTCTTCATTACAGGGACCACACTGGCACTTTACATGGGTTCAGAGACTATCACAAGAAGGTCAGAGCACCATCTAGGTCCTTTCATGTGTCAATTCTCTACTGTTTTAGGAGTACTGTGGCTGTGTTCAGGACCCAGTGGAGTTTGGGATTAAACATGGTATCTCCTGTGAGTATTCTCTCCCATCTGGCAGGCCTCAGATGGAAGAGAAGCACACACTGAAGGAGAATTATTCCCTAATGGACAAAACCACACACCAACCCAAATAAGAAAGGGATGGGGCCGGTAAGCGGTTCTTCTCCCCAGTAACCCCCACTGTCTCCCTCCTGAATTCCTGAAGACCATGGATTCATGTGGGGCTATCATCTCTTACCTCAAGGTAACCCAACAACCTCAAGCCAATCCCACAGCAGGCACAAGAGAAACTGCACAGTCCCCAGGACAACCAGCTGGAGCGGTTAGAAACCAGCTCATGGGAGGTCCTGTTCCGGGCATGGCTCATACAGGGAAAGGCCATAGCTCTTCTCACCCATGAGTAGGCATCACAGCAGTCTCATGTGCAGAGCCTCCCAGACTGTGATTTAACTTGCGTGCCTGTAACATGATCAAGTCAAGATGATTCAGTTCACTATTAAATCCTCATTTAGTGTCCTTGTATCAGCTCCGGGCCAGAAAACAAAATAACTGTCTAGAGAAAAAGCCCAAGGAGAATTCAGCTGGCTATGGCAGGTGCTTGAAACTCAGTGGAACAAGCCAGCTTGCAAATCCTCATCTCCGTCTTTATCTGGGTCAGTGATTTTTTGGCCAAGGCAGCACAGATGTCAAGGACTACCAGATGCGGCAGTGGTTCTGCATCACTACCCCTCTGCCTTCCAGAGCAATACCCTCAGGCTCACTTCACTCAGGTCCATCGCACTGGCTGGGGGATGTAAGCTGGAGCCCTCCAGACTCCTGGGCGGTGCAAATTTAACTTCACAAGGTGGTTTGATCAGTGAACAGTCTTTGTGCCCTTCCTTCAATGGAAAAGGATAAAGCCAAAAGGCAACCACCTTCCACTCCACTAACCCTCTGCCCAGATGCACCCATAACACGCTGTTTTTTCTCTCCAAAATTGCTAAAATCCTGTGGTTCCATCTTTTCCTAACACTCCTCGTTCCTAGCAGCTGTCTCAGCATGCTTGGGGTTTTCATCTAATACATTTTTACATCCCCCACCTTGCTACCAGATAAGCTTCACAGCTCCTCCTTGAGATGCACCATCCCAGGGCAGACAAATCCACATGCATCACTCATCGTCCACATCCCCACGGGTCTAGAGAGGATTTATTTCTCACCCCGTTGCCACCGCACAAAACCAACTAAGGGTTTAGCATGGATTTGATTTGGACTTCAGCGCCTGCAACGAGCTTCACCGAATGGCGCCGCATCATTGTTTTCCCTTCAAGAACAACTCTGCCAACCCCAGCTCATGGCAAAGGGTGAAAATTATCTGTCCAGACTTTCAAATCTTTCCCCCCAAAATCCCCTTTCGTCTGCCAAAGCCAGCTCACATCTGCGGGGCCACGTTTGCTGTGCCAACAGCTGGCGTACCAGCCCTGCTTCTCCTAAAGGGCATGGGAAAAGGCAGTGGGGATGGCTCACAAAAACATGTGGACGGGAACGTGGCGGGGGAAGGAGTGGGAGAGTTTGACCTGAGATTTGTTTGCTCAATATCTTGTCTCTGGATGAAGCAATGTTTCACTTGCGGAGGGCAGGAGAGAGAAGCTTGTGTGCAAGAACAAATTGGGGATAGAGGGAGTGGGGCAGCTCTGCTCCTGATTTAAAGTCCAGAAGCCACCTTTTCTTGCATCTTGTCCCCTTCTTCCCCATGGTGACTGGGCCGCGGGGAGAGGGGACTTGATGCAACACTGCAGCCCCTTTCCTTGTGCAGGCATGGCTGGGGGTCATGGGAAGAGGGTGGGTGGTCACCCTGGCGACAATGGTAGCTTAAGGTAATGGTTTAGATAAGGCTTTTAAAGGCTTCCTTTGACCCTGCATCCCCATACTCATTCATCCAAAGAAGTAGTACGAAAAAGAGAAAAAACAGGCTGGGAGAGCTTGCATCAGGCAGAAAAGATTTCCCTTCCTTGTATTTACACAGCCCTGCGTCCATCTGAAAGGCATCACCTCCACCCTCCTCACATGATTCCCAAGCTCTCAGATATGCTTAAAAAAAAAAACCCAACAAAAAAACCCCAAACCACCACTCAGCAAGCAATATACTACAAGGACACATGTTTTTGTGCTCACTTGAGCTAAACCTCCTCCACAATTTTTCCTTTAGCCAAATGTTTCTGAGTAGGAGCACTGGAAAAATAAACTCCCCCAGCACAGCAGGACACGAGCGGGCGGCCGGGCTGAGCCTAGCCCCGGGGGCTCGCGGCTGTGGTCGAACCCCCGGGAGCCCCTTCCCAGTCCCCTCCGCCGCACAGGCTGTCTGCTGGGGGATGTTTACTAGGGAACAAGTGCCTATTGTCCCCTGGCAAGACAGAGGCAGCTCAGTGGGGTAAAAATATAATAAAAAAGGACTTCAGCCTTCCTTTTTGCCGTCTCGGCTTTACTTTCACCTTCCAAGTCTGTATAAGGGCTCAGCTTTGGTCCTTCTGCCTGCCTTGTTTTTAAACCTAGATAAGTAGCTCTGAAATGACACCTCAAGAAAATTATTATCATTATCATCTCCAGAACATGTCTCCCCTACTATTATTGGTTTTTTTCCCCTTTTTCGCCTTGCGGCACACTGCTCCAGTCCAATGCAGGCTGGGAGGTTTTGGGTGGCACAACGGGTAGGGAGCGAAGCACGATGCAGGATTGAAGGTGGCGTGAAAGCCGGCAGGTTTCCTGGAATAAAGACTTGGGTAGCACCTGGTTTCCAGGGCACGGCTGAAGTAGTTCAAAGCAAGCATGTGTCAATGATTGCAAGGTCCAAACCGCCTTTTAGGAAGAAACCGCAGTCAGCAATGCCTGGGCATGCCTGCAGCTGATGCCCATCTGGTTTCTTCGGTGCCTCCGATTCCCCATGTGGGATAAATACACTGATTTCTCCAAGGCAACAGCTTCTGTGATCCTTGCATGACATTTGTTGCACATATGCCAATTAATACTAATAAATATGCTAGCACTATTGCTGAAAGGATACACAGAGTGATAAAAAACAAACAGCACTTAGGAAGGACAAGGAGAATAAAAGATGGCAAAGGAAAGCAGTAGTGTAGAGTTAATGATCTGAGATCTAACTGGAGGAACTAATGGCCCCTTTTTCACGACGTAGTTAAGTCTATGAATATTGAAAACCTTGTTCAGAAATCCTCCAACAGGGAGATCCACGGCAAGTCTAACAAGTGAAGAAAAAAATTAGCAGCCGCTTTCCCTGGGGAAACAGGGACACTGTTAGAGGTTGGCTCATAAAACGACCGCGACGATGAGAAAACCCTATTATTTGCAATATCCTGCTGCAGGATGAAAGCCAGCCCTGAGCAGGTACGAAACCGCAGCATCCCTGGGGCTAAAGCCCCCAGAGGCCAAATTCCACTCAGCAGCATATGCCCCATCCTCATCCCCCCGAGCTGCCTCCCTGAGCACCCGTGAAGGCGACGGTCAAGGGCTCTGCAACGCATATCCATCACGGAGCCATTTCAAGTCAGACAAGGACCTCAAGTGCATATCGATCAATTTTATTTCCAGCAGACAAGGCCTTTCCCCAACGTTAAAAATAAACCCATAAAGGCTAATTCAGCGTATCGCAACAAGTTGGATGAATCCATGCAGGCGGTCTGGTACTGCCTGGTGTTTTATCCTCTGTATCCCTCAGTCATGAATCCAGACAAGGCACGCAGTTAAGGACTGGCTGCTTGTCCCCCTGACCCTGCTCCAAGGCATCTGCATTTGCAATCAGTCCTTTTTATGGCTGGTTCCTTTTATTTCTACAGCATCTGCCGTTAAACGGGACTAACTAATGCAACAGGAAGATGAGGTTCACCTTGATGTTGCAGGTTACCAGCAAATCTTAATCTGCACTGGAGGAAGTGAGGTCTTTGGGAGCATCCTTGGGCAGATAGTGCCCAAAGCAAGTCCCAAGCAAGTCCTGGGAGCAGGCATGAATTCCAGTTCATTTGTGAGAGGATATTACGAAGTTCATTTTGCCTTAGAGCAAGTATTGCTGCGGCACTGTACTCATCTGTTGATGATATTCCTCCAGTGCCGGAGGGAAGCGCAGTGATTTCTACACAAAATGGAAAGACGGAGCAACATGAAGGCTCGTCTCTGGGAAAGCTGATGGAGAAATCAGATTCACCAGACAGAAACATGCCCCTGCTGCTTGGATGGAAGCAATCAGAGTCGTGGGGTCTCTGGAGGGTTCTCTGCTTTCCTGGGAAGGCCAACATTTAAAGAATCAAAAAGCAGACACAGCAGTTCTGAGCTCCCCAGGACTTCCTGAGCTTTTTTGGGTAGTTTTGGCTATGTAGATGATTTTTTGGTTGCAAACCCTTATGGTTACAGACACAAATTCTGATCCTAATGGCGAAGAACAAAGACTTCCCACACTTTGAGCAAATGACTGTGACTGTGGGTTCTGTTTGTACAGGACCACAGGTGTAGGAGAGTGGTTCAGCAGCACCTTCACTTGATCAAAAAGATCCTTCCCAGGTCACAGCAACCAAAGATTTGGTTCTGAAGCTTTACTGGAGCGCAGGCTCAACCGACCCAAAACAAATCAGCCTCATCTCTACTCCTCGCTTGTTGCGGCCATGCAGCACTTCCTAGATTTACCCTCCTGGCTTAGGAACGCAGTTGAGATTCAGTTCATTTAATAAATATAAGCCTGACAGAGACGCACGATCTGCCTTCTGTGTCTTTCTTACCCCCAGGCCACGAAGATGACTTTGAGCACCTGCTCCTCGTTGTGCAAGGGCTGGCAGCTACAAAGAGGTGCACGAGAGCCCACGCCACCACGAGCCCCGTCCTCGCACAGTTGGATGCTCACAGGACTCTCTTGCCCGTTTAAAAAATACTTTGTAGATGCAAACCCCCATGAAACACCATCTAGACTGCAGATTCTCACACCACTGCATGCTTCATGGGCTGGTACGGTACAGCTGAAAGTATTTTTAAAACGTAACTAAGCATCTTTGAATTCTTACGGTGGGATTTGTGTCAGCCAGGAACTGAAAACAGGTCTCCAAAAGGTATCACTTGATTTATTTCAAGGAGAACAAAGGAGGTTTTAGAGGAGGACACATAGGTTACGGAGAGCAGCACACTATGGGCAGAGCTCAATCACAATCCCAGTATTGCTCTGGCATTGATATTCATCTGTTGATGACATTTGTCCAGCACCGGAAGGAAGTGTGGTGATTTCTATGCAAAATGGAAAGAAGGAGCAATGTGAGGGCTGGTCCAGCCACCTTCAGCTTAGAAGCAAACTCATACTTGCATGCAACAGGCAATAAACTCAGTCTGCTAAGAAAAGCAGGGACAGGCTGGGTAAACTGAAAATGCCACCAGTGAGGTCAAGCCCTGAGTCCCTTCTTGCTGGTCTTCCTTAGGCAAGCTAAAATGATCATTGATTTTTAAAAACTCATTTGCTTCTGTGCTGTAGGACTTGGCTTTTTATCATGAAACGGTAGAAAAGGACAGAAGAAAAATAATCAGCCTTCCTTTTTGTTTAGTAAGAGCCCCCAAACCTCTCAAAGGACTTGCAACTGCTGAGATAAGCGTCCTGATTTCAGAGAGTATGGGTGTGGGTGGCACCTCCCGGCACGGAGGGGACGTTTGTACTGGCAGCCGAGGCAGAAAGCCTCCACACAACGCAGGGAAGAGGAAAAAAAAAGAAAGAAAGAAAAAACCCACCCATCAAATAAACAAAAGCATTCCTAATAAACTGGAAATGTCATACTACATCAGGGATCACAAGATCGAGCCCAGAAAGGTCCAAGTGGCAAGAACACGCTGTTAAAAACAGATGGGAAAAACAAGCCGGGAAAGGTTGAGACTGTGTTTCTGAACTTCTGTTCCCGACATGGGTTTTAGAGCTGGTGCTGGTGTGGCTGGGGAGACAGCGGGGTGAAATACCAGCCGCCTGCATCGTCCCAGTAATCCCCGAGGAAACCTTAAAGCGGGAAGACGGAGGAAAGAGTTTCACACTGAAGTCCCTAATCAACCACTTTGGAAATGTAGATTTTTCCAGCTTCCCAAGCCCAGGCTCGCCACATGTTGAGTCAGTTTAATAATACTGCTTTTTTGTATCTTGGCCTTCATTTTGTGGAGTCCCGCTTAGAACACGCGGTTGCTCCCCACAGCATGGCCGTGTTTAGAGGTAGAGGTTCAGCATGGGTTTCTGGGATGCTCTGCAGCATGGCGATGGCCACGTTAGCCTTTTTGTGCTCATGCCTATTCGTCTTAAGATGGACTCACAGAGGTGGCTCTACTCAGTGCCATAAAACCAGGTCCTCAGTGAGCAAAATACAAGTCACACGCTGGGAAAAGTGGGTCCTGCTGACAACCCCCTACATGTTAGGAATTAGATGAAAAGGAGAAAGGAAGACTAAAATAAAATTGAAAGATGAGGGTACCAAAACATATAGCCCGCAGAGAGCTGCAAAGAGGAAACCTCCGAGCCTGCCGCCTCCAGCCTCAGCCCATCATCCCAAAGGGGAGTGGAGATAAAGTTCCCGATGACAAACTCCTAAGATACACCAGATGGCATCAGCTAGTCCCTGAGACTGTCAGAGACCTTCCAACATAACAAAATTTGTTGTTTTTCGGGGTTTTTTTTAATGCAATGCCTTCCCCCACTTCTGACCACATGAAGACAGAGCTGGAGCCAACACAGCTGTGAATGCAAGGAGCCCTGTTTGGGGTCCACACTTTCCAGAAGCTCAGACTCATTCAAGCCAAGACCTATTATTTAGAGAAAGAGGGTCTGGCCTGGAAGATCTCAAAAACTTTTCAGCTCCAAAACCTGGAAGATCTCAAAAATATTTGTAAATATTGGAATTTGGCTCAGGTCCCTTTCTACGCAGGAGGAGTGTTGGGGGGAACACTTTCCAAAGCTCAAACCAAATGCTCTTCTGAAATTTAACAAGATCAACTGATTTCCTCTATTATTTTGCATTCCTTCATGCTCTAGGTTCCAGGAGATGCCTAAATATCGAAACGCAAAGGCTGTCAGCACAGCTTTTCCAGTCCAGCAGGAAGTAGGAGATATCTCCAGGGACAGCCTATTTTTGGAGAGCTATCCAATTCCAAACTAAGCTTTCAAAATTTTTGTTGTTATTATTCGAATTAAGACAGCAGAGTAGGAGAGCTGAGGCATTCCCACCGCAGATCACATCGCTTCTCACACTGCCTGCTTCTCAGTGGTGGAAGGGAGGTCTTTGTATGGATGCAGGACATGGCTGAAAATCCACAGCTAAGGTCCTGGGGGTCTCTGAGGTCCCAAGCTGATATGTGGGCACCTTGACATTTAGATGCAGTTGTGTTTAAATATTCAAAATTGCTTTTTAATTCTGTACAACGTGTCTTGCATGAAGCCAAGATGGATGGAGAAGACTGTTTTCCCTTTTACCCAAAATATGACAAGTAAAAACATATACATGACAAAGAATTGCATTACAACAGTTTTGCGTATCACCCAACACACCTGCAGTATCAGCAGCCATGAGTAGGACACCCCAGAGCCCCGCTGCTGAACAACTGGATTACACTAAATTAATTGCATCATCTGGTCTTGTTTTTTCTTCTTTTACAAGTCCTATTTTATATGTTAAAAACCATTTAATAGCCATCAGCCTCAGCTTATTCCTTAAGATTAATAAGTCAAAACAGAAACACTGGGGAGTATGCAATAAAAAAAATAAAATACTAAAAACCCCTTGGCTGAATTTAGTATCTATTAGAATCCTTAGTCACGATGGAAACGTATTTATAACCACAAACCTCCTCTAAATTATCTTAACAGCCTCTAGCTGTTGCACTGATGGCCAAAACAGCACAGTAAATTACCAGCTCACCATACAAAATTATACGCATCGCTTTTGTACCATGTTTTAATCCCAGCCTCTCAAAAGCAGAGCAAGATTTACTCCTCTTACCCAACCGAGTTTGCCTACCAGCTCACACGTGTGCACTGCCACGTGTTTACTCCTACAACAGAGTAAATCCACCGATTTTTGCAATGTGGCACAAACCCACTGCCAAGCCCGCAATGAACGCAGAGTCGGCAACAACTGCTCGCCTTTTCCCCCTCCTTTCCCACGTCTGATTGACTTTCCGTTCCTCAGATTTTCCTGTCTGGCAGACGGACTGAGTTTTTAAACAGGCTGAATTCACTCCTAACCTCATCTGACGGACTTCAAGGCAAGGCACACACGAGGTGAACTTGGCTCCCAAAACTTGGACTTTCTCAACACAAGACTGCAGGGACAGAGCATGCCGGGATGCAGCTTAGAAAGGGGTAGGATGAAGATGGGACTGAAGGATGTTGGTGTCTGGTTTCCAGCTTTGCAATGGACTTGTTGCAGACCCTGAGAGATTCGCTTAATCCCTGCACATTTTAATTTCCTATTCATAAACCAGGGATAGTGAAGACCCGAGGGTCCAGCAAGCAACGTGGCAGCACAAGGGTGGAAAGGTTGGAACCCCGTTGAGCGTCCAACCCCTTGCACCAACTCTTTGCTCTACTGGGACGCGCAAGGCTAAAACCATTTGCGTTTGCAACCCACCTGGGTGCTATAATGCCAAGGCCCTGAATATTCAGGATAGACAGGTGAGTATTAGTGAGAGAGTTGAAAATGCAAGGACTGAAGTTTGGGGGAAAGAAAATGAACCCACGCCCAGCCCACACCACAGGAGTGCAAAAGGATAAAGGCGGGAAAATGGGAGAAGCAGGTATGATAATATCCAGGAATATATATTGGCCAGGAACGGATGCCTGAGACACAACTTGGAGAGCACCGCAGCTGCGTTTCTGATCATGCTTTGGTGTCTGGTTTTCTAGCAAACTGATATTAATTTACATATATATGTATATATAGTTAGTCAAAACTCTTCCGTGCTTTGAAGGAAACAAATCCAAGGTTTTGACCAGGCCCTTCCACACTGAAAAAAAGAAGGTTAAAACTTGCCTAAATTATAACTGATTCAGCAGTAATGCACACAGCAGAGAGACGCATGTAAACCCCAAACACGTCGTTCTGGCTTCTCACCTTCCTCCACAACCCGAGCTACGGTTAGTTAGTGGGAGGCTTCACGTACAAAGAAATGCAAAGAATAGGCTTAAAAATCTCTTCTTTTTAATTACAAATGCAAATCGTGAAGCTTCTCATCCCCAAGTGATACTCAACAACTTGACTCTATCTGAAATTACAAGTGCGTCAGAGCAGCAGGTCCACGCTTCGCCCCACCTAGCCTTAATGACAGCGTTTAATAGCATCGAGTGGGTCATGGCAGACTCTTCCAAGATGAAGGACGGCCAGAGAAACATCACAAACAGAATATTTTCATCAGACACCCTAGTTAACTAAAAACTCATATAAAAAGCTTCATAAACATCCCATGCATAGCACAGGACAGAATTTTCTTTACGTCCCATTTTCAGTTCCGACCCAGACCAATGCATGAGGTCCAGTTTCTATCTGCCCCAAGACAAACACTCAGTTTTAGCCCCACTGCGAACATCTAACACACACTACTGAGCATAGAGTATTTTGTGAAACATCATCCACGACACCAACTTGTAAGACGCCCTGCCTTCTGCTGCACGTGAAGCACCTCTGGTATTAAAAAAAACCCAACCTGCAGACAACCTTCTTCTCTACACATGACTCTGCCTTCAAACCTCACTCCTCGATACACCTCCCTGTGACAGCACAGGATACATCAGCCCGTCTGCACGTCAGCTGGCTGTACTGATTTGATGCTAAAAAGAGTGTATTGATTGATTCCCAGTCGAAGCCTCAGCCAACATGTTTTGCAAGTGTTTGAGACAACGGCCTGATCCTTTCAAGCCCTCCCTCATGTTGACTTTGAAGGGAGTGCAAGGCAGGAGCTCAAAACATGGCTCTGAGAACAACTCCATGGGTATGGTGCTGAGTCTAGCTAGTCTCGGAACAGAGCACACTCATTGCAGGTGAAACCTCTATGAAAAGGCAGGTGGAGGAAGCCCCATCTCTGGGAGAGCCCTGTGCTCAACTGTTTGACTAGTTTAAACCTCAAAACACCAATTTTGTTCCTTTCCAGTGTTTTTCTTCATGCTATCAACTTTAACCATTGCAGATACTCGCATTACTCGTATCTCATCTCCTTTAAAAGGTGCAAATTCAGACTTGGTAGGAGGAGGCATGTTTCCCAGGCGCCGCACATCTATAGCGAAGGCAGAACTTGCTGAAGGATGCAGAAACAAAAAGGTCTTACAAGCTTTAACATCTGTGACTGGCTCCCCTTCTACGTTTGATGCTAAGGCATCAGAAATGTCCGATCACCTCTCCGCAATGTAAATCTCACCTCTCCAGGAGTGGGTTCAGGGGATGGGGTGGGATACCCCTCACTTTGGTGATGTGCCAAACACTTTGGGCCACCTCCTGGGAGAAGGACCCTGGGGTGCTCCCAGAAGAAGCGCCACAAGCCAAGATAAAACGCTGGCTCCCCTCTGCACGGATGGTAGCCCTGTGGGCTTTTATCAGGGCACTTTCTCATTCACTTTCTTTGGAAGGTGGCCGCCCCTCACTGTTTCGGAGGCCTGTTGTGTAGAGCTTTCCCAGGCTCCTAATCACTCTCGTCACCCTTCGCCAAAGACTCTGGTGTCAGGGGTCCACCCACACACACATTGCTGCAGGATAAAGTCCCAATCGCTGGCAGGAAAACTCCCGGCTCCCTGTCCTGCCTCACTCTGTGCATGCAGAGGGCTCAGAGAGGGATCCATACGGTCAGGGCTAGGTTCAAACCTCAATCCCCAGTTTCCAGCCTCCTGCAGGGACCAGTCTGCACTATTTCTCAGCATCTCCTTCCCCTTGGTATAGCCAGGAGGACCCCATACACTCCCTGTCACTCCCCACATCCCATCACTTCTGCCTTTCCCTTTTTCTTTTTTTTTCTTTCATATTTTATTTATTCTCGTCCCTCAAAGGCTTTAAGCCTGCTGTAATCAAAGACCACTCACTGTCTGCACAGCTGCCGCTATGGAAAATATAAGACAGGGCTGGAGGTAGCAGGAGGGGCTCAGCTGCCAGCTCCGCTCCCCTCTCTCCTGCCACCCCAGCCCTGTGCCCTGACCCCCAAAACAATGAGCCCTTCTATTCCCCATCGCCTCTCTGGAAACTCCGGTCCGACTCTGCGCGGTGGACAAGGGAGGCAGCGAAGGCGAGAGGCAGGGAGAACACAAGCTTCGAGTTACCGATTCTTCTTGGGTCAAAGCAAACGAGGTTTTCCCGGAAGCCTCCTATCTGGATGGCGCTATTTGGGAACAACACAGAGACCCAGCACCAAAGGAGCTGTGTGCGGTGTTGATGGCGTCTAAGCAGAGCGGTATTTTCTGCTGTCAATAAGCCAGAAGGGATATTTATTGTGTTCACCCCTTCCTGTGCTGGATGGCTCTCAAGCACAGCACCCACATGAAAGTGGCATGAGAAGGAAGGAGATCTGGAGGTGATGAGGTGGCCTCTGTAGGGGTGGTGAGTAGGACTTTGCAAGGGAGAGGCAATTAAGGAGTACCGAAATCCTGAGCTGAATTCCATAGCCAATCTTCCCTTTTCCATAGGGCACTGTTTCAAGCCAAGACCATCCAGGGACCAGTCAAAACCCACATATTCCCCCTACAAATAAACAACGAAACCCCCAAAAGATTCTTAAATAAGTATGTACATGAAGATCTGCAGAACAGATCGGTAGCAATGACTAACAACCCCATTTAGCATGATTACTGACATCACTATGAGATAAAAAATGCAGACAAACACAAGTATCGCCGAGTTCAATGGCAGCACACAGTTCTAGACCTACAATGTACGCGTGGCACAGCTCTTTGAAGGGGAACATTTAGAAAACACCTCAAAGTCACCAGAAAAGGAAAAAGAAGGTTTACTAATCAGTTTTGGAAACGAGACATAAACCCCATTTGGGTATTACATTAAGTGGCCAAGCAGTTTGTTTAGCAAGTCCACTTGCATCCTTTGGCAGCCACGCAAAAGTCCACGGGGATATTCAGAAGGTCAGCGAGGAACCCAAACAGGTGAGGCAGCAGCTGTGATCATCAGCAAAACTGAATCACTGAAAATCTACAGAATTCAAAAGACCACAAATCTTTGACTCAAAATGTTATTTCCATCTTACCATATGGATGCGGGAGCTGGAATGCCACCAAAGACATGTCTAAATGCCTTCCAAAGCAAACGTCCTTGGAAAACACTAGGTTTAAGTGGAATAAGATGCATAACAAGTACCGAGATGCTATTAGGACAGGATCTTAGATCCAGGAGACACCATGGAAATGTTTTTTATGTGTCCAAAAGCATTGGGAAACAAAAGAAATCGTAAGTAATAATAAAAAACCAATCAGAAGATACTTCTGTCAACAGGTTACAGGAAAAAGAGAGCTCAAACATACAGGATTTAAAAATTCAGAGGCTGCATGAAGAAGAGTCCAGAGTAAGCAGAGACGGAAAAGCTTTCCAAGCAACGGAAAGAAGTAATTTGAATGCTTAATACAGAAATGTCTAAGAGCTGTTCTCAACCGGTCCTGCCACAAAGCCAGATTTAAACTATAAATAAAAATGTCCCATTTCTGGCCCAAGAGTGAACCTCCCATCCTGAACAGGCACCATTCTGGGGCGAGAATATTCACATCTGGATGGGGAAGTTCATTTCTAGGTATTACTGTAACGCAGACAACCAGACTGATGCAAGATTTCCCAGATCCTAACTGTCTCCAGGAAAACTGCGCAAGAGCTCAGGAAAAAAAAAAAAAAAAAAGGAACCAAATACAAAAAGACAAATCCAGAGATGAAACTGCCCCCCTAGGTTGCTGGCATCAAATTATTCCAGATTCATTGGAGAAAAAGGCATCGCTGGCTATCTTACACAGCAAGAAACATATGGTTCCAGCACTCACATTTTCCTCCTGTTCTTTAAAGGCACAGCTTGCAAGCTAAAGACAACTACGACCTTATTTTTGGACTGAGGCTGACTTGTATTTATTTATTATTTTTAATTAAAAAAAAAATTAAACACAGCACATATTCAAATTGCTGTACGGCTAGATCCGATTGATGACATACGTACCACTGCACCGTGCGGGTTTGCGTGCTGACCTGGAGGAATTCCTCTTCGTACCTTGTAAAACCAGGTCGTTGCAGGCATAGCTGAGGTGCGAGCGTGTTTGCCTGGAGGCGTGCGCACGGTCTGGATTGAGTCTTGAGGTCTCAGGTCTGTTCTCTGCAATTTCATAAGCTGAGTATTTGCCTTTTCTGTTGTCAATCACGAGTAAGGAGGAGATGCTCTTCACCGACTGCATCCACTCAGCCTCCTGCTTTCACTGCCCATTTGCTGCTGGTTTAACCTGTGATAACCACAAAGGTGGTTTCACCTGGCAGCAAGGTGTTCAGGTGCTGATCCAATTTCACCAGATTTAGACTGAAAAAGCCTCAGGAGAAGCAAACCTACCCATCTCCGAGAGTCAGACCCGGACTGCTTTGCATCAGCATTTCCAGACCAGCAACTCTGAAAGTTTTTACCTAAAAGCATCCAGTCATGGCGGGATATTAACACAGTAGTTTGCAAGGGTGTAAACAAATCATTTCTAACGCTGATGACTTCTCAGTGCGGATGAGAGATCGGAAAAGGAAAACAAAAACCCACCCCAGGCTTTCCCTGCTCGGCTCCTTTTGAGCCTGCAGCTCTGCGTGCTGGGGAAGGACCAGACACGAGGCACAGAGATCCTGTGGTGTGCAAACAAGAATGGGGGTTTTCCTTTCTCAGGCTATTTTTATTATTTGAACAGAATTACAGGAGCCATTGCTAGACTGCAGAGACACCAAACGAAACGTTGGAGGGTAGGTCTGCTCTTGGCTTATGCATCTGCGCTGCCCAGCACAAGGAATGCTACTGCAGGTGCTGCTCAGTGACCCATAGCAGAGGTCCAGGATGCTCCAGGAGACTTTCTGGATGCTCGGCAGCTCTGGGAGCCTCTCCGGAGCCAGGCGCCCCAGCTAGTGGCATGGGCTGGCTTCTCAACAGCCCCAGTGGCAGAGCCAGGCTTCCCGCTTGCAGCTCTGGATGAGGAAATCACAACAGCCTGTATTTACAGGACGCCTCTCAGCCGAACGATGTGCCTAGGTGTGCTGCAATTAAAATTCCATAAAATTACCCAGCCAAAGGACGGTGTGGGATAATAAGCATTTGCATATTGACGATCCTGGGCTTAACCTCTTTTTGCCCAAATCCTTGGCAGGATGGGTCTATCCCACAGAGAAGGGCTGAGAGGTGAAGGAGAGGCCGCGCAGAACAGCAGCGACAGCAGTTCAGAAACCTCCTTCTTCAGCTCTACTGCTGCTCTGCACACACCCTGAAGTAAACCGAATCTCCCTTCCTCATTTCTCCCACCTCCTGAGACAGGGATAAATACGCTTCGTCACCACTGTTAGGTGCTGTAAGATCCACCTAAGCATTACGGTGGGGAAGTGAGACTTTGAAGACTTGAAAGGGCTACTGAAAGGAAGGCTAGTTCCAATTATTCAGCATTTCAAAATATTTTGGATCATCTCATCTGAGAGAGCCCCCAGACCACCCGGACACCTTCCCCATCTAAATCCCTGCTGGAAGCACTGTGCACTTCTGTGGTTGCAACCTCTTTCCGTAGCTTCACGCATCCTCAGCAGCCTGCCAGCAGCTCGGAAACTCCTGGCTCAGGTAGAAGCGATAAAGCCAAGTTGAATTCTCAGCTGTGGGAATGACCCTGGACACAAGTGCAGCCAAACCACTGATTTGCTCCATGCCTCGGTTTCCCCATCTGACCAGACTCTTCAGGGCAGATGTGGTCTCACCAAACACCCAGTGCATTGAGTCCCAATCTCAACCGCCTCAGCTGCTACTGTAATCCAAATAAATAATATTTGCTCTGCCTTTGAGTCACTACTATAAATTATGTGCTTCAGTCTGGTAAACACTATTACATCACCTCTTGCATCTGACACTTGCTAAAAGAAAAAGAGAGAGACAAAAAAAGGTTTCAGTATCACTTCTGCTCTCTTCCAAAGATAAATGAAGCCAGCTTCCTCTTACACTTTCCTTAAGTATTGTTTGTCTTTCTGAAGTTCAACCTGTGCTTTGCCACCATCAATCTTTTACATCCACTGTGGACTTTGCCAGGACCATTGGCCAGCTCTGTCACGACAGACAGCTGAAGATTCACTCGAGCTGCCTTAGCAAAGCCAAAGCACCAGGAAAATACACCGGTTTCACGCCCCACACAACATGTGGACTCCTCACCTCTATGGACTCGTCCACCTTGGCCGATGCAATGCCTCGGGACGACACGTGGGTTAGCCCTGACCAAATCAGTTTGAGTTTCAGCAGCTGAGGAGCTGCCCTCGCACGGCACTTCCCCCAGGTTGCTCGTGTTGGTAGAAAACAAAACAAGGACTATCCACCTGCACGGGGAGCTGGGCTAAAGCGGCTGTATTGCTTCCCAGACTGGTGGCTCTGTGTTGTGCTGTATCACAGAGGTATCAGAAATGTTGGGTTGGAGGCACCTCGGGAGATCTCTGGTCCAACCTTGCATTTGAGATGGGACTAGATCAGGTCACTTGGGATTTTCTCTAGCCAAGCCTTGAAAATCTCCAAAGACTGANAGGAAAATACACCGTTTTCACGCCCCACACAACATGTGGACTCCTCACCTCTATGGACTCGTCCACCTTGGCCGATGCAATGCCTCGGGACGACACGTGGGTTAGCCCTGACCAAATCAGTTTGAGTTTCAGCAGCTGAGGAGCTGCCCTCGCACGGCACTTCCCCCAGGTTGCTCGTGTTGGTAGAAAACAAAACAAGGACTATCCACCTGCACGGGGAGCTGGGCTAAAGCGGCTGTATTGCTTCCCAGACTGGTGGCTCTGTGTTGTGCTGTATCACAGACGTATCAGAAATGTTGGGTTGGAGGCACCTCGGGAGATCTCTGGTCCAACCTTGCATTTGAGATGGGACTAGATCAGGTCACTTGGGATTTTCTCTAGCCAAGCCTTGAAAATCTCCAAAGACTGAGACCCTGCAGCCTCTGTAGGAACACGTTCCTCTACATCAAGACCCTCCTATTGGAGGAGCTTTGCCAAGATTCAGCCTGAACCTCCAAAGCTGGTTTGTGGTTGTTGCCCCTTCATTTTGCACCTGCTACAACCAAGAAGAGTTTGACTCCATCATCCTCATAACCATCCTTCAAGTAGCTGCAAGTTATTAGCTCAAGAGTACCGTGATGACAACATACCGCCATCTGACTGTCCCCAGAAGATGTTACAGTGGGCAAAGGAACGCACCCCCACACCCAAACAAAATGATCCCCAGAGAAGGTTGCAGGGAAGAAGTTGTGTATTTTGACTCATCAGCAATGATGCAGCAGAGAAACAAGTTACGAAGCATGACCTTTGCGCAGCGTTGCCCAAGAGAGGTGGTGCTGCAGGAGTGCTGGTGCGCACTGCCCTTGCAAGCAAAAGGCACCTCCTGACCTGCAAAACCTCTGGTGGAACAAGTGTTCATCTCTCCTCAGAATCATGGGGCAGATGACAACAGCTAAAAAGTTTGATGGTCTTTTTGAATCAAGCCTGGAGATTACATGGGTGGAGCAGGGTGCAGCAAGGCAGCTTGACAGCTGGATAAGATGCAGAGTCACGGAGTTCAGTGCTGTCAAAACTTTCTACAAAGAACTTGTTTGCACTGGGTTAGAGGAGTTCCATCAGCTGATCCGGGTGACATGATTTGTACCCTAAAGCCTCTCTGCTATCCCTCCCGAGTTCAGGCTCAAAATCCATAAATTCACCTAAACCAGCACTGGAAAGGACTTTTGGAGAATTTGTCAAATTTATTCCACTGCCTCAAAACAGGAGCAGCTCTCCTGAAGAGCTGTTTGGCCAACCTGCTCTTCGAAACTTCCACCGACGGAGACTTCGAGCCCATCCCAAACCATCTGTTCCACAGCTCTGCTCCTCTGGCATTCAGAGCTTAGGAAGTTTTTTCCTAACACTTGTTTCCCTTGCTGCAGCTTGAGCTCAGCCCTTCTTGGCCTCCCACCACTGGCCATGGAGAACAGTTTACTCCCTTCTCCTTCGTAGCTAACTTTGACATACTTGACGGCTGTTACTTCTCCTCTCAGCCTTCTTATCCCTAGACTAAACAACCTCATTTCCTCCAGTCTTTCCGTGTCTTCTAGGTTTCTGTTCATTTTTTGGTGCTCTTCTCTGGAGCTTCTGCAACCGTTTCCTACTTTTGGTAGAGGGGAGCATCCTGAATCAGGCATGGGACAGCTGNCAGTCTTTCCATGTCTTCTAGGTTTCTGTTCATTTTTTGGTGCTCTTCTCTGGAGCTTCTGCAACCGTTTCCTACTTTTGGTAGAGGGGAGCATCCTGAATCAGGCATGGGACAGCTGAGCATGAGACTTACCCATTAAAACTCCTTAGAGAGAAGGGAAAAATAAAGATCACTACTTTGCCTAATATTCTTTTTTTTCCTGATTTTTGCTGCAGAGTTAAAGGGATGTCCTTTCTTCTCCTTCTGCTCTAAAATGTTATCCTGATCAGCACCGTGACAAACTTCACCTGGTACCTCCACCATTTGAGCAGCCTGTGACTTCGCTGCTCCGGTGGTCCTATTTCAGCCCACATTCCCACATCCTCATTTCNAATGTTATCCTGATCAGCACCATGACAAACTTCACCTGGTACCTCCACCATTTGAGCAGCCTGTGACTTCGCTGCTCCGGTGGTCCTATTTCAGCCCACATTCCCACATCCTCATTTCATGAGGATACCCTTCCTACGCACCTTCAAGTGGGATGTGAAGGGTCTACTTCAGGGCCCTGAAAAAAAGCTCTTCATCAGGGAGCTAGCCCTAGGAATAGGGCTGTGATTGGTAAATCAGCCCGTCTAACCCCCCTTAACCTGTTCCGCTCACCCCATCGGAGAGGCGCGGGTCTTCCGATGACCTTGATTAAACTGCTTCTGCTTGACGTAAAAATGACCGCTGATGG
>VZSC01017118.1:28572-43131 GCA_013398225.1 Steatornis caripensis
GCCGCTGCTCGGCTGCGAGCGGGGAAGCAGGAAACCGGCTCCTTCCCCGGCTCACCACGCCTCCCGCCCCGCCAGGCTGCTTTAAAGACACAAACCCCGCGGGGAAGAGGGGCTGCCCGGCCCCCCCGGCTGCCTCCCCACCGCCCGGGAGGGGTTGCCTCTCATTGCTGCCCTCCACGCACTCCTGCAGTACCCATACAGAAACTTGACACACGCCGCGGCAGGTGATCCGCAGCGAAGCTGAGCGCTGCCTTAACCAAAAAGTACCCCCCCCGCCCCCCTAAACCCCTCCACTGTAAGGTTTAGTCACCCCAGGACCCTTCTTCTCTCCTGATGGAAAACGTCCTCCTCACCACAGACAGGAGAGGCTTGTGCGGGACCAGAAGGTGCCCCAGGAAAACAAAGAGGTTGATCGAGAAACAGCCAAACACCAGCGATAGCAAAAACCATCCTGGAGGAGTGTGTGAGTGTGTGAGTGTGTGGGGGGGCAAGTAAACTAAAATAATTGAGACAAATCGATAAAAGCTTTGTATTTTATTATTGATCTTTAAATAATGGAGCTGTGCCCACTGAAAGGGGATTTGACTGCCACTGGAGTCTCATGCAGACATGCCAGGTTTTGCATTGCAGCGTATTATACCCTGGCCGAGATTAACTATCATCTTCCAGATCTAGAAACAACGTACGTTTAAAAGTCTGATCCTCTCCCCAGCTCAGGCAGCAGTAAAACTTCCCTCCAAGGCCCTGTGAGTAGGATTATGCTCTAACCCTCCTTTCAATCCGTCCTTAAAAACAAAAACCTGGGCACGGCACCCATAAAAGCCGAGTCCTCCTAGCCCACAACACGCTCGCGCTGCCCCTCTGTCAGGAACACCACAACTTGGGGTTGGTTGCTGGGGATGGATTTCTAAGACCTGTCTCTATACAGCAGCTCTGCCCCAAACCTGCTTGGGCACATTCACTCATCCCTGCCTCAACTTCCCTGCCCGTCCAAGCTCTGTGGGCAGGGACGGTCCCTCCTTACGTGTTTGTGCCGCAGCTGGTGCAATAACAACTCCAACGCTGGCTGGATGCTCTACTGTCTGCGCAACAACCACCACCTTTATATCACGCTGCCTGCGTGGGGAATCTTGTGTTACTTCAGAGCAGTAATTACAACTCGCAGTGCCTCTGGCAGGTAGGCATGACACCTCTCTTCAAGACGGGGACAGTAGAGTTAAGCCATATGTTGTTTATCATGTTTGTGAATACATAAAGGAGGGGAATAACCCCTTAAAGAACAAACATCTCATTTGTTAGGAATGCATTTTTTCAACAGCTTTGTTTTTCTTTTTCTGCCAGTGAAATGCAATGGCTAAGAAAGAAGATTTTTCTACCTTTTCGCTGCCCAAAGGGCAGGCTCGACCCTATTCAAGCGCCGGGCAATCTCTGCGCAGATGCTGGCGATGGTCAGATCAGCTCGCCCGTCCCTGCCAGTGTGGCGTGTGTGATGGAGCAGGGAGCAGGGGAGGACGGAGAGGCCAGCTCTGTGCTGGCACCAGCCAGCATTGCCTTGTTCAGCGCACTGGAGCTGTATCAATTTACGCTGCATGAGAGCGAGAGTCTCGCCTGCAAACTCTCCGGGGTTAGAGGCTCTTTGCGCATTCGCAGGGAAAGCTGCGTCCTGGTGGCCGGCGCTTGAGAGATCTTCCCAAAACCCAGAGCCATTTCAGGGAGGCTGGTTGACCTACTGGGGATTTATAAAGACCTAACTGAGAGCAGTCGATCGTGATTAATACACAGGTATCGTGCAAAGCCATTCCACAGTGTACGTTAATGATTCACAGGTTAGGAATTCACTCACGCTGACACCAGTGTAAAATGGTATCAGTCTGAAAACCAGTTGCAGAGAACCCCGTCTGCATTTTTATGTTAACAACTTTCACCACGCGGAGTTGAAACACTTCATTCGGGCGACGGGTGTTTAAAGAAATGCTCTGTAATTATCATCGCGTGAATTGTCATGAATTACTCGACATATTCTGTGGCAGCCTTTGGTTTATCGCCCTGCTCCCTTGCTGCATCACCCTTTCTCTCCGCTCATCCCCTATTCTGGATCACATTTACCGACTTGGTTACATCACAGGATATAATTGAACGGTGTCCAAAACACAAAGTACCCTTGTGAATTCTTTTTTTCACACGTTTGGGGACACCTATTGCAAAAGCCTGACACAGGCCCCTCAGATTGCTGGGACTTTCGGTTGGGAAATGGGTTGCATTTTCTGTATTCTTAAGGACGTTGCCATCGCAAATGTGAAATATAAGCTCTGTGCAGAAAAATGCTTGAAACACAGAGGCTCCATGTGAATCTGCCTCCCTAACTCCACCGTGGCTGTACTCAGAGTGGGAACAGCGAGTTAATTCTGGCATCAGGCCGCCAGATTACATATGACCCAAGCACGTAACATTACAATACCTTATAACGCTGGCCCCACTCAAAGCATCCGGCCAGGAATAAGAACATTACCCCCAGTGCCTCTAGGAGTTAAAGATGATGTATGCCATAAACTCAGCTCTGATTTGGCAGTGCTTGCACGTTCGTAACAGTTTTACCAACTTCAAGCTGTTCTTCCAACCGGCGGTGGAGACTGAACTCAGGCTGGCCCCAGCTGACTGCATAAATCTCTGGAGTCTGAGCTAACAGCCAGCAGCCTTGGCGGAAAACTGTGAAAACCACATCCCTGTGTTGGAAAAACGCGATGAGGGAGTTATGCGAAGCCATCGAGAATCCGTCTCTGCCAGCAGGAACAAGCAAAGGGGGAACAGCAGAATTAGCAGGCATCGCAAGGGCGGAGTCGAGAGATGCCATGTAAGAAATCACGTTCCTAGCACAAGTGTAGGGCAGAAAGAAAAACATTTCTCCAAGAAAAAGCCCTTGCGCCACGTGTTTAGTGTGCCCAGGTGCACAAAAAAGTTACGCGCTCTCCTGCGGAAACCTCCGGCGTTTTCAATCACAACCTGCAGTGTGCTACCTTGTTCTTGGCTGAAACCGAAATCTATGAAAAATCAAAACTTCTAAGAAAGAAACCACAATGCCCACCGCTTCGCCTGCCTGCTCCAAATGTATTTAAATGAGCTGTGCCATCTACTGGCAGATGGGAAAGCTGCAGGCAGAGCAATCCCCCTCCTCGCTCCGGGTGCGAGCAGTAGGGATGGATGGAGACACAGGGCATTTCCTGGGGATTAGGGACCAGCTGGATGAAATGCTTTGGGCCACTTACCTCAGCCAGGCACTAATCCCTTGGAAATGCCCTATACTGAGCTTAATATAAACCAAAACATGCCGCGGAGGGCGAAAAGGCTTTAAAAATCTGCTGTGCTGCTCGGCGCTACGTGCCCGCTTTTCAATTCTGAGCGAATGCTCAACCTCACGAGATCCAGCTCCACAACAATACGACCTGACTTTATCTTCACGAAACAGTTCCTGCCGCTGAGCTAGATGGAAGCCGCTTTTTTTTTTTTATTTCATCAAGAATTTTCAAGGTGGAAAAAAAGATAAAAAATCATCTCTTTCAAGATCTCGAGTCTTTTCAAGCTTTCCCCCCTCCATAAAAGAGCACAGCAAGCCCCCCCAGAACGACCGCGATCGAAGCCAAACCACGAGATGGTCCTTTCCTTCGCGTGGTAGGCAGCAGCTCCAGCAGCACTGGCTGTTTTCCATGAGCGAAGGGAACAGTAGCACAGGATGCTTTGATCAGATAGTGAGATAGATAGTTTGAAGCATCTTCACTACGGTGTTCTGGCGAAGGCGGGGGCATCAGAGCTCTGATGCCTTAACAGAGAGTCAAAAAAGAGAGAAGGGAAGAGATGACCCACGGGTCAACAGCGTTCAAGGCACACAAGCTCCCTTGGACTCGATGGTGGCGATGGGAAAACACGAGATTAAACCTGCTTTGTCCCTCTCCGTTGGAGATCCTGGCAAAAACCAGGAGAAGAATCCCATCAAGAATGGATGCAGCCCACTGGGAGGCACAGGGAGGGGGCTGACGTGTTGAGCTGGACGGCATCTGTGGATGCAGCCGGAGGACACCTCCACATAATTAAATGGGTTTTCCTACTCGGGAACCACAGTCCTGAAGGCCAGTCCTGCTTCCCTCAGCAAACTGGAAAGTTAGAAGTAATTTTGTCTGGAGCTAAGCTGGGACAGAATACTGCTGAAATATTTATCAGTTTTGGTCCCAGAGCGAGCTTCTTCATGCCTGGTCCTTCCTTCTAGGATGGATGAGCTCCTCATGCAAACTCTCCTGCCTGGATCCAGATACATTTTTGTCACCTATGTTTGTTTACCTTTTCCACCCCCCTCCCACTTACACT
The DNA here is from genome assembly GCA_013398225.1 of Steatornis caripensis. Classification (NCBI taxonomy): domain Eukaryota; kingdom Metazoa; phylum Chordata; class Aves; order Caprimulgiformes; family Steatornithidae; genus Steatornis; species Steatornis caripensis. The sequence continues at coordinate 32,929 of VZSC01017118.1, forward strand.
GTTTCCACCATGGAAGAGAAGGAAACTGTGGGTTTTTCTCACCTTCTCAAAACAGAAAACCAATGTAGCACTGCTCGGTGGAAAGAGCACCAGGCAGTGCTTCAGACATGGACACTATTCTCATTTAAGCATAAGGGCCACTTCATCCTTGCTTTTTCCCCGATGAGACCAGAAGCTCTGTATGGAAGGGACTCCCCCTATGGATACTGCTTGGCACAATGGGGCTTTGACCGCAGCTGGGCCCAGGGCAAGGAATCATAAAACAAATGATAATAAAACAAGCAGGGAGAAATGTTCGCTGGGCTCCCCTGCCTGTTTACCCGACCCTGGTACACTCTCACATCCTTAGGCATTACTTCAAGAGCAGATGGTGCTCTGCGGTAGAGCAAACGAGCAATTATCCTCCTGACACCCTGCAAGGCCTCCCCGCATGCGATCGCGAGAAGTTACTCCACCCCAAGCTAAGAGCTGTTGTCTGGCTTTTCAGCATAATTGGATGTAATCAAGTTTAATTCGGTTGGTGCAGTAATTCTGAAGACTTCTGTAACTGGATTACTGTCGGCTCAACGGTCATGTGCCATTATATTTGCTTGACAAAACAGAAGCCAGAATAAAAACAGATGCTTTCCCCCACTCCTCCTTCCAGTGACACCCCTCCAGGATATGAGCTTGCACTGTACAGTCAATATAATGAACTAAAAATTCTATTAGAAGAAGGAAGTCATTGCTGCTGTATTACATTCAGGCGTCTCCTAGAAAGTGTAAATTATTTAGAGTGCGTATCTCTACGTTTGTTTACCACTGTGGACCACGTACAGCGTAGAACTAAAACTACTGGAGCATAGACCTATGATGCACGTGAGCTTTGAGACACATGAATCTTACCATCCTACTGTCCAAGCAGGGAAGCTGAGACCACGAGAAGGAGGAGGTCCTCCGCTCCTGATTTCCACTGTACACCACCAGATGAGAACAAGGAATATACAAAATGCCGTGTTTCTGGCAGGCTTACAGCTGTATGACACATAGTCTATAGGTGAGAGCGTGGCACCTGGTAAACGTAACACAGCCAGCAGCATACAGACCTTATTTTCACACCCCCCTACCCCCCAACCCAGCTCCTACCAGTATTAAGTCATGGAAGCAGCACGTGAAAGCCTGTTCCCATCATACTGAGGTCAAATTTTGCAAATTCAGGAGCCTGTGGTCTTTTCCAATGCCCTCAAAATGCTGAGCGTTAAGACAGACCGATAGCCTCCTGACAGATGCTGAGGCCAGGCAAAGGGAGGCTGAAATACGGCTCTTTTTTAACAGTGAAAATAATCACTGGCATTAACACATGGAGGTGACACGCTCTTGTGGTTTCCAAGCGTTTTAGGCCGTTTGGAGGCATAGGAAGCGTATTACGTTCCTGGTTGAAACGTCTGTGGCATTTCAGACAGACACCTCCTAAAAGTCAGCTCAATTTTAAGTTGCAGATCAACCGTAAAAATGACTAGAGTGCAAAGAGACCTCCCTAAGGTCAGCAGCAAAGGATGCTCTCCAGCTCCCAGTCCCAAACGCCACAGAGCAGCCGCTCTCGCAGCTGAATGCTGTTAAGCCGTAGAAGCAGGCATATGCATCTCTGGTTTTGGCCAGATGGCTATTTTGAGTTTCTAATGATCTGGGAAATGAACACTTCATAATGTTCTTTCTCAGAGGGTTTAGCACAAACTTTCTTCCTTTTTCCATACCAGCACTATTACAGATGGTACCAGATCTCAATCAGGGACTGGAGCAACACAGTGCTAAAACCACCGTGTTTAGCACGTACTCCAAGGAGACAGCAATGTAATCCTGCCTGGAAAGTCATCCATCAAGTTCATTAACAAATAGGCTCATGAAATTTGTTAACTACTTGAACTGTATACTTCCTAGATCAACATAAATGATAATAATTTATTAATGCCGTTAATAATAATGGCATTTGAAAGACTCTTTGAAGCTACTGTATAAACTAGGCCCTCAGATTTTATTTGCATGGTTATTTGGGTTTTGTGAGTGGCAAAATTCAGACGTGTAGGGCGATATAGAAAAAGCACCACCCATGTATGTTTACAGAGAGGCACCTAAAGCACACCCTTCCCAGCACTTCAGCTGCTGTGCAGAGCCCCTTCTCAGCAACTATGACACTGTGTACACGCTGTTGGGCAAGCCTGAACGCAGTTGGTGATTTATTTATACTAAACAACTGCAGAGGTCATTTCAAGTGCTTCACGGAGATGCCATTGTGTGACTCCAACCTGCCAGAACGAAGCTGCATCAGTTACAGAATCTCTGCAGTAGGTAAGTGCTGTGGATCTCCCGGAGCTGGATCTCCTGGAGGTGCAAACAGGCTACTGGTTGAGCATTGATTTTCCACAGCTTTGTGTAAAAATGGGAGAAACCTGCTCTTGACTTAGGCAGGGAAGCCTGGAAATCTAACCTTGATCCCAACTCTTGCTTCTCTCCATAGCCTCTGGCAAGTCCCTTCATTTGTCCCCGACTTTTCTGCTCTCACCTGGAGCATCACAGCTGTGCGTGAACAGCCCTGGCAGCACCGATGCAGAGAGGTCAGTAAGCCTTGAAGTTGTCTAGGGTGAGTGTCCAGCTGTCTCCTGCTTGGACGGGCAGCCCGTGGCCATGCACTCGTCAACAGAGCAGCAGCAAAGCTGAGGGATACGCAGAAAATGGGAGACCTGTGTCTCAGAAAAATACGGATCGCAAGCCCACTTCACGAGGCTTAATCTTCGTGCTGAACACTCGGAGCCCAGGATCTTCAAAGGGCGACAAGGATGGTACTGAATTAATGCTCAAAAATCACTCTGCAGCTAAAGACACCATAGAAGTATTGCAAAGTCATTGTGTCCATGAAATTTTCCNAGGCTTAATCTTCATGCTGAACACTCGGAGCCCAGGATCTTCAAAGGGCGACAAGGATGGTACTGAATTAATGCTCAAAAATCACTCTGCAGCTAAAGACACCATAGAAGTATTGCAAAGTCATTGTGTCCATGAAATTTTCCCCTGTGGCTGAAAACCTTGCAACTTTTGGAAGTCACGGCACAGTACAGAATAGTCCAATACAGAAACTTATGTGTTTACATGATTTATTAAGGCCACCTCCCAGACCACGCCAAGATTTTTTCTGAGCAATTTGTGTACTCTTTTGCCAGCAACACATGACCGGTGACTTCCGAAAATGCAGACCTCCATTTTTACAGCACACATGAGTATCGGTACATTAACCTGCCGAAGACAGCAAGATACATAGCTGTTGGTGAAGAGCAAAAAGCAAGATCAAGCTTTGCAAAGAAAATTAAAAATGTACTCTGTTGGCTGCCTCGAATTATTCAGAAAGAATCAATTGTAAGAGTAATAAAAATAAACAGCAGGATTGCTATCTCTGAAAGGCCTTGGGATGTACAGAGATAGATAAAAATCACTGAAGCACAGTCTAGGATCTTAGAAATGCCAAAAATGCGTTTGAAACCGGATCAGCTGCAAACATCCTGCCTCGCTTCTGGTGTGGCAGCGCACCCAAAGGCAAACAGAGGGAAGTCTCGTGGGGAGGCACGGAGCAAGGATTCGCTTGATTTGGGTCAGTTCCATGGTTCTGCCGCACATCGTCCATAACCTTGGGCAAGCAGCTTAATTGCTTCGTGCCTCAATTTCCTGCAGTAAAATACTGTCAGCAATAAGAGCAACAAGGATTCTGAAGTCATTTCATCCACATTTCACCCATAATCGAGCCTACAATTTCTGATGGAGCTAGTCTATGTCTTTTAAATGGCCATACAGTCTTAGCCCTCTCCTGCCCTTTACGTGAAAGCTCTCCCTTTAGAGCATCTTTGCCGAAGAACTTGTGCAGCAGACAGTGTGGCACAGCTGCAGGACAGATAATACTACATTTCACGGCAGCAATAAAACAACGGGAGCCATAATTTCTTTGAACTCTGGGTCAAACTTCTTGTTAGCCAAGTCTGTAAGAACTCATATAGTAAATTACATACGTCTCTTTACCAGCAGGATCATAAAATAAAACTTTACAACCCTTCCAAAGGTCACAGCTCTGCAACAAACAGTAAGACGAAACGATAAATTCAGCCCCGAGACCACCATTTTTGTGGCTTCGGCAGCTTTGGTTAGACCTGAGGAAATTAGAACTTTGACAATCTTCATACAAAGTCTTTCTGATTTCTCCTTTGGACTCACCTCCCGAGCCTCCCTAAGTGTAAGGCAGAGGCTAAAGCAACAGCAATGATGACTGTTATTGGTTTCAGCACCAGCAAAGCCACATTTATCTCTATACACACATTTAATGGAAACAATGACCAAAGTGTTTCTTGGCAAATTAGTCCCCTTCTCCCCCCAAAGAAAAACACATCTATAAGCTATTTCCAAAACAATCAATATTAGTCCAGCAAGCAAAACCGTAGGTTACATTTCCCATCAAAGTCTTGGCGTTCCCTCAAACAAGTGATGCTTTATAAATTACAACTACTACCAAATAAACTGGAGAGAGGACTGCTGAGCTGGGCACCGTGCTGCTTTTCCCTAAGGTCTGGGGGCCTGAATGCAGGTAATTCAGCTAGAATCCCTGTGCCGGTCTGCTGATTTTTAAACATTTGGCCCAGCGATGCGTATCTTTACATCTATGCTTGTACGGAAGCTAGTACAACGGTCCAAGATCTAGACGCTGCCATGGTATCACAAGATAAATCATAAGGGAGAGAACAGCAATCTCTGCTACCAGCTTCAGAGCATGCATTTGCTCTCCTGTGGATTTAAAACTGAAAAGACCGAGACCTGTGTTAGTTCTGCGGGTATTAGTTTTTAATTAAAAACAGAGCACTTCAGGATACTTTGATCCCGCACACAAAAATCTTAAGTAAAGGGATTATCTCATATTCTTGACGTGAAAACAAAGGTTTTCACCTAAACACTCTTCTGAGAGGCTGGCATTTGGTTATGCAAAGTTTCTGGCATTGCTCTTTCACTCCCAGAGGCGCTGCTCTCCCATCACTGTCCTAATGTTGCAGAGCCACAGACACAGTAATCAATGCCACGGGTTCTTTCCTCTGAAGCTCAAAGTGAGGGCGAACCTGAGAAGAGGCAGCGCTAGCTGCCAAGGAACTGAAACTTCAAGAAATACTTACCGAAAGGATGCTAGCAGAGACCGTGCTGGTCACCTGGGCTTTAGAGCTGACCGCTACCTGCATGGAAAACACCCCAATGTAAGCTACTGCACTGCACATTCAGGCTAAGAGATGATTCCTGTGTGCAAAGAGTAACAGCTTTTTATTTGAAGAAGTGTCAGAGGTTTTACCTGGCTTCAGCCATTGCCAGAGCGCAAGCTCTTAGCAAAGAAGTAGCAAGGATAACTGCTTAAATTCTCGGTGCGTTTCCCTGCCTGTCCAAGACACCTCCCCCGTCCTCCAGATTAACTTCCGCTTCATTCTGGGAGAGGAGATTTGAAGGAAATACATGACATTCCACATGGAAATCCCAGGGAAAACATGTTGCATTCCTTGGCAGTATCAGCCCATGTTTTATATACATAGCGCGAGGCGAACAATGCCAGCCTGGAGGGAAAGAGCGGCTCCCACCCTTGCTGGGTGCCCATAAATCAAGCTTCTCACAAGAACGCCAATCTCTGTTAACCCTAAGCAGTAGCATCGATGCACACAGGCCTCAGCCTCTACCTTCTCCCCTCTCCCACCGCTACGAAAAACAAGGCACGTTGAAGGCTGTTTCCAAGACTGGACAACGCTTTCTTCTCCCTTCTGAGCCTGAACGTTCATCTGGTTAGTTCTGTTGGGAACAACCCTGCTCTCCTCCTGCTTATTCTGCCAGATTAGCGAGGGCAGTTTTTTGGATGAGCTTTTACACCCTAGGGCAGTGCCTCCTTAGCTCAACCCTGCCCATCGAATCTCCAACTCGCCGAGTACCTTTGAAACGGAAATACACGCAGAGGACTGGGGAGACCGCTCCTCTTGGACGTGTAGTTGAAAATGCACCCAGAATCACTCGTGGTGCACCCTCGCTACATCTTCCTTAAAGATCTGCCTTTTTGCAACCAGAACAACAAAAAAACCCACCCAACTCCAAAACACCCCCACCCCCCCGCTAAACCCCACAACTTCAGACATTCCTTCGTATACCTGCCCATCTAGAAATCAAAGGTTCAACTTTTCCCTTCTGTCCCGCAATAACTTCTTATCAAGGCAAAGAACGAAGGGTGGATCGTATCAGTCCTTGGTTCTTGCAAGCTGTCACCTCATGTAAGGCCCTGACAACCACTCTGCAAGCCTCTTTGAAACAGCCCTGCTATCCTCCCCTGTAGCTTGTGACTCAGGCCACACCGTCCTACGACTTTTTGGCACCTTCCATTCTCTTCTTCTCTAGGCCTTGTTTCTCACCTGCCGCGGTTTCGCCCCACCCTGCCCCTCAGATCTGGCACCTGACAGGGTGATCAACAACCTCCTGGTAACAACAGCCTGCTGATGCCAAAACCAACAAAGCCAGTCCAGAGCTGCTGCGGGGATGAGAGCAGAGTGGACAGGAGGTGGTTTTGCCATCCACCCACTCTGTTTTCAGCAGATGGGCTTCCAGTTCAAGCACGCTCATTCACAGCAATTGTGACCGAACCAATTTCCAAGGACCTCAATAAGGACACCTGCTGATAGCAAATTATTTAGGAACATGGTACGGATGGGGCTGTTGGGCAGCTGTACTCTTTCCGCATCTTTCTGCCGAGAGAAGTTAATTCCAAACCATAAAGGCCAGCAATAACGCTTCAGACAACGCATTAAAAGGAGAGATGGTCCAAATGCAAGAAGATACGCGGGTGTTTGATACAGGAACTTCTCAGTGGTTTCAGAAGGGAGGCAGGTGCTTGAACCGTTTCGTGGAACCAGACTTACCAACTCAGGCTGTACTGGGAAATGCAAACCAGCAAATGCAAACCAGCAAATGCACAGTTAACACCTGCCTAATCAAGCGGATCGAGGAGATAAGAAAAAAATCTTGATATGCAGGGGATGTCTCAGTGCACGCAACAAACACCCCAAAACAATGACCTTGTGGTGATGTCGTTTGCATGATCGTAACACATAAAAGCCCCAGCCGTGGACCAAACCAAAACACGGCAGGTGCCACATAACATAAATATGTATTTTTAGATATTGCAGGTGCAGTCTTATACGGCCCTACCAGAGAGAACTCTGACTGCTACATTACCAGCGCAATGCTATTTGATTACTATTTTCCAATCCCTTTCAGCCTCTTGGGAAAGAAGTCTTCAGGGCTGTTCTGCAGCCACTTCACGTTGTATGTGACAATTTACACGGGGTTCATTAGCAATAAGGCTGTTACCTTGCTTTTTCTCTTCATATACATCGTTTATACTGCAGCTGTCTGGGGCTTCAGAGTAGTAAGCACTATGCAAATGACCACTTGCTCGATTGTGACAATTTGGATGGGAAGAAGGGTGCCGGAAACCCTCAGTTCAAGTCCCAAATAAACCACTGGTTCGCAATTGCCTTGGGCAAGTGACTCCATCTTCCCACAATCCCGTCTTCACAAGAGAAATGCGTATTTCTTTACCTGGCAGGGAAGCTGAGAGCATAAATCCATTACAGACCACAAAGAGTTCAGATCCTACAGTGATAAGCAATTACTTAATACATATGCAATGCTTGGGAGCATATGTTGGTTGTTTCAAAATACAGACAAAACTGCTTGGTCCGATGAGCACGTGAGGTATTTTCTCAATAGCAACAACAAAAAACCACCAACAAACTGCAGGTTGGCTCCGGGGTGACCAATGAACTCTCATCTAACTGAACATTTCTTTCTGCTATGAACACGTGCTCTCTTGGAGACAGAAAACAGCTACGTCCTGCAAAACTTGTGCAACTAATTTGGTAAAGGAAAGGAAACATCTACCAAAGACACTGAAGGAAACACTGCGATGCTGAGTGCTATGGTTTTATAACAGAAGAAGAAACCATACAGAGTTGCAAAACAACCCAGCGTACATCTTTATTGATGACTCACAAAATCAACATCATTCATCTAATTCACTCCAGCAGCTCCAATATGACGTTCTTCCTTGCCAGGTTTGGCTGATTTTTCCAGGTAAACAGTATTTGCTTTTAAACTTGGGGTGGGGAGAATCATGCTTTACGGTAACCATTTCGTAAGAGCAGATGCATCACAGCCATGACAATGCTTCACAATTTTGTAACACTCAATCTTCAAAGCACTGTGCAGGCATTTAATTAAAGCCTATTAAAGCCTCACAGCAGTCCTGGCTCCCAGTCCATTTTAGGTCACACCTCCTTATTAATAATTCCACATAAACCCCCCACTACCTCCCAACAACTCTTATTCAGTACTTCCCCGGCTTGTACTAGTCTCACGAGAATCTTAAACCTTTAGTTAAGTGGGATTTATTAATACTCCTGAAGCGCGCTGAAGACACGAACTGCTATCAAATTAACTGTAAGTGTGCTTCCATAATCTCACCAGAACACATATTATTTTCAATAAGCCAGTATTAAATTTTCCAAGAGTTTCACTGATATAAAAAGTATCTCGATTTCCTACTAAAACACGCTCAGTCATATCCTAATATGTTATATACATATCATCACACCAGCAGTTTTCTCCATGTGAGTAAACTGCTGAGCTACAGGAGACAGGAGTGAGAAAACCTGGGGAAAGGAATAACATCTTTGATATTGTCAACTCCCAAGATGTACTGCAGGTAGCGTTCAAACCCCATTCCGAAGCCTCCATGAGGTACTGAGCCGAATTTTCGGAGGTCTAGATACCTGTAATTTAAACAGACAGTTACATTTGCAGCACTGGTATGCTGATGTAATTAGAGCGAGCTTTTTATTTAAGGTTTTGCTTTTCATCTTAATTACTTCCCTTTGACCCTAACCACTGTGGATTTCTGCCAACACAGCCGGTGTTGGTCAGGGGTGTGAAGAGGTGTGGCTCCCTGACAGGCAGAATTGTTTTAGCAGAAACCCCAAGTGCAAATGCACTTAAACTAGCATAGGTATGCTTTGCCAACAAGCTAGAGCCTGTTTTGTTTAGGAGCAAGAACTCATTTGGGTACAAAGAGCAGCTTGAACATCATAGGTCTGCCAGTATTAAGAGCGTCTTTGTAAGTTTTAGTATCTAAAATATTCCTAGCACAAACCCAGGTTCCTACAGAGGCACAAAACATTTTCGCTGTTGGAGATAGGAGTTGCCTGCTTGGGTTTATGTAGCCCTTGCCACGCTGGTGCTGAAATCTGCCCTACAGTAGGTTATTTAATTTTCTGTCTTCTTTTCTATAGTCTAAGTCATTTCATTTCCAGTAATTTCTTCAGAAGCCTAAATAGCTTTTGCCATCTGCTGCGAATTCCTTCAGATGTATTTTTTCTTTTAAGGTAGTTATGAATGCTTTTTGTTACTTTTCCCCCAATCACTCCCACAAACTCACCCATTTATTTACACAGTAAGACAGCAAAAAATCTTGGACATACCTTCTCCAAAAATGAGACCTGGAACAGGACATTTCATTTTGGAGAACAGCACTTGCTGTGCACAGAAAACGTTTGGAAGCAAATATTCCGAATAGATGGGTGTCAACAAGATTATGATGGTTCTTGAGAGTTCCCCATTTCCCAGCTGGACTGAGGCTGATATGATACACAGGAACTATATTTGCAGCTGTAAACTGTCACCAACAGTTTTATTTTAATAGGAGTGAAAAACATCTCGGTGGTTCTATTGATTCATGGGGCCACTTCTGAGCTTGCTGAGGCCACAAAGTTATTCTTCTTTATATGAATGTGCTAGTAAGGGACTGAGCGGCTCCAGATGTGTTACATGCTTCTAATCTTTGTGGATGAATATTTTATCAAGCCAGTTTAAAAAAAAAAATCAAGTATACTTAAATATCAATATATATATATGTTTTACTACTTAGGCAGTGGATTGGAGGAGAAAAAGCACTGCAAAAAAATTAAGATTGGATTGGTTGCAATAAATGGCTTCCCGAGTTTTAACTAGTGCTAATGAACTGCAAAAAAAAGTGTATTTTATAGTCTGTGTCTATATATATTTATATCTTTATAAATATTTATATGTAAAATATACATAATATATATTTAAGTGCACTTG
>VZSC01017118.1:43229-55372 GCA_013398225.1 Steatornis caripensis
TAGAGATAGATATATATATATATATAGATATATATATATATATATATGTGTGTACTTGCTTGGAGTTTCATACGCTTCAGAATTTTGTTGGCTTGAAGACGACATTTTAACAAGGTGAAGCCAAAGTAATGCCACTGATCACCTCTACTTGCAAAACAGAAATGCTCTCCAACAAACTCTACAGCTGCAAGAGATCGCCCTGGCAGACTCAGTTTAACAGTATGCATTTTATACCATGAAATATTAGTTTACCTTGTGCAGTTCATTAACAGTAGTTAAAATTTGGGAAGCCATTTATTACACTCAATCCAATCTTCAGGTTTTATTCCCCAGTGGATTTTGCCCTCCACTCCGCTGCTCACATAGTAAAGCCAGAAACAGAACTTCTCACCTCTTCCCACTAGCACTGACACGCAAAGTGCAGTTATGCCTATACAAGTTGAACAGCAGGCTCAAGAGTGGGACACGTTTTTTGTGATCCCTGGGACCCACATGCTTTTTATCTGTGCTGCTGGGTGTTAGCTTGGCTTGCTAAGGCTCAGTTGTATCCACCCCACACCCTGTGATGAAGATTATGCTTAGGATATGAACACGTAGGCTGTGCAACAGCATGATGGTCTTCATCACCTTCATATAGACTGCATTAAGAACTTGAGTTTCCACTAATACACTGGGAGCTGCCCCTGGGGAGCTCCACTTAGCAGCTTTTCAAGGGTTTGAAAGGAAGATGATGGGCAGATCTGATGCTGAGGGTGGTGACTTGTGAAATCAAGACGACCTAAATGTGAGGGAATAGGGGTGCTGCTCATGGCAAATCAATCTGTACCAGCTCAGCAGTGCTGAGCAGAACTCGTAAACCAGCTGGTGACAACTCTAGCTGCAACTAGTAATATAAATAATAGCACAAGCATTTCTGATGACGTCTATGAGCACATCTCAGTCTGTGCAAAGACAGTTAAGACTAAGCTTAGCATCTTTTCTCCTCTTTTGCTGGCAACAGAGTTTATAAAGGCATTGTAAGGAGATGAAATAACTCAGCTCCTTCCAGATGAACAATAACAATAAATTCTATCTTTGCTTATCCAGGGCTTTCATCTGTACATCTCAAAGCACTTTGAGAAGCCATTTTGGCAAAAGGAGTGAAATAAACCCCATTAAAGTTAATGGAAAAAGTCCACTGAATTAAACGTTCTGAGGATAAAGCCTGTGAATCCTTTCTGATGACTGTGCTTAGAAGAAGCAAAGGAATTCAGAAATTTTCCATTCTTCCCAGATGAAAGAAAAAAGGAACTGCCTGAAGATGAAGAGAAAATTCCCTTTAGGCTGGAGAATGCTCCCTGAGGTTTTCCTTCATTCAATAGTCTCCAGACATTGGATGTTTCTCACCTCAAAAAGAGTCGTGAACTAGTCGAGCTATTTCTCCCAGTAGCTCGTACTTAAGAGGACAGCTGAGGCCTCCATTGGCAACTGGGGGACTGTGCAACATTATTCCACTGGGGAAATAAACTTCTGCGACCCCAGTTAGCCCTGGAGTTCATGGTCTGGACCTGGAGGACTGGTAGTTCTTCAGAGATTTGAATCTTTCTAAAGTATGTGCTGCAACAACATCCCCCGGCAATGAATTCCAGGAGCTTGTTATGTGCCAAGTTAGAAAAGCATCTCCTTTCATCCTTTTAAAAATCTATACCCTTTTATCATATCACGAGCTCCTGTGTTGCACGGCAAGGCACTTCATATGAACATCGGTGCTCTCTTATTGACCGTTCATAAGCAGAATGTATTCTTTTTTTGGTCTCCTTTCAAAACAAATATAATCTTGATCTTTTATGTAACCCCCTTGTTATACCGAAGCCTCCACAGCCAGTTTTAAAGAACTGAAAGAACTAAGATATTGCAGTCCACGAAGCTGAATGTTCTACTGGAAAAAATAAGGAAAAAAATGAAGGTAATGAACAGCTACTAGCGAAATGACATTTGAAAGACCTTTTTGTTGAATGTTTCAGGAAATAAACATGCAAAGCATCGCCAGGTTCTGATGCCGGCTGTCTTTGGTTTCAGACAGCTTCTGCTCTGCTACAACTTTCTGGGAACCCACAAAAAGCGCATTCAGAGAGGTCAATCTCAAATGCTCCCAGTGACATGAGTGGGGTTTGGGCATGTTTTGGCTGGCTTTAGCACCAACTTTCTGCCTGCCTCCGTATGGCCCAACACAGAGCTCCCACATCTCCCCGACAGTGATGGGCTACCTGTTTTCGCTGGGCTCTGAAGGAGGTTAAAGGATGATATGAACGTTGTCACTGGCCACGGATTGCAAGTGGCTTTTTCTTAAGTCCAACTCTTCCTTTCTACCTTGCCACACAAGGACTCAACAGAACACTCCGGCATTCAAGCTCCAAAGAAGATTAGAATTTAAAGAGCCCAATACAGCTCAATCTTCTCCACCGAGAGCAGGAGCAAGGCCAAGACAGCACTGTAATACCCATTCTAAGACAGCAAATAACACCTGCTCTGCCGCTGTGTGTGTACTTCCACCAGCGTTACACCAGAACATCAGAAAGGTACCTGGACTGCAAAGGGTTCAGTATGAGGTCGTCATCTCCACTGAGGTGCGGGATGATAATCAGAGTGAGGAAATGGGTGCCTTACTTGTAGAAAGACTGAGATGCTGCTCAAGCTGATGGTAGTGGGGACACGTTCATTCCAAAGTACCTGCTTTGTTATTGCTCGTGCTAAGCTGGCATCTGGAGGCTGCAAACAGGCTCAGGTCCCCTGTTTACAAGGCAATAAACTTCCCGGTCACAGAGAAAGTAAGTGAATTCCCAGAGTAAACTCTGATCATCTAACTTTCCCAACTAATTTTCACAGACCTCTCTGTCTAGCCAAGATCAGCATCTACAGCACTGAGCTCTTTTCTATCTACAGTTCAAAGGAAGGAGTGCGAGAAGAAGATAAAATAACTGCAAAATCAAGCCAAATACTTCTCCAACTCATACTCTTTATGGAAAGAAACCTGCACAACAGGAACGATGTAGTGACTAAAGAAGATTCAGAGGATTTTGACCACGTCCCTTTAACTACTTTTTTTGGAAAGCTTTCTAAAAGGTAGGAATGGGCAGAAGCACAACACTATCTCAGATTATCAGCTGCCTCTTTGCCCAATGATTCTCCCACAAATAAGGCGCTCCTGAAGCTGTCCTAAAAGCAGTCAGCCCCCACACAATATCCTCACGCTTAGTGGTAAAAGAAAACAGGTAGAAACAGAGATATGGCAATATATAAGGGATCTCAAAAGGGACCACATCTCATACAGCTGCCCGTTCTAAAGTCTGCAAATATTATATTTAAAAAGGAATGACTCAACTGTTCTGTAAGGAGTTTGTGAGCCAGCTTTGGAGACTAAGTTCCATCACTAAATTGGAGGATATTCATTTCAGTCTCTCTTGCCGCCTCCACTGAAAAGACGGATTCTGGCAAACCACCTACCTGTTTTCTGGCAGATTCTGGACAGTAGTCCAGAACCATCCAGGATTACTCCCGTCCTGGACCTTCCCAGGACACCAGACCCTGCTATAGCAGGGGGTAACAACAGTTTTAATTTTCTCTGGGAAGTTACATCATTTGTGATGGGAGTGGAGGGAATAGAGGAGGAAAGAATCTCCAAACTGAGATCACAGGAGGAAAGAATTTCCAGAATGTGATTGCTACATAGCACATGAAAATGCAAATGGCTGACGGGCAACATCTTAATCTTCTCTCTTGAGGGAAGCATGAGGCAGGGCTGAGCTTTCTTAATAGTGCTGGAAGGCTCTGCCACTGTAAAACAGACTTTCTCAGGCGACATCTCAGCATCTAAACACACAACTCATCATCCTTGGTCAGGATAATCCTTCCCTCTGATGAAGTGATATGTCTTATTTTAGCCCATAAACACAAACAACGAAGGAAGACATTTCATTCTGTTTGCAAATGGACGATGTAAAGGTCTGCCGCGCACTGGGCTGTTCCTAAGTGATTTCATATTGTGGGAAGAGGAGAGTGAAGAACCCTACCCTTACTCTGCTTTTTTTTTCAAGGCAGTCTCCCTAATGATCATTCAAAATATTGCAGACTATTTGAATACACTCTTCTGAATTTAAAATTCTCTGCGCTATCACCTCTTGGTAGCTGTAACAAAGTACATACCAAAAAACACTTGTCAGGAGGAACACTAAGATCATTCTGTCATTTTAATAGGCTAAACTGTTAATTCAAAGGTTGTTCTGTCTCCTCAGCGGGACAGTTTTAATTGCTTCATCCATTTTGCTGGGGAAGATTTTTTGACCCAATTGGCCTGTCAATTGCAAAGGGAGTTATTCATAGAGCTGCTAAAGGTCACAAATTGCTTGTGGTTCTGTAACCTGTTTATCTCATGCAATGGTGGTCAGAATCTATTCGACATGGAACACAGCTTAATGATTTAATATCAAAAATCATTGATGGGTTGTAAATTAATCCACTTCATGCAATCCTGAAAGGAATGACCTGTGCTGTGAGTGGACAAATTGGGAAGATAAACTAAGTAGCATTAGATTAAACTTCATTTAAATGAACTGGCTGTTTCATTTAGACTGGCAGTGATGGCAGGGCAACTGGGCCAAGAAACATCCCTCAAGAACAGGATCAAAAAATGAAACGGTTGCTTAAAGAGTCTCAAAACAAGAAATACAGCTTGCAGACAAAGATACTATCTTACCATTGGTAGGAATCTGCGAGTCCTAATCTGTGGAACAAAAAGAAAACCCATTGTAAGTACAGGAACAGAGGAGATCCACACCAGCAGCACTCACCTGGAAGAGAATGCTACAAGGAAAGGGAGAGTTTGATGGCTGAACTCAGTACGAAAAGGAAAGGCAGGAAATTAAGGGAAGACATAATCAGTGGATGTTAGTTCTGGCAATTGGTAGACAATCTTGAACAGATTCCCAACGCGCTTCTTAAAATGTAGTTTGTTTTGTCAACATACAGGGTTGATCCCAGCTTCCACGCAAAGACTTGTGCATATTCTTAACTTTAAGCCTATCAGTAAACTACCTGTGAATGTTTGGAGAGTACAAGCCCGAATATTAAATTTACAACGACATGCAGCCAATCTCATTTAGGAATGAGTCAAAATTTCTTCATGTGTGGCTATGTGGCTCTCCTTCCGTAGCGCATAAAACCACCGAACTCCCTGTGCTTTATTCACGTGTGTCAACTTCTGTAATACTACTAAATAAAATATGTCTTTTTCTAACTGCCACCAGTGCACTCTCTCCCCTTTTCCTGCCCTGGCAGAGTCAGAGCAGAATTGTTGGGGTTTTTTCCCCAATCCTCTGAACACAAACAGAAAACTTTAGGCAAAGACCGACCACTTCTCTCATCTTCAGCACACTGCAACCATCCCTGACGAGGGCCTAGAGAGCTATTGTATGAAGTGTGTATAAGGAGACAAGAATCCCGTTCTTTATCTTTCTTAGTTATGCTGGGTCTGCAGAAAGCATATTTTAAAAGCCTTAACAAAGTATTTGGGCTCAGCAGGTCAGATCCTGAGTACCCAAAATTAACAAAAACACGTGAAAAGAGGTGTTATTTTTCCAGGCCATCTTCAACGCAGAGCTCTACTTTAAGGTCACTGAAGACACACTCCATTCGTAGCTTGAAATACTTTCCTGACAAACAAGAAAGTCTGGCTTCAGCCTCCACAAGGACCACTCCTGCAGCCCCACACCTTAAGGGCTGTGGACTCTGGATCGCACTAGCAAAAATTTCAAGTGAAACAATGCAGCAGCCAACATTATATTCTGCTTCAGCTCCAGCATGCCTGCTTCGGGAGAGTTTGACAGGAGAGTAACAGGAAGCACAGGGAATAGTATCATCCTACACCACACAGTGGGAACCAATGTTCTGGCGATTTTAATTGCCCTGCGTCTTTCGGACTCATTACGCTGAAATGGATTTTGCTCTTTTCCACTGACTAGATGTATCTCTGTGGGCACGCGGCTGATTTAAGCAACAAATTCATTCCCAATGTGCAACTGATGTTACTCTGGGATTAATCCTCCTCCAGAATTGCTTTGCACAAGTGTACGACTCACCCAAATGGACTTGTCTGAGTTATGAAAGGTTCTTTTGACAATCAGACAGAATCCAGGGAGTAATTGTCTATGGAGAATTACCCCAATTATAATGTCAATTATTGTTAACTGAACAGCAGCTTTGATATTCTGGCACTGAATTTAGTCTAAAATTACTCAAAGTCACATGATCCAGAACAAAGCAGCAGGGGAAGAGCCACATGACTCCATACAGGTCCCAGGCCCTTCCAATGAGGCTTCCCATCGAACTGTTAGCAAAGAACTGTATTCCCTTAAACGATGCCACTGAGACCAGCTGCATCACAGCTAGCAAAGCTTCCAACCAGAACTGCAGTTCCTCAGTTACGCAATGTGATGACAAATATATACAAACTCTGTCTACGTGACAACTTCCACCTTCGCGATCCACTCTCAACCACAAAAGCTGCAAAGAAAAGGCTCAAGGATGAAATGCCTCACACAAGACCCCGTTCCAGAGAGTCCCAGCAGAGCTGAGGCACTCTGCTGCCCTGGCCTCCTAGCACAGAATAAACTCTTCTTCTCTGACGAACTACAACAGAGAGGCAGTTTCCATACAATCACCTACTCAAATAGATATCTCAAAGACAAAAATAGGCTTTTTGAAATAGCACTAGTTGCCCTTCCACTCCTCTGTCTTGCCAACCACTGAGAGCTCCTGAAACAGTCTCTTGGTCGGGCTAGTCTCATAGAATCATAGAATCATAGAATGGTAGGGGTTGGAAGGGACCTCTAGAGATCATCTAGTCCAACCCCCCTGCTAAAGCAGGTTAGCCTAGAGCAGGTTGCACAGGAATGCATCCAGGCGGGTTTTGAATATCTCCAGAGAAGGAGACTCCACAACCTCTCTGGGCAGCCTGTTCCAGGGCTCTGTTACCCTCACAGTAAAGAAGTTCCTCCTCATGTCTCCTGGCACCTGTGGGTTTTCCGTACCTCTGTAAGCGTGATTTGAGGAAGGGCAGTCGCTCCTCTCTCAAGCTGCCTCCACACAACTCCCCTATTCCTGGTACGAGGAGATCAACAGCTGCAACCTTAGAAGAAAGAAATCTAACATAAGTCATGCCACGCCAGTCTACAGCAGGAGTACAGTTGACACTGGATGGCTGTTTGTAAAAAGCTACTGTAACTCTTTTATTGAGTCCAGGACACTTAGGCAAGTATCTGCAAATGCTTGAAAAGTCCCTTGTTGACAGGAGAAGGCTGGGAGGGAACTTCACAATGATAAAAATCAGTAAGCCTACAGAAAACTTATACAAGTGCAGTGATATTCCAGACTGAGGACGTCTACAGCAAGTGGTGTGAACTGAATCCCACCAGGCTACTCTGGTGACAACCTGTGCATGCCGGCAAGCCTGTGCAGGGTACAAAGAAACCAACAGCAGCTCACAAGGAGGCAAAAACACATGTGCAAGTTTCCTGAAGCCTCGATTCCCTGAGTTTAATCTGCTCTGATACTTGTAACTAATGTTTACCCCATCTACCCCTGTTCCTTGAGCCAGCTCTGGTAGTAATGACACCAATGGATCAATGGTGCTGATGTGCTGATCCAGGTGTCAGAATCCCAGTGTTATCACTTATGTTGTTAGGTTTGGGCTGGTTTTCTTCTCTATTCTGTTTTGTAGAGTTACTTCTCTTATCCCACAGCTGAACTGTTGCTAGGATTAAAGCCAGTGAAGCGACAGCAGCACATGGCGGGATAGTTGTTCTTTTTAGTAGGAGCAATGTTTCAGGTTGTCTCAGTTCAATTGGGCAATCACACCTTCAAAGCATGAGACTTGTGGAGGAAGAGTTTACATCTTATGTCCGTCTCTATTTGAGAAGTACAGAGATAATAGATTTAGATGACAAGAGAACCATGGCTTGGGGCCACGCAATTCTAGGAATTTCACCTAGTAGTACAGAAGTCTATGAGAAAAACAAATAAACCATGGTAAATCTGTCTAAAAGGACTTAAGCAAAAACGTCATGCTACCCAACTCCTGAATCCTCCTCCTGTTGTTCCTGCTTTGGGGATTTCTTCTACAACAGGAAAACGACTGAACAGGATAACCTAATGGTCATGTCTTACCTTGGGCTTCTTGACCAGAGGCCCAGTAGAAGGTTATCCTCATCTGTCTACCTCTCAGTAGGCTAAGACACATGTCTAGTCAAGAAAGAGGTGGAAGTGTGACCTGTGGACTCACTGTGTGTTGAGGTCCATCTTCATTGTCCCGCATGTAGAAAGGTTTGAGGTCGTATGGGTAGTTAATCACAAACACAGGAACCTCACCACAGTGCTTCACCAGGTACTTTTCATGTTCTGTTTGGAGGTCACAGCCCCACTGTAAAGACAGCAAAAGTGACCTGGGATCCTGCTTTGGTGCATCCTGCCTGTGGCAAGAGACACAGCAAACCCCCCGATAGGACAGACATGCAGCTTTGAATAACAAGAAACCAAGGACAGTAACTTTTACACAGGCCACTAGGAAAATTTGCTAAGCAGACAGAGTTTCACGCGTTTTAAGACAAAGCAAAGCAATGAAAATAAAACGGTTTAACTGCCACATGAGATCATCCCTGCATCCCTTCCAGATCACCCCTGCATCAAGCCCAAGCATCTGGTATCAAATCAGAAAAAAACCCAAATGAACAAACAAAACCCCCAAAACCACACTCCGTATAGCTTAAGGGAAATAGGCACCTATCCAAAATCAGCTTATTCAACCCAGCACCAGCCTTATTTTAGTATATAGAAAGCAGCTTTACTAGGCTGACTACTCTCTTCCCTGCTGTGTCCTGTTACATGCTACATTAATTCTCACTATCCTCACTCAGTATCCTATCATCAATTCTTTATCATCAGAAACCTTGGACTTTTGCAACGTCCTTCACTTCTCCTTTCTTCCAGCAGTGTTATAAATTCCGTGGGTTTTGACTAGAGACCTCCAGTCCACTACAGGATGTTCAAAAAAAATTGGGGGAGTGGAAGGGGAAGAGGGAAACAGATATTCTGCAGACCACCCTAATCTGAAAATATCCTGAGTTTGCTGTCTCAGATCAGGATTTGAGGTTCTACACCCACTTGTACGCCGAGACGAGACAGCTACCCAACTGGCTACAAAGGTGCCTTCGGCCAGAGAGTTATTTTCCTCAAAGCATCAGAACGAGATAAGGATTAATCAGTACACACATGAGATGAGCACCACCACGAAGGCTCTCCCTACTGGTGTGTGTGTTTGAAATTGGGCAAAATATGATTTCTAGAAAACCATAATCTAAGGTGTTAGAAAGATTGGCAGGTGATTCTTTTTCCCAGTCAACACCTATACTTCCGAAAGACAAGGGATTTCCTTTACCTACATCTACATTACATGGTATTTTGATACGGTTTTGACTTATTCGTCCTCGTCAAACTTTTGGTGCTGCCCTAATACAGTTTCTTTATTTGAGGACTATTACAGCAACCCTCCGTAGATGACTGCTACTGAATCCTCAACACACTCGGCACCACTCGCATACAGGAAAGAGAAGTGCCTTTGCCAAAGCCTTGGTCCTTCAACAGCAAACTCATCACTTCCTTCCCTGCGACTGTTACGTGTTCTGCTACAGAACTGGCTCCTTGTATTCCTCCCATTTCACCCCCAAAGGGCAAAAGTTATACCTGGGTTACAACTGAGCAAACACCCCAGGAGGCAGTTAACCTGTGCAAAGTAACAACTCTTGTGGTATCAGAAAGAGAGAAATGAGATCTACAGAGTTTAGGCTGGCTGTACGCATGAACAGGCACAGGCACAAGCCACCAGGCAACTACCTACCTCTGGCTTGAAAGTGAAAGTCTGAGAAGCTTGCTTCAAAATTTCCACTGCTTCATTGTAGGAAATTCTGCAAGAAAAAAAAAAAGTCTTTAAGATAACTATGAAAGGAATAACAAGAAAGTTTTCTGGCTAAGTGTCGCACTGGAAAATTAAGGAGGCATTTCCCCACCACCATGCCAACTTGTGCTGTGATGTCAGACTTCCCAGCAATGCTTTTCTGGATAGAAATCAAAAAACATTTTATATGGCAAGAATCCTATGTTTTCTGTGCTGCAGCTACACACAGGGCAGGAAGCGCTAAGCTCTCAAGACATTTTTGCATTACTGCAATGTTGCATTTCAGTCAGAAGCGAGCTCTGCAGAGAATTGTTTCACAGAAATTTGTGGATTTTTAAAAGAAAACAATGTGTCCTCATCGGCACAGCTCCAACAACATAGCCCCACTGTTCAGCACAGCGTTAGGCAAAAATATCAGCCCAGAGCGCAAAGAGCTTGTAACTCAAACATTTTCATTTTACTTTGTAAAAATCACAAGACTTATTTGCAGCAATGCTCCTCTACTCCTCTGACAGATCTGAGAACAGATTCTCCACTGACTTCAACCACAGACTTCCACCAGTACAAAAGAACAGCATCATGGCAGAGAAAACGGAAAAGTGCAGTGAAAAATGCTGCAGGTTTGATAACTGGAAATCAAGACTCAATGGAAGATACTTTTGCTGACAAGTTTTCCACATACCAAGCAAATGTTGTGAAAGAAAGAATAACCCAGTCACGATAATTTCATCTCTTTGTGCCATTGGCTAAATCCAATTCTAAAGCAAATTCTCTAAAGAGCACGAGCTCTTTACACCCAAGGTTTCACTAATACAGGGAAGGCTTCTGGAGGAAATACCTCAGGAAGGTATTTACGTATTTATATATTTTGCTCCATGTGTTTGGGTTACGCGAGGCCACGGTCCAAATGAGGTTTATCACTGGCACAGGTTCAACGCGTGTAACTGGTGTGTGTAAGCCAGGAATGCTCCAGGTCTGCCAGCAGATGATGAAGAGAGGGACAGAAAGGGAGATGGGCTGACACGCTCTCTTTCCTTGGACCACAGGAGAAGCTGAGCGCAACTCTGTCCTCTTGAGAACATCACTTAGGTCCAAAGAGAGAACGACTGAAATGGGGAGAGAGTGACTTCACTGAGGTCTCCCATGGTCCTTATGCCCGCAGGAAGCACAGGGAGGATCTATCATGATCCTGCTGCCCCAGCACAGCTGTAGCTGCTTAACAGGAAAACCAGTGCCAGGCTGAGTAGCTCTACAGCATTCTGTGGGATAAATGGAGAGCACCGCTATTTGAAAAGACAGGCAAGAGTAGGGAGGAGGAGGTGTTCCTGGGGGCCAAGGAGGGAAACAAAAACCCTTCAGTTCTTTAGCACACAGAGAACTGGAAAAAGGAGTTGCACGAGGAATCAGGAAGAGAAAACCAACTGGGACTTTTAAATATAAAAAAATGGTTTCATAAAATTGGAGTGGAAGAGTGAAGGACGGCAGAGCACCAAAGCCAAAAGCAAGCAAGACAGTGAGCAAACCACTGCACAGGTACATGCTAGAAGGAGGATACACTGAGAGAAAGAGGATCTTGTTGAGGGAAGCAAAAGCCAAAGGCCAGCAGATTCAGATGCCAGTCTCATGCAGAGATGAAAGGGAAATTGTCAAACAGTACAAAAGGAAATGTAGTTCACGCTCTTTTGGAGACATTACGCTACCCCAGAAGACATTGAGCTGGGAAAGAAAAAGAACATGTACAAAATAGGAACTCCTTCCCCAAAAGCCCTCTTCCAGATAATTTTGAAATAGAAGTACTTACATCACAAATCTGTTCTTCAGCGCTTGTTCCAACCTGTCCTTGGTCAAAACAAGAAAAAATAAAAATGTAAAGCTACTCTTAAGGGTTCAGGGGCTCAGAGGAAACTCAGGAAATGTACCTCTCCCTAAGTTTTGATTTGTAGGTCTGCTCTGTGCTCTAGACAGAATGATAGAATCACTTAGGTTNCAACCTGTCCTTGGTCAAAACAAGAAAAAATAAAAATGTAAAGCTACTCTTAAGGGTTCAGGGGCTCAGAGGAAACTCAGGAAATGTACCTCTCCCTAAGTTTTGATTTGTAGGTCTGCTCTGTGCTCTAGACAGAATGATAGAATCACTTAGGTTGAAAAAGACCCTTAAGAT
>VZSC01017119.1:4295-48231 GCA_013398225.1 Steatornis caripensis
CCCCGTCCCAGGACCCCCCCAGTGACTCACACAGCAGCAGGCGGTTACAGTGATCTGGATGGTGTTCCTGCCGGGCTGGCAGACGTGCTTCAGGTAGAGTGGCTTGTGGGAGGTCTTGTTGTCGCCGCGCTCGATGGTGAGCGGCGTGGCGTTGACGCTCACCTGCACGGAGGCCGGCCAGTTGGTGTTCATCTGCCGGTCCTCGTGGTGGTAGCACTTGAACTGCAGCTCCAGGTCAGGCCTGGCAGGGTGGGCAGGGGTGTGGGCAGGCGGTGAGCCCGCACACGAGCCACCACGCCAGGTACCACCGTGCTGCACCGCGCCACACAGCACCATGCTGTGCCAAGCCACGCCGGGTACCAGCACGCCATACAGCACTGTGCCAAGCCATGCCAGGTACCACCACATCACACAGCACTGTGCCACGCGAAGCCGTGCCACATACCCCCAGCACACAGCGCTGTGCTGTGCCGAGGCACGTCTGGTACTACTGCACCATACAGCGGCGTGTTGTGCTGAGCCATGCCGTGTACGGCTGTGCCAAGCCACACCGCGTCATGTACCACCGCACCACAGCACACAGCACTGTGCGGTGACAACCCATGCTACATAGCGCTGCACCATACTGTGCCACACTGCGTTGTGCCGTGCAGCACCACGCCAAGCAACCCTGTATGACACCACGCGGCATGACGCCGTGCCGCTCTGTGTCCCGCAGCACCACGTGTGGTGCCGTACTGTGCTGTGCCGCGCCGCGGCCCCCCGCCGCCCCCACCTCATCATGAGGGTCTTGTAGACAGAGTCGCGCAGCTGGAAGACGTGGTTGCTGACGGCCAGGTTGTGCTGCAGGCGGAAGGGCTCCAGCACCACGCCGTCCCGCACCGGGAAGGTCAGCCGCAGCTCCTCCCCGGGGGCCGGCCCTGGGGGCACATTGTCAGCAGGGACCCCCTGCGCCCCAGCCCGGCCCCGGCAAGCCCCTCCCACTGGCCGAGAACCCACCCTGCAGGAAGCCCCGCCCCACAGAAGTCCCGCCCACGCCAAGGCACCCCATTCCGTGCAGGAAGCCCCTCCCACTCTGGGGGCCCCACCCCTACGCATGAGGCCCCTCCCACTACAGACAGTTACACCCAATCCACGCAGGAATCCCACCCACTGAAAGCCCCCCGCCTCAACTCTAGGAGGCCCCACCCTTACAGCGGAAGACCCTCCCACCAAGGCGACCACACCTGACTGAAGCTCCTCCCACTTAGGCCCCACCCCTTTCGCAAGCCCCTCCCACTACTCACAGTCCTGCCCTTCCCAGGAAGCCCCTCCCACTGCCTCAATCCACCCTCTCATTGGATAGCGCCTGCAGGGCCCCACCCAGCTCCCTCACGAAACCCTGGCAATGGCCACGCCCCCCGGCCGAAGCCCCTCCCTTTTCCTTTCAGGCCTCCCACAGCACCCTGCCCGTAAAGGGGCAACGGCCATTGGGCTGGCGGCGGTGGGGCCAACGCCAGGCAGCTGGGGCATGGCAGGCATCACTGCAATGTGCTACCCCCCCACACCCCCACCCCCGGCAGCCCCCGCCCTGCCCCGCCCCGCCCTGCCCCGCCCTGCCCTGCCCTGCCCTGCCCTGCCCTGCCCTGTCCCCACCAGGGACACCTACCTGAGGGGGATGGGTGCAGGGCGGTAACGCTGGGCTTCATGTCCGGCAGGAAGGGCGACTTGACGTCCTGACCCGGGGACACATAGGGGGGGATGCCATTGCCCGGTGTCATGGGCGGCGTGGGGTTCCCGGCCAGCGGCGAGCTGGGGTACCCTGGCAACGACCGGCCTGGCTGTGGAGGCACCACACACCCTCAGCGCCCAGCGAGGATGGCGTTGCCCCGCACCCCACCCAGTGCCGGAACTCACCCCGTTGACGGCCGCCTGGCTGTACGTGCCGAAGCCAGCGCTCTGCCCGTTGAACTGGTCAGATGGCTGCAGGAGGAGGAAAGTCCCTGGGGGTCGGCACCAGGGGACAGCAGACACCCGGTGTCCCCCCACCCTGTGCCCGCTGTCCCCCCCTCTGATACCTTGTAATAGGGTCCAGCGTTGCCTGAGGTGGAGAGGTACTGGCCCATGCCCTGCTGCAGCCTGTGGCCGGGGTAGGAGGGGGACGGAGCGGAGGGCTGGGGAGCACTGGCGGCGTACTGGGCACTGGCCGCAGAGTACTGCCCGCCGTGGAGGTACTGCTGCGATGGGTATCCCTGTGGGGCCAGGGATGTCAGCACCGGTTAGAGGGGGGCGGGTCTTGGAACGTTGTGGCCCCGTGCTGGTGCGGATGCTTACCTCATTGGAGTACGCCCGCTTGAGGCCCTGGCGGGGGAGCTGCTGGTTCGGAGAGGGGCCGGTGTAGGTGTGCTGGGGCACCCGCTGCCCACCATACAGGGGACTGGCGCCGGGCGCCCGCGCAGGGCTCATGCTCACAGGGGAGACACCGGAGGGAGCCATGATGCCTGCCATGCCAGTTGGGGTCATGCCAGTGGGGCCACGAGGTCCGGCATGGGGCAGGAACTGGCTGCTGAACGCCTGCCCCGTGCCCATCTGCAGTGGCAAGAGAGGGGAGTCACAGAGGGGCAGGGGCAGGCGGTGGCTCCCTGGCTCTTCTGCAGTCTGGGCTCTTACCGCACCGTACTGGCTCAGCTCCTGGCTCTGCTTCTCCTGCAGCGCTGCCACTGTCGCCGTGGCCGTGGCCGTGGCTGTGGCAGCAGCGGCGGCAGCCACGGCGGCCGCGGCAGCCGCCTGGGTGAAGTCGGCAGGGGGCCGGCCAGCATGCGAAGGGAGCCCCATCCCACTGGGGCCGCCGGGGCTGCCGGTGTAGCTGGAGGACAGAAACATGGGGAAGGGGCGTGCAGCAGGCCCGCCACGGGGCACGTGCCAGGACTAGGGGTGCAGGGCTGGCCTCACCTGGCAGCAAAACCTGGCCCGCCGGGGTAGGCGCTGCGGCCATAGACGCCCGGCTGCGCGTAGCCCTTCCCGGGTGCTCCCTCGGCAAAAGGCTGCTGTGGCAGGAACGGCGGCGAGCTCATGCCTGAGCTGGTGCCAGCCATGCCAGGCAGCAGCGGGGTGCTGGAGCTGCTCCCCCCGGGGCCCATGGGGCTGCCAAAAACCTGGGGGGTGCCGTAGGACGGGGTGGGGCAGCAGGTCAGGCCAGGGGCAGCCATGCCCGCTTGCGGGGAGGTCCCCGGGATGGGGGACGAGGATGCTGCGGGTACCTGGCTCTGGGAGGTGTTGCTGACACCCCACACGGTGGTTACCACGGAGAGGGATCCCGCTGGCTGATTGGTGTTCGGTTGCCAAGGAACGGCCTCGTATGCAAATGAACCATCACTAGAAAGAAAAATTAATTAAGACGAAAGACGAAGGGACAGAGACCACCACACGGGCCCGCGTGGCAGCGGGCGCAGCTCTGGGGTGCCGGGGCTCACCCGTGCGGCGTGGGTGGCAGGGAGGGTTTCATGGGGTTCATGGAGTTCATCGGCAGCGGGCAGGCGCAGGCTGGGTCTTCCGAGGCCGCGGCGGGCGCTACGGGACGGCGTCACCGTCACCGGGGCTGTGGGAGGCAGAGGAAACAGCGGCTGAGGGGGCGGCCATGCCCAGGAGGGGCCATCAGGGTCCCCATCAGGGACCGCGCCGAGGCCGAGGCCAGGGAGCGGGGAGGCCCGGAGCCTGCGCGGCCTCCAGCACCGGGACTTGGCGTCCTGCCCGGGCCTGGCACGAGCAGCCGGCCGGCAGCACCCGCCCACAGCACCCCGGCCCCGTNGCGGGCAACCGCCGACGCTGCACACGCGTGTGGCGCACAGCCGCCCCGCCTGCGGGCCCCCCGCGGCCAAGGGAGGACGCGGCGGTTGCTGGGGGAGCCCGCGGGCAGCGGACGGGGCGCCCGGCTCCGGCCGAGGGGCTCCGGGGGCTCGAGGGCGGGTGCCGGTGCGGGCGCTCCCCAGGGCCCAGCGGACCGCCCCGCGGGGGCCCTGGAAGGTGGGGGGGCGAGAGCTATGGGGTGAGGGGGGCAGCAGCCCCGGCCGTGCCTGGGCCCTGCGGGGACGGCCAGCCCGCATCACGCCCCCGAGGGAGGCAGCAGCTGGACGCGCTGGCGCGCCGCCAGACTGGGAGGAACTGGGGGGCTGCGGCCGCTGCACGGGACGCCCCCAGCAGGGCCCCGGGGACCAGCAGCCGCCGGGGAAGGGGGGGGGTTGAGGGTCTCACCCGCCACGGCTGGAGGCGGCAGCTCCCAGCCCCTCTCGCACGCCAGGGTGGCTGCACCAACGCCAGCCCCGGCGCGAGCCAGACACGGACTCCAGGCATGGGCACGGGGTTTTACAAGGTCTGTAGTTGAGGAGGGAAGGGGGAAGCGAGTGAGGGACAGACATGGACAGACGGACGGGAGCATGCTGCCACCGCCAGGCTGGCCCTTAAGCCAGGTCCTTGAAGGCGTCAAGGTTGAAGGCCGTGTCCAGGAGCCGCTGCAGCTCCGTCAGGTGGGTTTTCTTGTTGCCGGTGGCAGGGGCAGCCGCCGGTTCCCGCCCCGCGTACCTGTGGTGGAAAAGATGGGGGGTGAGGAGGTGTCTGCACACCCCCAGACCCACCCCCGCATCATCATGGCCACCCCTCCGGGTCCCTACCAGACGGGCTTGGCACGGTTAATGGTGGTGCGGAGCCGAGGTTTGACGTAGTCGTAGTAGCCCTGGTTCTTGTGCTCCTCCTGACACCACACCAGCTCCGCGGAAGGGTACTTCTCGGCTTCCCGCTGGAGGAGGTCGAAGGGGAATGGGGAGAGCTGTGAGGGGCACAGAGCTGCGTCACGGCAATGTTCACGGGGGCCACGGCACCCCCAGCCCATGGGCTGAGGCAGCCAGACCCTGCTCACCTGCTCCACCCTGGTGATGGCCACATCAGCCTCCATCTGCCGGGCCTTGCGCTCGCGGGTCAGGTCATAGTAGACCTTGCCGGTGCAGAACAGCACCCGCTTCACTTGCTTGGGGCTCTGGGCTGCGGGGCCGCTGTCAGGGATGACGCGGAGGAAATGGGTGCCTGCCAAGGGGAAGAGGACAGCACCGTCACCTGCAGCAGCCCAGGACACAGCGCTGGCAGCTGCCTGTACCCGCATCCCCTGCCAGCCTCTCCTGGGACCCCAGCCTGGGCAGGGAAACCAGAGAGGCAGAGCCAGACCAGCTGGTACCACGTCCGCCTCCCAGTACATCACGGTTCTATGGGACTCGGGTCTGCCAAACCCTGGCTGCACTGCAGCTGCCCACGGAGGAAGCGCCACAGCAAAGCCTGGAAAGCCGAGCAACATCTTCTCAGGGTGCCAGACTCGGTATTAGTGAGGGGTGGCTTCAATTTGCTGGGTAGATGGCCGCAGCGAGCACACCCTGGCCACGGCTGGGGTGAGCACACCACCTTGGTGCTGGAGGGGAGCAGGGAGGGAAGGCAGCAGTCCGTGTGCTACGCCAGTGCAGAGCTCCCTGCACAAGCCGTCTGCAATGCCCCGATGCCGGTGGTGTCAGCCTCACTCAGATGCTCTTCGGCGTGGGGAGGCTGCTGCCAGGTGGACTTTGCCCCAGGCGGCTGGCTCCTGTCCTTCACCCTTCATCCCTCAGAGTGGCGCTTGGGGGAAACAGACACCTCTGCACTCCTCATACCTGGCAGCATGTCGTCAAAGCTGGAGCGGGCTTCAGGGTGGCGCAGCAGCGACTTTGGAGTGAAGATTATCAGCTGGAGCAGGGAAGAAGAGGCAGAGCAAGGCAGTCAGCCTCACCAGAAACATCTCCCCCACACGCAAGGGCAGGAGCGCCAACCTGCCCGTCCTGCCTGCCCTCCCATGTCCCAGCACAGGAGCAGCCAACAGAGACTTGCTCCTTGCTCGGCTGCTGTGCCCTGCCAGATTGGGCGCCAGTTTCTGACAGCACTGGCTTCCCCAGTCTACATTTTCCCTGGGAAAGAGGCTGAGGTGCTGCCAGTGACCTTCCTGCCCCACGGGCAGAGCTGAAGGCAAGCGACTGGACCGGGTTATTTACTGATGCCTGCCAGCCCTGACACCTCCAATCTCCCCACAGAGCACAGGAAGGGGTTGCAGCCACCCCAGCCTGCACAGCCAGCCAGCAGCACGTCATGTACCGAACCAACCCGCAGCACCAAAAGGTCTTTGGCCTGGGGAAGAGGCAAGCTGCCCGTGTTTGCTGCTGCGGCACAAGAGCAAGCCCTCCCAGAGTCCTGTTGCCAGGCTCGGCAGGGACACGGGGTTGCCCTGTCTTGGCACCAAGCTGTGCATGTAGCCACCGGCACTGACCGGTTTGCGGAAGGGCAGGAGGATCTGGCGCCGGAGGACATGGAAGAAGTTGGCTGGAGTAGAGCAGTTCACGACAATCCAGTTGCATTCGTAGAGCTGGCGCACATCAAAGTCGTCCAGTTTCTGCTTCAGCGAACGCAGTCGGGGGGATTTCGACAAACAGAAGGTTCCTCTTGGCCTCACAGCTCCAGCAGTGGGGAGAGGCGCAGCACCCAGCCCTCTCTCCCCTCTCTTCCCGCTCCAGAGCACACAGAGACCCACAGAAGCCTGGGACAGGCTGGAGGTCTGTGCCCCACACCATGGGGTGGCCTCAGGAGTGGCCAGCAGCCCCCTCCCCCGCAGTTTCTGGGGACACCTCTGCCTCACGCTGTGCACCAGACCCTGGTGCAGCAGAGGTGCAGCCCGAGCACTGGGTTCAGCCCCTTTCCCCCAAACCTCCCAGCTGCAGCTCGAGCCCAGGGCATCCCATGCCCCAGCTCCGTGACACCCGCCCCGACCACAGCGCTGCACTGAGCCCACTCGGGTGTTGTTGCCCCCCTCCCCATTTCAAGGCAGCGGTCGGATTCAGGACACAGGAGGGCCAGGCTGAGCTCAGCGCAGCCGACACTCACAGGGAAGACGTCAGGATCGTCGTTGCACATCTGCAAGAATCGCTCTGGGCGGGCAGAGGAGTGCTCGGGACCCTGCAGGTACCAAGCAGGGGGAAGAGTGAGCAGTGGGGCAAGGCTGGCACGAGAAGCCGATGCTGGGCACGGCCATGCCGCAAGCAGTGCTATCTGCCACCGCTGCCCTCAGCTCTGCTTCTGACACTGGCCAGGCAATGGGCACCTCTGGGTGCCCGTGAGTTTAGGGAGTCCTTACCATGCCCTCCATGCCGTGGGGAAGCAGCAGGACGATGCCGTTCTGCCTGACCCACTTGGCCTGCCCAGGACAGATGAACTGGTCGATTATGCACTGAGCGGTGTTGTGGAAGTCCCCAAATTGGGCTTCCCAAAGCACCAGGGCATTGGGGCTGGCCATGGCGAAACCCAGCTCAAATCCTGAGGGACAGGAGAGAAGCAAGGGTGTTACATTCCCAGAGCGGCCTCACCCCGGCAGGCGGCAGGCACAGACCTCCTTGCTCACCAAGGACGCCATACTCTGACAGAGAGCTGTTGCAGACAGTGTAGGGAGCCTGGTTGGGCCACAGGTGGTTCATGGGGATACAGGTCCTCTTGTCCACGTTCTGATCGTGCAGGACATGGTGGCGATGGCTGGAAGACAGGAAAGCATTACTCCATCGTTACCCTTCAGATCCCTTCCGGAAAGGCTGGAATCGCCTAAAGGCGGCCACCGAAAGCACGGCTTTACCTGAATGTCCCCCTCTCCACATCCTGGCCACTCAGGCGGATGTGGATGCCCTCTTTGAGCAGGGAGCCAAATGCCATGTACTCTGCCAGGGCCCAGTCCACTGTCCGGTTCTTCACCATCTCCCCACGGGTTTTCAAAATACGGCTCAAACCTGCCAGGACAGAAGCCTGTTTGTAGCCGGCGTGGGAGGCAGCTCCAGCGACACCATGTTTGTTCCACAACCTGCCCACAGACTGGCTGCAAATGCCTGGGGGCAGAGGAATGGATCAACCTCTGCCAGAGGGATGAACCAGGGATGAGGAACCAGGACTGCAGGGAAGGATCAGCTCTGAAGAAGAGCTACTCCTTGGTTCACTTCCCTTAACCACAGCTCCCTCGTGAATGAATTTTCATAGACTCAGAGAGTGGGTTGGGTTGGAAGGGACCTTCAGAGGTCACTTATTCCAACACCCTTGCCATCAGCAGGGGCATCTTCCACTAGATCAGGTTGCTTAGAGCCCACTCCAACCTGACTTTGAACACTTCCAGTGATGGGGCATCCACAGCTTCTCTGGACAACCTGTCCCAGTGTTTCACCACCCTTGGTGTAAAAAAACCTCTTCCTTACGTGCAATCTAAACCTACTCTCTTTCAGGTCAAAACCCTCGCCCCTCCTCCTGTCACTACAGGCCTTGGTAAAAAGTCTTTGTCTTTCTCATGAGCCCCCATTATACACAGAAAGGCCACAGTACGGTCTCCCTGGACCCTTCTCTGCTCCAGGGTGAACAACCCCAACTCTCTCAGCCTTTCAGCGCAGGAGAGCTGTTCTAGCCCTGGGATCATTTTTCTTGGCCTCCTCTGGACCCAACTCTAGGAGGTCCATGTCTTTCTTGCGCTGGAGACCCCAGAGCTGCATGCAGTGCTCCAGGTGGGGTCTCACGAGAGCAGAGTGGAGGGGGAGAATCACCCTCCCTCAGCCTGGTGGCCACACATATTGAAGCACCATAGCAGGTCCCTTTCTTCCAGGCCACATTCCAGCCCTATAGCACATCTTCTCTGGAACAAATGCTCAGTCTGCAATAGCTTCTGCGAGCTCCTACCCCCATGGATAGTGAAATCCTCCACCGGCACCGAGCTGGCCACTTGACCAATGTGCGTCAAGTCCTCTTCGTTCAGACCGGTGGAAGGGCAGGTCATGCTCCGGGGCTGGCCATCCAGAGTGAAGAAACCTGCAGGAGGAAGAGCAGTCCGCTGTGCTGTGGGATCCACGCCCAGCTCCACGTGAAGAGCTCCGGTCACGGACACTCTGAAGCAAGAATGGAGATGCCAGGAGCGGAGAGCACTACTCCAACTCCCCACCAGAGTGACTTACTAGAAAATAGCTGCCATAGCTCTAGAGAAGCCAGGCTTTTTCTAGACACCTCCAAAACATTGGTAACAACTTACCAGGCCAGGGTGAGTCCAGCCAGTGCTTGATGTGCAAGATCTTTTCATCCTTGGATCTCGCATGGGCTTCCTCGCAGATCTTATCGTACTTGGCAATTTCCTCCTGAAAGGCAGGACCAGGAGGCGGAAAAGCATTAGCGAGCAGTCTCCAAACAAGGGTGCCGCGCCTGGCGGACTCCATGCGAGCTTGCAAGGGTGCCAGAGAGCACAGCTGGTCCCCACAGCAGGGCAGCCCCAGGGCTGCACAACTCAGCCCCTGTCCCCCAAGGGACAGCTCTGCTGCCATCCAAAACAACAAGTTGCGTTCAACCCTAAAGATGCTGCAAAGTGGTACCACGGCAAGGAAGAGCCAGCAGAGCTGCTGCTGCGCTTGATGCCAGGACGGCAGAGCCAGGGCAGGAAACCTGCCCCAGATACCCGCCAGGCCACAGGGACCACAAGTGCTGCAGAGCCCATCTCTCCCACGGGTCCCAGCTGTGCCGCAGTGGCCCAGCACTGTATGGCCTGTGCGGCACTGATCACAGGGCCATCCTTGAACTAGGTGTTCCTGTGCTGTGCAGAGCTGGCACAGTCCAAGGATGAGCCTCGGCTCCTAACCCTGTCACTGCCAGGTCTGCAGCACTCACTCAACCCTAGCACAGCTCTGCCACCTTTAGGTGACAAGCACAAGCAGAAACAGGCCCCATCACACCCAGGTCTGAACCAAACAAGTAGTTTTCCCTGGAGATGCCACCCGCAGTTTTCCTCCCAGGCCCCAAGGGACAGTACCTCGTACTCCGGCTGATTCACCACCCCCTGGGAAATCAGCAGCTCTGCGTATTTCTGCAGCACCGGCTTCTGCTTCCGGATCTGTTTGTACATCAGCGGTTGCGTGAACATGGGTTCATCCATCTCATTGTGACCATTGCGCCTGTAACAAACCTGTGGGAAGGGAAAGAGCCTTTGAAAGCAGCTGCTTGCAACCTGTGGTTCCAAAAGCAGTCAGAGGTACCTGGTCTCTGTGCTAGGAAGGGTCCAAAACAGGCCAGGAGGGACTCAAGTGTGTCCTCCCCAATGCAGGAGGCGAGGGCGGGCTCCATACAGAGACATATTGCCTCTCCAAGTGCTATTACAGCCTCGTCGCCTTGCTTTACATTTCCTCGTCCCTCCCCTCACGCCAAAAGGGACGGGAAAGCCCAGAAGAGAAACCTCAGCTTTCAGAAAAAATACACCCTGAAGAGGTATCGGTGGTCATCCACAGCAGAGCCACAGCTTTCTTACCAAGTCCACCACCACGTCCTTATGGAAGGTGCTTCGCCACTCTGCTGCCACATTGCACACATAGACGACAGCCTCTGGGTCGTCTGCGTTGACATGGAAAATGGGTGCGTTCACTACGCGGGCGACATCCGTCGGGTACGGGGAGGAGCGGGCCATCCGGGGGTCTGTTGTGAAGCCGATCTGTAGCGGGTGAGAGGGAACAGGACCAGCAGAGTGGTAAGGATTTGGAATGTGGCTCTGCTACGCAGCTCCTTCTTTGGAGAGTGATGTTAAAAACGGCTCAGCGTGGGGCAGCTGCGTTTTTCTGGCTCAGGGAAGTGCCAAGCAAGCACACATGCAGCTTTGAGGGCAGCCCAGCTGCTGCGGCTGAGCTGGGGATTCCCCAACGGCTGTGGCGTTCAGCCGTAGCACAACTTGCCTGTCTCCTGCGCCCTGGGCACCACAGCCCAGCCCAGTTCATGTGCCTGGGCCATCATCCCACTGCACCCATGGGATGGACTGGTCCCATTGAAATTACTCTGGTTTACGCAGGGGCAGAATGGAGCAGCCCTGCGTGATCTCACATGCCGAGCATCAGGTTGCGCCACCTCTGCACCAGGCTGGACTCAAAAGCTGCTACTGTTGAGCAGCTGGCTATAAAGTACCCGCTGCTGACCCCAGGTTTATGGCTCATGCCAGGAACATTGGCTGGGAAACAGGTACTGCCTGCTGCCAGCTACCATCCAGATCTGTGCTTGCAGAGGGGCCAGCTGGTCTGCGAGGGACCCCCACGTACGCAGGGGATTTGCTCCTCACCTGGTTGTTCACCACGACGTGGACGGTGCCATGGGTGGTGTAGGAAGGCAGGTCGCTCAAGTGGAACGTCTCATACACGATGCCCTGCCCAGCGAAAGCAGCGTCTCCATGCAGAAGGATGGACATCACCTGGGACACGTGAAGGCACAGCGGTCAGCAGGGGCTCTGTGGGGACGGCAGGCCAGAGCAGCCACCAGGAAAGGACCCAAGTCTCATCCCGGTGAGCCTTCAGCGTCCCACAAAGGACACGGAGAAGCTCGACAACGCATCTGACGCTTTCTCAAGGGATCAGAGTGGAGCCAGCCACAGTTGGCACAACCGCCAGGGAGTAGGCTGTGGCGACCAGTTCTCCCCAAAAGAATGGGCAGCACACTCGGGGCACCTTGACCGGGAAGTGGGATGGCATGTGGCACACAGCGGCTCGGAGGCAAGTCCCGTTCCGAAACACACACACATCTCAAAGCAAAGCCTTTTTGTAACTGGGGGAAGACAAGAAACATGCCCCTTTCCCCCACACTTTTAGCCCAGGCGGCCTTTGGGCAGGAGCAGGGCTGGGAGTTCGCTCTGGCTTCAGTGACGTTATTTTGCTGCTGTACCCACGGGCTGGCTGAGGACACCGCCTGTCAGGCGAGGACAGAGTTTGTCTATTTATATCCAGCCCTTAGGGTGTAGGAGGAAGGGAAGCACTTTTGATCTCACCCTTCCACTTCTTGGTGTTGGAGACAGGTTTGTGATGAATCAGACCACAAAGAAACAACCCTCTGCTGCTGCCCATTCCCCGCCTGCTCTCCCACCTGGGTGCAGAGAGCTGCCTCCTGCTGCTGGCTCCAGCTTTTCCAGCCCCAGGAACAGTTATACCTGGTCACGCTGAGACTCTTCAGCTTGAGGCTCTGATTGCTGAGCCCCTTGAGCTGTGATGGTTGGGTTGGCTTTTGGGAGTGCCCCTCATTTAGCTGCTTTCCAACCAATGGTTTGGGCATCTGCTGCTCCCCACAGCCTGGCTGAGCCAGTTGTTCAAAGATGGAGGAAGCAGCAATGGGAGCTCAGGGTGGGCGAGACCCTACCAAAGTTATCTCCAAAGACAGCGGGGAAAGATGGCAGAGCAAAGTCATAGCAGGGTGATGGCAGCACTGATAGCAGGGTGATGGCAGGGGAAGGGGCACAGCAAACAAAAAACAGCTGGGTTTCTTCACTTTCCCGCCAGCCTGCCTCCCACCAAACCCCATCCAGCCCGGGCCACTTCAGTACGGGCTTCTCAGCACCACTCACCTTCTTCCCTTCTGTGTCCCCAGAGTAAAACTGCTCCGCTTTAGTCTTGCCTTGAACAACAGGATCAGCTGCCTCCAAGTGAGATGGATTTGCCACCAAGGAAAGGGTGATGTTCCTGTCGGTGACACGGTTAATCCGCCGGTGGTACATTCCCAGGTGGTACTTGACATCACCAGAGCCCTGACAGAGGGGGAAGGAGAGGACAGTCACTCCCAGGAACATGAGCAGCTTTTGGGGCATGCAACGAGACCTGAGGCAGGGTGGCACTGACCCCAGGGGCTGGAAAAAGGAGGCATTTCCTGAAGGCACAGGCAGAAAGCAGCAGGCACTCACTGTAGGAGCTGACCTGGCATTCAGCAAAGCAAAAGTAGCCCGTTCCAGGTGCCAAACGGCCAGCAAACCTCAGACACACATCAGGCCCATCAAGGTAAGGATGTAGGTGCAGCGGAAGAAGCAAGTGTGGTGGGTTGGGGGGAGACACTGGAAAACAGAGCTGGGATAACGCTCACCCAAGCTCTGCCCACACTGCGACACTACAGCCGTCCCTCGTACCACTTGCAATACGCTGCAGTTCCCAGTCAGGGCACCTCAACGCTCCAGGGTGCTGCTTTTTCACCTTGAAACCCCACCTGAAGGGCATGGCAGGATAAAGCAAGCCCAACCCAGACTTCCAAAAGCCAAATCATCCCATCTTATGATGCTGGAAGCTTTGGAGCACAAGTGCATGGCAGCAACAGGGCCAGTGGCACAAGCAATTCGAGCCTCAGGGCTTTTGGAGCTGCTTTAGGGCCCCCTATGGGGACCAGGGGCTGCTGCAAGGGTACAAGGCAACCTCTGCTCCTGGCCATGTTCCCCTCACCTTGTCATTCATCCCAAGGCTGCTTTATACCCATGAAGAGCCGCTGACCACCCAGCCTGCACTGGAGACAGTGACAGCGGCAAGGCACGCGTCACCCCCCAGCACAGGTGAGGACAGACCAGCACTGACACCGGCACGAAGGCTTCGGTCACGTAAGTGTGCGTGCAACGTGGAAATCCTTGCAATGGCGACGCCACCACAGCCGTGGCACAATCCAGCTCACACTGCACAGCCACAGCCTTCAGGCACGGGGACAGGTGACAGCAACCCATTAGGGCGGAGGAGACTCACCTCATCAGCAGCCTCCAGCTTGGAGTCGAACTGGCAGAAGATCTGCTCCAGCTCTTTCCTGATCACATTGGCGAGAACATTTAGGCGTCCCCTGCAAAGGCAAGACTGTTTTTGGCAACCAGCA
Source organism: Steatornis caripensis (assembly GCA_013398225.1). Lineage (NCBI taxonomy): Eukaryota > Metazoa > Chordata > Aves > Caprimulgiformes > Steatornithidae > Steatornis > Steatornis caripensis. The sequence continues at coordinate 17,982 of VZSC01017119.1, forward strand.
GCGCCAGCCTGGCATCAAGTGCCGACGGTGACCTGCCATGGCCCCCGTCATGCAGAGGCACAATCCCACACCTCCTGCAACAGCTGTGGGGTCAACTGGGGAGGGGGCTCTGCAGTTTCAACCAAGGAGACTACAGGCCCCTCAGCAGGAGGATGGACTGGCCGCTGCCAAATCCCGACACCTGCCCCAGAGCAGGCAGGCTGAATCCTGCTCTGGGATTCCAGCTCTGCTGCTTAAACCACCACCCTTCTCCAGATGAACTTACAAATGAGCTGAAGCTGAAAACAACATGATGAGCAGAGAGCAGCCAAGGCCTAAACTCTCCAGCTAAGGTTCACCACCAGCCAAGACCAGTTACGCGATGGCAGAAACCAGTGTGCTCTCCAGCACTGAATCCCCGCAGCACCCCCGCGCTCTGCAACCCACGCACCGCCGAGGACAGAGGCAGGGTTACCTGTGGGGCATCCCCATGATAACATAATCCACTCCCTTCTCACTCGACTTATCAATAATGGTCTTTAAGGCTGGGATCAGCACTTCGCAGCCCTCCAGACCGAAACGCTTCTCTGAAGACCATTTCCGATGAAGGAACTCCTCAAACCTGGAAGGCAAAGGCAGAGAGGGATCAGTGCCAAGGCTAAAGCCGAGGGCAGAAACTAGAGAAAGGATGGGGACCACACCGAGGGAGCCACAGCACCCAGTGATGCTTAAGCAGGCATCATGCAGCAGCCTGACAGCTTTCCCGGTCACCCCAGTCTCCTCTCACAGAGCCCGGCTGGCCACTCCCCCACACCGTGCTGCACTTAAACCTTATTTTTAAACCTTTTCTTTCAGGATCATCCATGTTTTCAGGCTCTTTGCCAGCACCTGAGCCTGCCAGCCCAGCAGCTTGTTGGTGTCACCCTGCTGATTAAGCCGACCAAACAGATGACGTCAAGATGTGACTCACATGGTGACTGCGTCACTCTGGCTGTGAGCAAACCACCCGAGGCAGCAAGGGAAGATAAGGGGAAGGTGAAGACCCCCCCCGGGATACCTGGTAGAACGGACCAGCCTGGCTAGCAGCGTCCGTTTCTCTTCGTTGGTAAACTGCATGATGCCGGGGGTCTCAAACTTCTGCCGGATCCACTGGCACTGCTCCAGGTCGTTGATAAACATGAACTCCACGCCAATGTGCTGGCAGTACGCCATCTGCCACAATGGGAAAAGAAGGGCCATGAGACAACAGCCAGGGCTTTAGCACCTCCTCACCCCCAGAAGACAGGCACGTGCAGCACTGTACTGGACCACGGGGCCAGGACTCTTTCGTTCGCCTCTTTAACCTTCTGGCAAGATTGAGAGTCCTCCTGCACCGGTGGAGACACAAACCCTCCTGCCTGGCAGCCACACCACGCTGCTCGAACATGGGCAAGCCCTGCCTGCGATGGCAGCCGGAGGAGACCAGTGAGCAGCGCCCGGCAGCCAGCACCATGCCGGCCCCATTCTGGAAGCCTGGTCTGAGCTGCTTTCCCAGGAAAGCGGACGCCACGGGGGATGTCCCAGGATGCTGCACATGACCCAACATCAAAATGTTTAATTCCCTTTCCCCACAGGGCCCAGGATCAGAACCTCAAGTCCTTCACATCCACCTCGGAGGCAAGATTTTCTCTTGGGGAGAGAATCAGCAAAACAACCTCTACTGAGAAATAAGGAGCCCATTCTTGCAGCTTATCTAAGATGTTGACACAGCTTTGCTTCTCCCATGGCCAACCTGTCTCAGCAGAGACCATCGGAGCAAGCCTGCAGATGGCCTGGGAGTTGTCTGTGCTTTCAAACAGGGCAGAGCAGGTCATGAAGTTTGGCAGGAAAGGGGAACCGGGTGCAAGAGCTGTAAGCCCCAGTCCCAGGTTGGAGCTGCTCCTGCACCGAGACCCTCCAGGGGGCCACCACACAGGGCAGCAGCACTACAGCAGCGCATGGAGAGAGGTATCCCTGCCTCCAGCTTACTCCTGTGCTCTCCCAGCACTGTTTGCTGCTTTGAACTGGAAAACATAGCTGGAGAGGTCTCCAAAAACGCAATATTTAGTTGCGTGGGGTTTGCTCCACCTTGGGTAGACCAAACGCATTGCCTCAATACAGTGTGACGCTGGAGGTGATCGGAGATGATCAGGTAACATGGGGTGGCTGCTACGAGTGGGGCAAGTGTCAAGGAGCAGCTCCCAACCTGAAAAACTTAAAATCTGCAGGCTGGCCCAGGCTGCAGACAGCAGCAGGGCCCAGGACCTCCAAAATGCAACGGCTCTGTCCCCAGCCTGGGCTGCAAACAGGTCTCGCACAGCCCTCCCTGCCCCCTCACCTCCAGCCGACGGATGATTTCCCGGAGCGGAAGAGCCGACTCATTTCCACCGATGAAAGTGGTTGTGGGCAAGTGGAAGACCTTGTCGAGATCAGATTCATCCAGCCCGTAAAAGCCTGCAGGATTTTTCATGGGTGGGACAAGCGAAAGCAAGAGAGAGAAGCAAGGAAGGGGGGCAGGGGGACACCATCACGCAGGGACCGGGTGCGTTTGGGAGAGGTGGGTAAGGGACAAAAAAAAAGCGGCGTAAAACCAAAAATAAGCATGAAGGAGGTTTATATGTATAAAAACCAAGCCGTAATTAAACAAAAAGACATTAAGCACAGAACAACAACGTTATTACGAAAGGTAAAGCAGGAAATGAAACACAAAGCAATATATATATATGCATGTAAATCGGTAATTAAAATCCAGGGTGAGAGTCAGGAAGTTTGTAGCCCCAAGAGTGCAAAAAAGACAGCACAAATTATAAGAGGGGAGAGAAAAGAAAAAGAGGAATTGAGGAGTCACTAGGTACAACGGAGGTGTCGCCACATGGTGGGAATTAAAAATGAAGAGTCAACACGGAGAAGGAACAGTTAAAACAGACAAACCCCGAAGAGGGACAGAAAGAGAAGCAAGAGAGAAAACGGCATCAGGGNTTATTTTTAAACCTTTTCTTTCAGGATCATCCATGTTTTCAGGCTCTTTGCCAGCACCTGAGCCTGCCAGCCCAGCAGCTTGTTGGTGTCACCCTGCTGATTAAGCCGACCAAACAGATGACGTCAAGATGTGACTCACATGGTGACTGCGTCACTCTGGCTGTGAGCAAACCACCCGAGGCAGCAAGGGAAGATAAGGGGAAGGTGAAGACCCCCCCCGGGATACCTGGTAGAACGGACCAGCCTGGCTAGCAGCGTCCGTTTCTCTTCGTTGGTAAACTGCATGATGCCGGGGGTCTCAAACTTCTGCCGGATCCACTGGCACTGCTCCAGGTCGTTGATAAACATGAACTCCACGCCAATGTGCTGGCAGTACGCCATCTGCCACAATGGGAAAAGAAGGGCCATGAGACAACAGCCAGGGCTTTAGCACCTCCTCACCCCCAGAAGACAGGCACGTGCAGCACTGTACTGGACCACGGGGCCAGGACTCTTTCGTTCGCCTCTTTAACCTTCTGGCAAGATTGAGAGTCCTCCTGCACCGGTGGAGACACAAACCCTCCTGCCTGGCAGCCACACCACGCTGCTCGAACATGGGCAAGCCCTGCCTGCGATGGCAGCCGGAGGAGACCAGTGAGCAGCGCCCGGCAGCCAGCACCATGCCGGCCCCATTCTGGAAGCCTGGTCTGAGCTGCTTTCCCAGGAAAGCGGACGCCACGGGGGATGTCCCAGGATGCTGCACATGACCCAACATCAAAATGTTTAATTCCCTTTCCCCACAGGGCCCAGGATCAGAACCTCAAGTCCTTCACATCCACCTCGGAGGCAAGATTTTCTCTTGGGGAGAGAATCAGCAAAACAACCTCTACTGAGAAATAAGGAGCCCATTCTTGCAGCTTATCTAAGATGTTGACACAGCTTTGCTTCTCCCATGGCCAACCTGTCTCAGCAGAGACCATCGGAGCAAGCCTGCAGATGGCCTGGGAGTTGTCTGTGCTTTCAAACAGGGCAGAGCAGGTCATGAAGTTTGGCAGGAAAGGGGAACCGGGTGCAAGAGCTGTAAGCCCCAGTCCCAGGTTGGAGCTGCTCCTGCACCGAGACCCTCCAGGGGGCCACCACACAGGGCAGCAGCACTACAGCAGCGCATGGAGAGAGGTATCCCTGCCTCCAGCTTACTCCTGTGCTCTCCCAGCACTGTTTGCTGCTTTGAACTGGAAAACATAGCTGGAGAGGTCTCCAAAAACGCAATATTTAGTTGCGTGGGGTTTGCTCCACCTTGGGTAGACCAAACGCATTGCCTCAATACAGTGTGACGCTGGAGGTGATCGGAGATGATCAGGTAACATGGGGTGGCTGCTACGAGTGGGGCAAGTGTCAAGGAGCAGCTCCCAACCTGAAAAACTTAAAATCTGCAGGCTGGCCCAGGCTGCAGACAGCAGCAGGGCCCAGGACCTCCAAAATGCAACGGCTCTGTCCCCAGCCTGGGCTGCAAACAGGTCTCGCACAGCCCTCCCTGCCCCCTCACCTCCAGCCGACGGATGATTTCCCGGAGCGGAAGAGCCGACTCATTTCCACCGATGAAAGTGGTTGTGGGCAAGTGGAAGACCTTGTCGAGATCAGATTCATCCAGCCCGTAAAAGCCTGCAGGATTTTTCATGGGTGGGACAAGCGAAAGCAAGAGAGAGAAGCAAGGAAGGGGGGCAGGGGGACACCATCACGCAGGGACCGGGTGCGTTTGGGAGAGGTGGGTAAGGGACAAAAAAAAAGCGGCGTAAAACCAAAAATAAGCATGAAGGAGGTTTATATGTATAAAAACCAAGCCGTAATTAAACAAAAAGACATTAAGCACAGAACAACAACGTTATTACGAAAGGTAAAGCAGGAAATGAAACACAAAGCAATATATATATATGCATGTAAATCGGTAATTAAAATCCAGGGTGAGAGTCAGGAAGTTTGTAGCCCCAAGAGTGCAAAAAAGACAGCACAAATTATAAGAGGGGAGAGAAAAGAAAAAGAGGAATTGAGGAGTCACTAGGTACAACGGAGGTGTCGCCACATGGTGGGAATTAAAAATGAAGAGTCAACACGGAGAAGGAACAGTTAAAACAGACAAACCCCGAAGAGGGACAGAAAGAGAAGCAAGAGAGAAAACGGCATCAGGGCTCTGCGATGGACTCTCCTGAATAGCTCAGCCCGGGAGCAGGGCAGCCAGCCAGCCCCTTGCGGGTTTTGCTGCCCAGATACCCCCTCACTCAAATAACAGCCTTCTAATTAGGAGTTTAGCCTAGCTCTGCTCAGCAAACCTCCCTCCTTTTTGGTGCTGGGACCTCGTGGTTTGTAGGCAGCTCCTACTTGTGGCACGTGGGGCTGTGGGGAGCTGGGTGCGGCTCAAGGAGGTGCAGAGCAGGGCTTGGAGCTGAACGTCGCGTTTTAGAGCTGCAGGAGAGTCCCGCTGCTGCCGTTACAGCACCAGCAGGTCCCTGCCAGGACCCGCAGCAGCTCCACAGTACTCTAAAGCCATCAGAGGTGCCTCAGCACCTGCCAAAGCTCATAGTTGTCTTTGGGGAAACCGAGGCACAGAGGAGGAGGGACAATGAACTCACTGAACTGACGCAGCAAGGCAGAAGCAGAGCCAGGAAGGGGACTGGGGAGTCCCAAGACCCTTTTGAAGCAGGAGCTTGTTTGGAAGCGGGGTGGACAAGCAGAGCTGCCTGCTGCTGGCCCGCAGCCCTAACGCCTCCCTCCCAAATGAACCCGGTTTCAACGTGTTCTCTAAGCCAGGGCAGGAGCCAGAGAGGAGGCAGTTACCCCTGATCCTCCCAGCTCCCTCCAAACCATCCCAACGCTCCAGCTGGGGTCTCTCTTAGGTAGGGTACGGGGGATGCCATCCCCTAAATGCCACAGGGCGGTGTAAACCACCTTCCTCTAGGCAAAGGGAGGCAAAAATTGTCCCTGCAAGAGCTGGCCCTCCTTGAACTTAATCTTAAAAGAGTCTACCCCTCACACTGTGGTCAGGAATGGAGGGTGAGCTGGAGAAGGGGCTGGCCACGGCTCGTCCCTGTGCAGCCTCGAGGACAGTGATTGCCAGAGGTGGGGAACATCCTCAGGAAGCCCAGAGCAGAGGTTTTCATGGTTGCCACTGCTGTGCATCCCCACATCACTCTCCTGGATGCTGCTAGTCCCAGGGGAAGGAATTAAGCCAGACCCTGGGGAGCTCAGCTCTGGAGCTGTGCCTGGGAGCACTGAACCGCAGCTGGCAGGAGCTGAGGGCCTGGCCCTGTGTCTCCAGGACTTCTCTGCAGTTCCTATCCAAACAGAAGTCCTGGAGAGAGGCGGCATTAGTACAGAGCATCCCAGTTAAGCTGCTGGCTGGAGGCTTCAGGGAAGCCTCAGTAATTTGCTGCAGCTCCCAGCCCCGCGGCACAGCGCTCAGGCACACTTTGGGGGGTATCAGATTTTACAAGGAGCTTTCACGGCTCTAAGCATCTCTGCTTCTGCTTTGCTGCTGCCTGCCAGCTTTTTTGACAGTGCTCAGTATTTACAGGCAGCAATACCATCAGATGGGGGAAAGGCTAGAGATGACCTGCCAAATTTTCACCGCCACAAAGCTAGGGCAGTCAGGAGAAGACAGCTCGGATTTTTAGGAGACTCGAATCGATCAGGGAGATTGAGGCCTTATAAAATAAATGTTCACAACAAAACGTGTACTCTAGCAAGCTAGGCATGCAAACACACAGTACGGAAAATCCCAGCAAGGCTCTAAATTGGGGTTGTCTACAGGTGAAGCATCACTAACCAAATGCCTACATCGAGACTTTTAGTGGGACAAATTAAAAATAAACATGTTACTAAACTCAAGAGTGGTGCGAGACGGGAGGGAACCGCTTTACCGGCTTGGTTCATGCCCAGAATAACCTATTCAAAGAGAGTCCTGCACTCCAGAGGGTTAAAGGCTCATTAATTGCATACCTCCTACTGTTAACACTCTCAGCCGCTCCTTGAACACTGCGAGATCTGGGGTGGGCAGGGAAAGGAATGCAGAAAGGGAGAAGATAGAGACGCAGTCAAAGTTAGTAAAAAAACCCCTGGAACCATGAAAACTAGTACTGGAAAGCACAAGTCAAAAAAATACAGTATTTAAAATACAGTCACAAACCATCAGAGGCAAAAGGGTTGGGATGGAGGATGACTATGCACTAGGGGGAAAAGAAATCCCAGTGGAAAGTCTGGCAAGAGGAGGCAGGAGCAGGGAGGGGAATGGGGGGCATCAGACACTGGGGAGCAGTTCAGCTGCATGGTTTGAGATCTCCTCTCGCGTGCACACCTCAGATGGGAGAGGGAGACCACCCAGCACAGCATCTTCACCTGCTACAACCAAAAGGCATCTTCCCGTCAAGCTGCATCAAGGAGAGTGTTATCCTCTGCAGATCAGGGAGCTCTCTCCCATCAACATCTGCTCCCGGAGGGTTTCAGTCTGCTCATCGCTACCGGGAGGATTTCAAGGTCACCCCCAAGGAGGCAGCGCTGCTGCCTACACACAGGCAGGAAGGGGACTGGGGTGTTAATGAGCAGGCCATTAATGAGGAAGACCAACAGTGAGGCAAGCACACACAATGCCATCATTTCTCGAGCATGCTCGGCGCAGGCGGGAGCACCGTGATGCCATGCTGGATGCAGGCAGGGCTGCCGGAGCGGCAGGCAGCGTGCATCACTGGAGCTGTGCTTCTCAGCTAGGTTACGTGACCCGAGTGCCTCAGTCTCACCTGGGTTACAAGAAAAGCTTTGGGAATACTTCTCCTTTGGGGAAAAAAACATATGTTTAGGTGAGACATTGGGTTAGCAAGGTCTCAAACTGGGGAAAGAGGAGGTGGCAGCACTCCCAGCCCATCTCCCCGCAGGGGCTCGCCTGGCTTTGCCCGAGCTGAAGGATGATCTCCATCAATTCCCTTGGTCAAGAGGCAGAAGCGGCTGCCTTCCACGGAGAGACAGACAGACAGACAGATGGACGCTCAGACACACACTGCCTTCCACGCACCAATTGGATTGCAGCATGCTAAGGTATTATTTCCTTGGACAGGTCACATCGAGTTCCTGCAGACGTCCTGTCCTTGTTTTACATCACTTACCATGCCACATCGGCTGCAGTAGAAGCCCAGGATGAGATGACTTGGTTTTTTTATTAAAAAGAAAGACAACAGAAAGAGGAATTTGGTGGCTCCAGCTCCACCACTCCCTCAGACTGAGCACCCCCAGGCAGGCCTTCTCCCCCCTACATTTTCTCCAAAGCTCGCACTGCTTAATTCAAAGAGGGCTTCCAAACCACGCACAAACCAGTTGCTAAACAAAAGGCAATTGAGAAGAAAGATCAATTTCCGAGATTAACCATGCAACTCCTTTGAATTACGGCACTGCCCAGCCACAGTTTAAGCTGTTGGCAGCAGAGCTCACGCCACAAAAGCTGACCTTTAAGGATTTCCCTGCTCAGAAAGAGGAAACAAGATTGTTTCCAAGTTTCGAAACCACTCCTGTTATTAACTGCTCTGTCAAGTGTTAAGAAATANTCATTTCTCGAGCATGCTCGGCGCAGGCGGGAGCACCGTGATGCCATGCTGGATGCAGGCAGGGCTGCCGGAGCGGCAGGCAGCGTGCATCACTGGAGCTGTGCTTCTCAGCTAGGTTACGTGACCCGAGTGCCTCAGTCTCACCTGGGTTACAAGAAAAGCTTTGGGAATACTTCTCCTTTGGGGAAAAAAACATATGTTTAGGTGAGACATTGGGTTAGCAAGGTCTCAAACTGGGGAAAGAGGAGGTGGCAGCACTCCCAGCCCATCTCCCCGCAGGGGCTCGCCTGGCTTTGCCCGAGCTGAAGGATGATCTCCATCAATTCCCTTGGTCAAGAGGCAGAAGCGGCTGCCTTCCACGGAGAGACAGACAGACAGACAGATGGACGCTCAGACACACACTGCCTTCCACGCACCAATTGGATTGCAGCATGCTAAGGTATTATTTCCTTGGACAGGTCACATCGAGTTCCTGCAGACGTCCTGTCCTTGTTTTACATCACTTACCATGCCACATCGGCTGCAGTAGAAGCCCAGGATGAGATGACTTGGTTTTTTTATTAAAAAGAAAGACAACAGAAAGAGGAATTTGGTGGCTCCAGCTCCACCACTCCCTCAGACTGAGCACCCCCAGGCAGGCCTTCTCCCCCCTACATTTTCTCCAAAGCTCGCACTGCTTAATTCAAAGAGGGCTTCCAAACCACGCACAAACCAGTTGCTAAACAAAAGGCAATTGAGAAGAAAGATCAATTTCCGAGATTAACCATGCAACTCCTTTGAATTACGGCACTGCCCAGCCACAGTTTAAGCTGTTGGCAGCAGAGCTCACGCCACAAAAGCTGACCTTTAAGGATTTCCCTGCTCAGAAAGAGGAAACAAGATTGTTTCCAAGTTTCGAAACCACTCCTGTTATTAACTGCTCTGTCAAGTGTTAAGAAATACTCTTTCAAAGGAAAAAAAGCCAGCAGGATCTGCTTACAAATCAGCTTTCTACGGCACAAGGTGACACGCAATCTTGGGCTCAGCCAGAGCTCTGCCTACACTCTGCACCAGCGCTGCTCTCCTCCCCACTTGCTGAGTGTTATTCGCAAGCTATGTTCACCAAGGTGTTATTTCAAGATCAACCAGATGAGGTTTTCCAGGAGGAGGATACCAGNGACAGACAGACAGATGGACGCTCAGACACACACTGCCTTCCACGCACCAATTGGATTGCAGCATGCTAAGGTATTATTTCCTTGGACAGGTCACATCGAGTTCCTGCAGACGTCCTGTCCTTGTTTTACATCACTTACCATGCCACATCGGCTGCAGTAGAAGCCCAGGATGAGATGACTTGGTTTTTTTATTAAAAAGAAAGACAACAGAAAGAGGAATTTGGTGGCTCCAGCTCCACCACTCCCTCAGACTGAGCACCCCCAGGCAGGCCTTCTCCCCCCTACATTTTCTCCAAAGCTCGCACTGCTTAATTCAAAGAGGGCTTCCAAACCACGCACAAACCAGTTGCTAAACAAAAGGCAATTGAGAAGAAAGATCAATTTCCGAGATTAACCATGCAACTCCTTTGAATTACGGCACTGCCCAGCCACAGTTTAAGCTGTTGGCAGCAGAGCTCACGCCACAAAAGCTGACCTTTAAGGATTTCCCTGCTCAGAAAGAGGAAACAAGATTGTTTCCAAGTTTCGAAACCACTCCTGTTATTAACTGCTCTGTCAAGTGTTAAGAAATACTCTTTCAAAGGAAAAAAAGCCAGCAGGATCTGCTTACAAATCAGCTTTCTACGGCACAAGGTGACACGCAATCTTGGGCTCAGCCAGAGCTCTGCCTACACTCTGCACCAGCGCTGCTCTCCTCCCCACTTGCTGAGTGTTATTCGCAAGCTATGTTCACCAAGGTGTTATTTCAAGATCAACCAGATGAGGTTTTCCAGGAGGAGGATACCAGGGGAAAGCCTATTCAGTCATAAATAATACTTAATAATAAAGCCTCCTTTGATGACACCAAGCCTGAGTCTGGGGTCCTACTATTGGGGACACACCACCAGTGTGACCTAGCAGCTGATACCAGCATACCTTGTTCCCAGGACTCGTTATTTCCTATGGATTCATGGATTCCCTGTAATTAAATCAACATCAAGGACCGCAAGGACAGATATCTTAGCATGANTTGTTTTACATCACTTACCATGCCACATCGGCTGCAGTAGAAGCCCAGGATGAGATGACTTGGTTTTTTTATTAAAAAGAAAGACAACAGAAAGAGGAATTTGGTGGCTCCAGCTCCACCACTCCCTCAGACTGAGCACCCCCAGGCAGGCCTTCTCCCCCCTACATTTTCTCCAAAGCTCGCACTGCTTAATTCAAAGAGGGCTTCCAAACCACGCACAAACCAGTTGCTAAACAAAAGGCAATTGAGAAGAAAGATCAATTTCCGAGATTAACCATGCAACTCCTTTGAATTACGGCACTGCCCAGCCACAGTTTAAGCTGTTGGCAGCAGAGCTCACGCCACAAAAGCTGACCTTTAAGGATTTCCCTGCTCAGAAAGAGGAAACAAGATTGTTTCCAAGTTTCGAAACCACTCCTGTTATTAACTGCTCTGTCAAGTGTTAAGAAATACTCTTTCAAAGGAAAAAAAGCCAGCAGGATCTGCTTACAAATCAGCTTTCTACGGCACAAGGTGACACGCAATCTTGGGCTCAGCCAGAGCTCTGCCTACACTCTGCACCAGCGCTGCTCTCCTCCCCACTTGCTGAGTGTTATTCGCAAGCTATGTTCACCAAGGTGTTATTTCAAGATCAACCAGATGAGGTTTTCCAGGAGGAGGATACCAGGGGAAAGCCTATTCAGTCATAAATAATACTTAATAATAAAGCCTCCTTTGATGACACCAAGCCTGAGTCTGGGGTCCTACTATTGGGGACACACCACCAGTGTGACCTAGCAGCTGATACCAGCATACCTTGTTCCCAGGACTCGTTATTTCCTATGGATTCATGGATTCCCTGTAATTAAATCAACATCAAGGACCGCAAGGACAGATATCTTAGCATGAAAGCCACAAAGAAACAGAAATTAAAACGTAATGCCTGGCTCAGACGCAGAGATCGTGGGCTGAGATTATCTTCCAGCTGACGCCTATGGATGAGCCATGCCTGAACACTTTCCAACGTGGTGAGCCAGGCTGGGTCACGCTGCTGGGCTTGTGACCACTCACCCTGGGGGAGCAGGAAAAATGCAGCTTATAACGCTTTACCCAGATTCTGTCACAGCTGACAGCTGTGAGGATGCTGTCAGCCCAGCTCTGCAGTTGAAGCTCCAAAGGAGGACCTGTTCTTGGACCACTTAGGGCTGGCTCTTGGGCTCTTCTGCCTCCGAAGCAAGCGTACTGCTGGAGCACACCTTGCTTCAGAGGAACCAGATGGTCAAAGCAGAGGAAAAGCTCCCTGAACTGACTTTCCCCATTGAAGTAGCCCCATGAGTTTAATGTCAAAGTGGAAACCAGTAAGGAGCAGTGTCCCTCAAGGGTCCATACGGGGACCAATACAGCTTACTACCTTAATCAATGGCATGGATAGTGGGATCAAGGGCACTCGCAACCAGGTTGCAGGTGACACCAAGCTGAGTGCTGCAGCTGATACAATGGAGGGAAGGGATGCCATCCAGAGGGACCTGGACAGGCTGGAGGAGTGGGCCTGTGTGAAGCTCATGAAGTTCAACAAGGTCAAGTGTAAGGGTCAGGGCAATGCCCAGTCCCAGCACAGACTGGGGGTGGATGGACGGACAGAAAGCAGCCCTGCAGAGGACGACTTGGGGATGTTGATGAGTGACAAACTGGACATAAGCCAGCAATGTATGCTTACAGCCCAGAAGGCCAACCGCATCCTGGGCTGCATCCAAAGAAGCGTGACCAGCAGGATGAGGGAGCAGATTCTCTCCCTCTTCTCGGCTCTCGTGAGACCCTACCTGGGGCACTGTATCCAGCTCTGGGGTCTCCAGCGCAAGAAAGACATGGACCTCCTAGAGTTGGGTCCAGAGGAGGCCATGAAAATGATCCCAGGGCTAGAACAGCTCTCCTGCGCAGAAAGGCTGAGAGAGTTGGGGTTGTTCACCCTGGAGAAGAGAACGCTCCGGGGAGACCTTACTGTGGCTTTCAGTACTTAAAGGGGCCTGATGGGAAAGGTGGAGAGAGACTTTTTACCAGGGCCTATAGTGACAGGAGGAGGGGCGAGGGTTTTAACCTGAAAGAGAGTAGGTTTAGAGGGGTTTTACGCTGAGGGTGGTGAGACACTGGGACAGGTTGTCCAGAGAAGCTGTGGATGCCTCATCAAAGTCAGGTTGGAGTGGGCTCTGAGCAACGTGATCTAGTGGAAGACGTCCCTGCTGATGGCAGGGGTGTTGGAATAAGTGACCTCTGAAGGTCCCTTCCAACCCAACCCACTCTGTATGTCTCTGACTTACTGAGTGGCTTGGTAACTCAGCTCCCAACACCTGGCTCCCTTTTCTCATGAGGGAGAGCAGTCACTGCAACCACTTGCAGCCATCCGGCTCTGGGTTCCGTGCAGACCCTGCTCTCCTCTCAAAAGGGAAAAATGTCCACCAGGTACAGGGCTTCAGGGCACTCCTCTGCTGCTCTGTTTCAGAAGGTCGGTAGCGCCCACAGCAGAGGCCAAAAATCCTGAGCTAGAAAAGGCTTTCCTCACCCTTTCCTCTCCCCAGCCACTGGGAGGAGCTTCAGAGTCACCTAAAAAAGTCTCCCTGCTCCCCTCACAGTGCCAACTACCAGTACTTGTGTCCTCTCCTGCGCCTGGCTTCACTGCCATCACCAACCCATCTCTTCCCTTCACAACCTCCCAGGCACAGGGCTTGCTCCACACCAGAGCTGGCTGGCTCCCGAGGCACAGGCAGGTCTTGGGCCTCTGGACAAGCACATCAGAAGTCCAGACCTCAGGATGAAGCAGCTTCCCCATCATCCAGCAAGCTGGGACAACCAAAACTTAATCCTTCCCTACCCCTCTCAGTACACATAATCCTGTACGAAGGTCCAGCAGGTCCAGGGCTGGTGCCCCTGTGCTGGCAGCTGAACAAGGAATCAAGATCGTTTACATGCACCGTCACTCTAATCAGCTGTTTCAGTTGTGCGAGGTTAGTGATCATTACTGCTGCTCTACTCTAAGTTAGAAGCATGCTTCTCGAGCGCTCATAGTGCCAGGGTAACGACCCTTGGAAACGCACCAGCAAGGTGAAAGAGCTCAGCGCCATGACCTCGTTCTAGCTAGAAGGATGGCAGCGTACTACAGAGATCAAATCTAAAGCACGTTGAGAGGTGCTGAGTTTAAGCACTTTCAGATTAGGATTTCAAGTCCTAGTTACCACACACGCTTCTGTGCAACACTCATGCATCTTTTGCTCGAAGGCATTGGGATTTCCACCTCTCTTCTTGGATGGGAACGCATCCCAAAGCTTCCTTATTATGATCACCGGCACAGACTCATAGTTTAGTCTTGGAAAAAGGGGGAAATTAAGGGCTTTACAGATACTGCAGTAAGCTGGGAGCAAAGGAGGGCAGGGCATCATTGCAGGGGCACACCAAGAGGCGCTTCTCAGCCCTGCAGAGATGAAACCAGCCCATTCACTCCAGCTCTCAGTGCCCCCAGGAGCAGCAAGAGGAGCTGAGGACAGACCTCCAGCTCTCGCCAACACAAAACCTCTCTGCTTTGCGTTTCCAGAAGATGTAATCGCTTCCACTCCTGGATGAGCGAGTTCAATAACATAATTAATTGGCACCAGTTGGAGGAGAAACGTGAGCCAAGCAATAGGGTTTTAGCACAAGACCCATTCGCCATGACAGCCGGAGGGGGGCAGAACTGCTCCACGGCGGCCAGTCAACTATAAATTTAGAGTGATCATTACTAAGGAAACTTAAGACCTTCCCCCCCTTGCTGGTGAAGCAATCTACCTACAAAGCTGTGAAAGAGAGAGGAGCTCAAGCAATGCAGCGCTAACTGCTCTCGAAGCCCTCACCCAGTTTGTCTGTGGATGTGATAATATCGGCTGGAAGGGAGGAGTCCAGATCTGCATCCAAGATGCCCAGTGGGTCGAGTTGTGCTACATGATGCCCTCGAATCTATGAAATGGGCCAGGAATGGAAAGGAGAACAGGTACCAACAAGGAGAGGGGAAAGGGAGAAAAACAAAAGAGGGGAGGGGTAAAAAAGTTAAATTACATTAGAATTAATTTGCAGAGTAATTCTCACCGACGTTTGGAGAAACAGTTACTGGTGCATCATCAAAATTTACACAACTAATGCCGAGAGGATCAAGCTTTGCAATGTGATGACCCCTGACCTGGAAGCAATAACACAGATTAGTCATTAAAACAAGTTAATTGAAGAGATATTCCTTAAAAAAAAAAAAAAAAAAAAAAAAAAAAAGTCATGCACAGTTTCTCTCTTCACGTTTTCTGCAAAGCCACCTCAATTTCTGGCTGCAACTAAAGCCTGGAGAAGTTGGATTTACTTTCAGCTATGTAGGTGTGAGTGCTACCTGCTGCAAGGACCACTCTGCTCTGCCTGAAGCCAAGCTTTGGCAGGGTGGGCAGGGGTGGGCAGTGCTCCTTCACAGCACAGACCTTCCAGAATTGAGGTCCGAGGGTCTCCCACCACTTGCCTGGTGTCCAACCTGAGCACCTCCTCTCTACGGATGCATTACTCCACAGCAATGGTTTCCTCCTAAGCATCAGAGCACACAAAGACGCAATTTTCCAGATTTGGGCAGATCTAGGTGCTCTCCTGCCAGCATAGCAGAGAAAACAAGTGTTGCCACCAGCAGCAGTAGCTGCTGAAAAGCAGAGGAACGTGTCTGAGGAACATCTATCCGCCTGTGTGCGCTATTAGAGGTCAGCAGCTCACAGCGTCTTTTTGGAGAGAGAAGCCTGCAGCAGGACTTGGAGCACTCTTCTGGGAAGGGGCAGGTGCAGGAACACAAAAGAGAGGCACCAAGAGAGCCCCGACAGCTCCCGGTGGTGGCAGTCAGGCCAGGCGTCACCACACTGGGTTTGAGTCCACATTGGGAGCCACACAGAATAACGAGAGGTAACGAGGAATTTTGCTTTCTGCCTTCACAGGAGAAGGTGCCCACAGATGGACCCCAGCACATCTCGCTAGGGAAATCCAATTCGTCTTGGCAGCCAGCGCTCTCCAACTGGCAAGCCATGGTTTATTCCTTCACAGCTCCTGCTCTCGAAGCGGGGCAGAAAACACTGACATGGTATGGGGTGCAATGCCTTCTTCACACTGTGAAAACGATACTTCTGGCTATCAAAGCCGTTACCAGTTATAGAAATTGCTCGTATGCTAGGGGATTACTAAACCTCTTGGGCGAACCAGACATACTGATCTGACCTTATTTACCAGAAAGGCATTCCTATTCAGAGTATCCCAAAGGGATTTTAGGAAAGGATTTTTGTGGTTTCACCAGCCAAAGAGCCTGAAATCAGCCACTCATGTTAAGGCAAACTGCTAAGAAAGCACTGATCCCGTCGTCTCTGCAGGGCCAGATGACAACGTGCCTCTGAGCATGGGTGGCCATGTGGAAAGCTCTTCTTCTGAGCCAGCTTTGTCTGGGAACTATTTGCCTGTTTGTCTTGCAACAACGCATGGGGGCTAGCCCATCATTTAGCAGTCAGAAGGGTGCAAGCTCACCACGCTGTTCCTCACGGCCAGGATGCTCTCACCGGGACCAGGAGGCCACTTTATCCAGCAAACGGCTTTGAGCTGGGGGCATCCAGTGGCTTTGAGGTCAACTCAGCAGTTTGCAGGTACGCAGCAAATCCTCAAATCAGTGCGGGAGCAAAGGAGAAAGTCTTTTCCCCCACAGAGGTCATACTGCTTGTTCTTCTCCACTTGCAAGGCAAGCCAGGCAGATTGTTTTCCCCCGACCCAAAACAAGAGCACAGCATGTATTTGCAGGAAGCATTACGCTTGTAGGCCCTGATCCTGACATGGGACATCAGCCACCCCAACATCTGCTGGAAAAGTGGCAGACCAAACTACAAGCAGTCCAGGAAACTACTGGGGTACATTGAGGACAACTTCCTAGTAGGGATGATGGAGAGCCCAACCAGAGGAGAGGCACTGCTGGACCTGTTGCTCACTAATGCAGGAGAACTCATCCAAGAGGTCAAGACTGGAGGTAGCCTGGGCTGCAGCAATAACACCCTCAGGGAACTCTCAATTTGGAGAGGTACAGGATGGGTAAAAAGTAGAATCAGGACCCTAAACCTCAGCAAGGCAAACTTTCGGCTGTTTAGGGCACTAGTGTACGGCATCCCTTAGGAAACTGCCCTCTGAGGCAAAGAACAAATGAGAGCTGGGAGATATTTATAAGACATTTTTCCTAGGGCGCAAGAGCTCTCAATCCTGACATGCAACAAGTCAGGCAGGGGAGGCAGGAGGCCAGCTTGGCTAAGTCAAGACCTCTTATCAAAACTCAAACACAAAGACAAAATGCATAGGCAGTGGAGGCAGGGATATACGTCCTGGGAAGATTATATGGATATGGCCTGGGAGTGCAGGAAGGGGATCAGGAAAGCCACAGCGCAGCTGGAGCTGAACTTGGCTAGGGATGTAGAAAATAACATGAAGCGTTTCTCCAGGTACACGGGACAACAAAGGAAGATTAAAGAAACTCTAATCCCCTGATGAGCAAAATGGGAGACGTAGCTACAACTGACACAGAAAAGGCTGAGGTACTCAACAGCTTTTTTGCCTTGGTCTTCAGTGAGCATTGTGGTCAACGGCTCGATGTCCAGGGGGAGAACAGTGGTAAGTGGTATCCTCAGGGGTCAGTGCTCGGACCAGTATTTAACATTTTTGTCAGGGACATAGACAGTGGGATTGAATGCACGCTCAGCAAGTTGGCTGATAACATCAAACCGAGTGGTGTGATCGACACACTGCAAGGAAGGGAAGACATCCGGGGGTACCGTGACAGTCTAGAGAGGTGAGGCTGTGTGAACCTTACGAGGTTCTACAAGGCCAAGTGCGAGGTCCTGCACATGGCTCGGGGCAATCTCAAACACGGATACAGACTGGGCAGGGAACAGATCGAGAGCAGCCCTGCGGAGAAGGCCTTGGGGGTGTTGGTTGATGAGAAGCTCAACATGAGCCTGCAATGCGCGCTCACAGCCCAGAAGACCAGACGTATCCTGGGCTGCATCACCAGCAGCATGACCAGCAGGTCGAGGGAGGGGATTCTGCCCCTATGCTCTGCTCAGGTGAGACCCCTCTGCAGTCCTGCATCCAGCTCTGGGGTCCTCAGCACAGGAAAGACATGGACCTGTTGGAGCGGGTCCAGAGGAGGCCACAAAAACAGTCAGAGAGATGGAACACTTCTCCTATGAGGAAAGGCTGAGAGAGTTGGCGTTGTTCAGCCTGGAGGAGAGAAGGCTCTGGGGAGACCTTACTGCAGCTTTCAGTACTTAAAGGGGGCCTACAGGAAAGATGTGGAGGGATGCTTTATCAGGGATTGCAGTGATAGGACAAGGGGTAACAGTTTTAAACTGAAAGAGGGTAGATTTAGATTAGATATTAGGAAGAGATTCTTTACTGTGAGCGTGGTGAGGCACTGGCACAGGTTGCCCAGAGAAGCTGTGGATGCCCCCTCCCCAGCAGCATTCAAGGACAGCTGAGCCTTTGAGCAACCTGGTCTGGTGGAAGGTGTCCCTGTCCCTGTCCATGGCAGTGGGGTTGGAACAAGATAGTCTTTAAGGACCCTTCCAACCCAAACCATTCCATGATTTCAGAAGAAATAACGACTTGGACATGCAACCACAGCTACAACTAAGAAGCCATCACTGACGCTGCAGGAGAGCAGGGTCACTGCTCACCTACAATTACAGGAACAATCCAGCTCAATCCAATTAAGAAATTAATTGCCTGGTGCTTTAAGTAGGTTACCCATCACAGGCAGGGCTTCCTCCTGCCTTCCTGCTCTTTCGTACCTCCATACACTGTGCTGAACTTCCCCACCTGAACACCCCACTGCAGCTACAGCCCTATAGTGATACCAGGATGGGAAGGGAGGTGGATTTGTCACTGCAGACAGCTTAGAAAAATACATCCAAGAGTAAACACCTCCCAATGCTGTCATTCAGAGACTGAGGAAGTGATGGGAATGCAGAAGAGGTTACAGATNTGCAGCTTTCAGTACTTAAAGGGGGCCTACAGGAAAGATGTGGAGGGATGCTTTATCAGGGATTGCAGTGATAGGACAAGGGGTAACAGTTTTAAACTGAAAGAGGGTAGATTTAGATTAGATATTAGGAAGAGATTCTTTACTGTGAGCGTGGTGAGGCACTGGCACAGGTTGCCCAGAGAAGCTGTGGATGCCCCCTCCCCAGCAGCATTCAAGGACAGCTGAGCCTTTGAGCAACCTGGTCTGGTGGAAGGTGTCCCTGTCCCTGTCCATGGCAGTGGGGTTGGAACAAGATAGTCTTTAAGGACCCTTCCAACCCAAACCATTCCATGATTTCAGAAGAAATAACGACTTGGACATGCAACCACAGCTACAACTAAGAAGCCATCACTGACGCTGCAGGAGAGCAGGGTCACTGCTCACCTACAATTACAGGAACAATCCAGCTCAATCCAATTAAGAAATTAATTGCCTGGTGCTTTAAGTAGGTTACCCATCACAGGCAGGGCTTCCTCCTGCCTTCCTGCTCTTTCGTACCTCCATACACTGTGCTGAACTTCCCCACCTGAACACCCCACTGCAGCTACAGCCCTATAGTGATACCAGGATGGGAAGGGAGGTGGATTTGTCACTGCAGACAGCTTAGAAAAATACATCCAAGAGTAAACACCTCCCAATGCTGTCATTCAGAGACTGAGGAAGTGATGGGAATGCAGAAGAGGTTACAGATTTTGTGTTCAAATTGCTGACTTGGAGCTGCTGCCTCCAACAACATCAGTGACCACTTGTTTGAACTTAGCATCTGCTCTCTTGTTCCACCAGCGAGAGCTGCACAGCCTTTAGAAACAGCTCGCCAGGACCAGCCCGAGCTGGAGAGAGTTGGCAGGGTGGTCATGTCCCATGAAATCAGCCACGAGGGATGATGCAGGTCCTCATGAATTCCAGCTTCCCCTTCTTAAAGAAAAGCAGGGCAGTGCCCCAGCACTGACGTCGGCACCTCAGCTGCGGAGGCGGGCAGGGCAGGGGCACTTTCTTCAAGCCAGAAAGCACGTCTGAGACTCGACAGACCTCTGGATTTGCCCAGTGCTGCAGTTCTTGCCTGAACCTGTAGCCTTGTACATTGGATTTTCCCCATACCTGAGCAGGAACACAACCTGCAGCGCGTGCTTCTTTGCAAGACTAGGTGAGAAGACCATGGTCACACCTCCACAGCAGATGAGTTTGTTAACTTCTCACCACAGCTCCAATTAAAGCTCCCACACTTGACAAATCAGAGCGCAAGCAAAGGCGGAGGACGACCCAACGTAGAAACAAATTGAAATGTTCTCTCGAGTTAAAATATTGGCTGGCCATCCCCTAGTTGAAGGATGTTTCCTTCCTGCTCAAAACTTCTTTCTCACAAAAGGCTGACTTTGGCAGCATCGGTCTGCTTTACAGCCCAGTGGCATCACAGCCCTCTTCCAGGTCGCAAATCACAAGGAGATGTTTCCTGAAGTTATTTTAGGACCTCAGAAGTTCTCTCAGCAACATGGGGGAAGCGGGATAGGTGTCCCACACCACTGCTGAGCATGGTGGCAGCTCACCACACAGGAGCATCATTCCAGAAGCCAGGAAACCACCCTGCGTGGAGAAGACCTCCCCCTCCCTGCCACTCTAATTGTTCTGTTTGGGCAACAACAGCTTTAATCTTCCTATTGTCCAGCAAAGCATCAGCTGAGCTTCTGCCCCAACAGATCAGCAGCTCCTGTTAAAAACCAGGCAGCCCAGCAGGCATCCTGCATGTTCTCTGTGCAAAACACGTGCATCAGCCACACTAATCCCAGCCCACCTCGGCCACTACATGCCCCTCTGCAGAGAACACATTCCTCCCCGGTGCAAAGCCCATCTCCTTACCTGATACGCCCTGATGAGAGATTGCACTGCAAGATGGTCCTCCACCAGCTTATCTACGTTGGGCTGTGCTTGAACCAGGAACTGGGCTTGGGACAGCATGGAAAGGCTGGTACTCAGTGGGGGGGGACTTTGGTAAGCGGTGCCTGGAGCAGCTCCGGCATTGGCATTGCGAAAGAAGATGTCCCATGACTAGGAAAACAGAAAGAAGAGAGGCAACAGGGTCATCACCCACAACCCAAACACCTCCTCATTCGAGGTTACTGGGATCTCAGCTCTATTGCCACAGCAGGGAGGAAAATCCTCCGGGGGCAGAGCTGCCTCCTCCCCTGCACTCCAGCTCCATGCAGCCACTGCCAAAGGCACCCACCTGCCTTGGACAGGAAAGCACTAAAGCTCTCCTACTATTCCAGTTACACCATTATCCCACTTCCCATCCATCTGGATTGTTTCTTTTGGCATGAGACCATCCCCAGAGCCCAGCCTCTCTTGGCAGCAGCACTCAGGACAGGACATCAGTGACACCCCCTGCCTGGCTCGGCTCTCAAAACTGCTACTCTGAGCAATGAGCCCCAGACTGGTCTTCGGGCTCTTGTTTCCTTCTCTCCAGGGCAGGAGACTGCCCTCTAAATACCCACAGTGTTTTCTGAAAAGTATTTTTTACCCTGTAATCAAATACACCTCTTCCTCTTTTCCACGGAGAAATGGCCTGAGGGCCAGGTCGCAGAGTAACCTGTGTTGTCCCACTCTCAACCAGCAATGGCTTTTTTTCTTTTTCTGTTCCCTCTCCAATTTTTCCCCATCTTTTCAGCAACGCCAACACCAGCACTATGTGGATGCTCTTGTTCCAGCTCCTCCGTGCACTTAGCAAGACAGACACCACCTCTGCTCTGGTCCCCTGCTGTAGATGGGCACTTCCAGGTGTTACGAAAACAAAACAACACCCCCCCAAAAAAAAAGCCCTCCACAGACTTGGTGTAACTTTGTGGTACTTATCCAGCACTGCCTGAAGAGCCCAGAAGCATTCCAGGCCAAACCCAAGTTAAATCTGTCAGCTTGATGAGGCATCAATGGATCTGGGGAAGCAGAGAGACCAGCAGAGCAAAGTCCAAGCCATGTCCTCCTGTCACGCTCCCACCCGTGCCTGCTTCCCACGTGCCACGGAGCGATAGCAAAGGACAAGGGCAAGGCAGAGCGGCATTTGCATGCCTGCACGTACATGAGATGCCAGCTACAGCAAGCAAATCCCACCAGATTCACATGCTAGTTTCAGCCTAAGGGTCTCTCCATCGACTGGGAGCAAGAGGCCAGCACTCACCACTCTGCACATCCCTGAACCTCATGTCTGCAGACAGCACCAAACCCAACCTCAGTGATGCAGAGACGGGCAAAGTGCTGCCCAGCCAACCCCAGGGTGTTTAAACCAAGTTGAAAAGAGCCTTCGGAGCAACTCCAGTGGTGATTTCGGGTAGAAAAAGCAGCTTTTGCAGCATGGTAACAGGGTGAAGGGACTCAAAATTTGGCCTTCGTTGGATAAGGTCCAGCTTTCCCCCTTCCTTGGAGCTCCTCTGGCTGCAGCACCCATCACATGCCCCATGAAGCTATTTCCAGCCCGGATTTACCCAGACGCCCCGTCACAGGGCCGTGCAAGGTGATTAAATTTAGAAACGGGCCATGCTGAAGGAACATAAATAAAATCTGGAACAATTTGGCACCATAAGTGATAAACAATAGCTCCCCCAATGGGGGGAAAAAAAAAAACCACCAAAACACAATGCGCAAAACAAAAAGCAAAGTCAGAAAACACCCAACCCTGCTCTGATTGCTGCCTGCTAAGGAAACTTCATTAGGAAAAGAGGGAGACTTGCTTTTTGTACCATCCTTACCCCTAGCCACTGGCAAGGGCAGCCCAAGCCCCTTCCCTTCCCCAGGCTCGCAGAGCTCATGGGTGCCCCACAAGCCATCAGCTCCTGCAAGCAGGAGGGACAAGTACCCCAGGATGGTCTCCGTGACCTTAGGATGGGGAGGAATCTAGCTGGCTGCTTTGCTCAGTGGTTTAAGGTTGTTTAATGTACTGGAAAATAAACACAGGCAAGAGAAAGAGAGCATCTGCTAGCCCAGTGATGGGGCTGGCAGCAGTGCTGCCGGGACAGGGACAGTGCCAGGAGGCAGAAGTGTCAACTTTTATGACCTCCTCCCTTCTGACATTCAACAACATTAACCTGTCGGAGACACGATTTGCTTCTGTTCTCAAAAGAAAAAGCTGATTTCAAGCTCTCCAAACAAGGTGTGGCACCGGCTCGGACAGCTCAGGCACTTTCACTAAATGCTTTATTGTCCAACATAATTACAGAGTATTTCAAGCTACCTGACTGCAGGCTTTGCCCCTGTTGAAGGCTGTGACCCTGATAAGAGCCATAAAAACATCAGTTTTCAAGTTGCTGACATGGTCTTGAATTCAAGAGTATTCGAGTGCCACCCCAGCGGCTTTTGGTGACCCATGGAGGAGTCTCTGGAGCTCACGTATCCCATGGGAGAGGCTGACAGCCCCATCAGCATTATCCAGCTTTATCGCAGGAAGGAGGACTTTGCCTTAATCCAGCACTTGCCAAAGGTAACAGCAGCAATAAAGCTCATCAGATTATTCCCCTCCGACTCTCTCTGTGCCCACGGCAGCCCTTCCAGCACTCCTCTGGCCCTTATACCCTCTATAAATGCATATTCAGAGAGAGAGTATAATATTGATATACATTGGGTACAAGAGGGCTCAAAGCCAGTACCTCCCTGCTCCTAAGTGTGCAAGACAGCCCCCCCGGTCTCAGCATGCTAAATGCTACCAAATCCTGCTGTGACCGTCCCATGGCCACACATCCCACCACAGCCACAGCACAAGGCTCAGCGCTCCTCTGTGCCACTGCTCACGCATGGGGAAAGCAGGGTGGAAGAGCCAGCTGACTGCAGCAAGCCCAGATCGTTCAGGCTTTAGAGGGATTTTGAGCTCAGCTCTAAGAGCAGAGCTCACCACAGGCTGCAGAGAACAGCAGCAAAGGCAGCAAAACCAGCACCAAGCAAAACCAGCATCTTTCACTTCATTTATCAGACTCAGTTCCTGGAGAAGGCTGTGGGTCCCAGCCTCTGCCACAAAGCCAGCCAGGTGGTCAGGCACACACGGCAAGTGGAGAGGGGTGACATCTCCCACCTGCCACAGGGTACCTCAAATTGGGCTGGGGCTGGTCCAGGCCAGGTGGTGCACAATGGAGACACGGCCTCTACCTCTAGCTCAGGCTGTGCCCCGGCTCCTTCTCCTGCCATGGACTCCAGGGGACAGAAAGCACTAACCAGACCTGCTCCCCATGGCTGGCAAGCCAGGCAGCACCTCTGCCTTTAGCAGGCAGAAGAGGAGGAACATTCAGAGCTTAAGGTTGGAAAAGGAGGAGCTGAAACCCCATTTACAGTAGGTAAATACCGCATTTACAGTAGGTAGCCTTTGCTTAGAGTAGGGGGTCAAACAGCAATCGATCAGTTCTGCACTGCGCATAGTCTTGTCTTACCAACATAAACAAGGGCTTTCAATTCTCCAGGGCGCTCAGTTTTGAAGATGGTGGATGAAACCCAAACATTTCAAATTCTCAAGCAAGACTCCTACCGAATTCAGCCTGGGCCTCTATTTGCAAGCAAGACTGCAAAAGATGCAGCACAGGCACCTCCCAGGGCCAGGCACTGGGGTCTGGCCATGCTGAAGACTGCAGGCTCCTGACGTCATGTCAGTGAAGCTGGGGTTACATGGCATGGTCTACATACCTTGTGCTCATAAAACCACTTTCAATATGAACATGAAAACACTGGCATATTAAGAAGTCCGTGTTAGAGACTGATGTATATACAGAGAGCTGTATCCCTTTACAATAGTTCAACCTGAACACAGGAGCTGTTTAGGAAGGCTAAACCTGTCACAGATGTATGGCTGCGAGTATCATCTACCTGCAGTCAAAGCTTTCTGGCCATCTGTCCTGGAGCAAGCAAGTTGCTCGGAGTCGTGGGGAGACGGCATGAGCTGTGCTGAGCATCACTAGCTGTCAGCACCATACCCGAGGTGGCAAAGAGTGGGGCAGGAGGTGGGCGTCCCTGCTCCCCGGGGAAGCAGTCCCAGGAGCAAGGAGCACTGACCCTGTGGCAGCCCACCGACACCTTGCACCCTTGCCTCCTCTCTCCCCAGCTCTGCTCTTATTTGCTCATCAGAAACCGGAGTTCAGCTGAAGGACTGCAAACAGAAACAAGCCTAAAATAGGTTTTAGGGTTTTTTTTTTTTTAATCTTCCCTTAAAACAAACACTTAAGTATTTTCTGCAGTTTAAACCACCCGGTTTTCCTGCACAGAGGAAGTGAATTAGTTTTGCTCAGCCAGGACAGTCATGCTGGCTGGAGTTCTCATAGGTTTTTGGCAACAACAGAAAAGAAACCCCAGCTCTTCCCTGGTTGAAGGTCTCACTCTCACCAGCAAAAGGCAGCATGGCGAGGCACACAGTCTCTGCTCTGTGCAGTGCAACAGATAAGCCACAGCCAGGCCGGTGTGACAGCCCAGCCGTTCTTGGGAACTCCACCCTCGGATCTGACCCTGCGTCTAACGGGGTGGAGGCCAACATTTATCAGGGACAGGGGTGACACACTCCACTGTCACACCAGAAGGGACGCAGCCTGTTGGAGAGCGCTTGCCAGCCGAGACTAGCGATGGCCGCAACCCTGATCCCATCACAGTGGCTTGGTGTCCCAGCGGGGACATGGTGAGCCATGAAAAAGTACAGAGAGGAGAAAGGGGCAAAGCTAGCAGCTGGGAAGAGATCTTGGTAAAGGTGTTACTGGAATAAGGTAGGATTCACCCAGGAGAGATGAGCCAAGCATGAGGGTCAAGTGCACCAGGAAGCAACAGCAAAGTCCACGCCAAACCTCAGGTATCAATCCCATCAGGAGTTTTGGGACCTGGAGCTGGATTTCATAGGATCACAGACTGGTTTGGCTTGGAAGGGACCTTCAAAGATGATCTAGCCCAACCCCCCTGGTCCAACTCCCTTTCTGCCAAGCAGGATGCCAGCTTGATTTGGGTTAAAAAGTAGTCTGTAAGACTTGCTTTTTACATTACTAGCTTCAAATTTGCTTCCTGGCAATGCTAAGACCCCGTTTCATTTCACACTGATTGTCCTACTGCCACAAACCACTCCCAGCCGCGCTGGAGGCAACATCCTACATCAACTCCTGCACTGCTCTCTAAGCACTTAAAAGTACTTCAAGGGACATTGATTTCCAAGGGTCACTAATACACACTTACAATTCTTTACCGTACAAATTGGACTGGGGGCCTGGAGAGGTGGTGGGACCTCCACCCTTGCAGGTGCTCTAACCTTGACCGCACACAGCCCTAAGTGTCCTGGTCTAGCCATGAAGCTGGATGTCACCTCCAAGACAGCCATGCCAGGGCAAAGGCTCCTTTCAACCTAAATTCTTGCCCAACTTCTTCAGCTGAGCACACATGAGGACTGCCATACAGCACTGCATGCACTGCTCACCTATAGACAAGCTGATGAAGATACAGGGGCTACATTATCCCAGCAACAGGCATTGTTTTTAAATTAGACTACAGCATTTAGATACATGGCTTTTAATTCAATATCCCATGCTTGAAGGACAGGGCTGCACCAGGTGCATGTGCTCAGGTAGTTCTTAAGTCACTATTTGACAAAAGGCACAACCCAAACCAACATACTTCGTGTTTTCCGAGTCTGTATTCCTTGGTTCAGCTACTCGTTTGCCTTGAAAGAAGCATCAAGCCAACACTGTTTGTGAAAATCTGGCTTTGATCGTACCTTAAGACCTTCACAGCACCCTACAGGCTGTGCGCTTTGGATGCGTGGGATCGGTGCCATTGAAAACACACTCAACGCTGATGCAAGTGTTGGGGCATAAGATTCCTTACTCACCCTTGACTGCTCATTTAACCATCGTGTCCTGATTTGCAGACCACTCATGTGCTACTGAATAAACAAAATCCCTGCTCTACACCAGGATGTGTACAAAACTGTCTTAAAAATCCCCTGGGTAATGCTGAGACTTGGTTGCTAGAGGAACATTTTCCTTGTGAAACACTGGGGATGGGGAAAAATGCAGTCAGGTTTCAGAAAGCCTCTTCCCAACTGAGCCCTCACCTGCTGGACTGTACGTTAAAGAGCTGGCCTTCTCACTGGAGAAGCTTCATTAATTCAGATCAAGACAGACCCCTGTGCATACTGCCCGTGGCCAGGTTGCTTTCCCAATTTTAAGTCTGGGAGCAGCTGGTGGGAATCCCTCTGGCCACCAGAGCCGGTCCCCCTCCCCTGGCTGATCAGCAGCCTGGCTTTAAGCACACAAGCTCAAAGTCAAGCTGAGCTACAGCCCATGTGCCCCAATATGTAACACCACCCATGCCTGAAGCAAAAAAGGAAACGAGTTCAAGATGTGGAGAATACCATCCCTGCCTCCCCCACATCCTCCACTCCTGAATAAACCCTCCTGATGAGCCATCAGAGCTGGAAAAAAATAACGCATTGGAAGCTCGCTGAAGGTGGATTCCCCGGAGAAGGCATTCTTTGTATCCACTTGTAATCCAGGATGCTGCCCGCGTCCCACAAGCCCACAGCATTCCCTCGTGAACAGAGAAGCTCCTCTTGGCTCTTGCTCAAGGAATCACTGACGTTTCTTTCGGGCAAAGTGAAGCAGAAGGACCATCCACAACCAGCTGGCTGAGTTCAATTCTCCTTGGGACGCGTGTACTTACCTGAAGCCACTGCTCAGACACAGAGAGAGAAGAGGAGGTGATATCCTGGCAAGGTTGCTCCTTACCTTATGTACACTTTTGGGATTTTCCAGCCAAGCATAATACATTTCCTCCACGTAGTTTGAACTAGTCCCACTCAAAAAAGGCTCGGCAGCCACCGGTGCGCTGTAGCACCTGATCTCTTGAAACGTCCTGGGTGCTGCCAGCCTGTGTTTGGAAATTGTCTTTACAGTCTGTGAGGCCGTCAACGGCCTCAGCTTTGCCGCACAAGTCCTTAAGTGAAGCATGTTTGTCCTGTCACACTTCCTCACGCAAGTTCCTGTTGGGAGAGAAGGGAAAAGCGGGTTAGAAATTATTGCAGGAGAGCGCAGAGCAGACATCACCCCACCCTCCGCACCATGTCAGCCCCAAGCTCAGAGAATTGAGCTTAGGATCAGTTTTTAATTCAGATTAATCCATCCACCCTGTCTCATGGCAGAGTCCTCGATAGCTGGGAAATGCAGTTTTTGCTCAAGACGCTCGGCGTGGCTCGGTCTGTTCCTCCCATCCCTGCTGTCACAGCACCATCACCTCCCCTGACGCGACAGTGAAAAACAGATTTGCCCAGTTGGGTACCCGACGCCAGTCTCAAATGAGCCGCTGCATGTTAAAGTCACACGTGCCTTTTTATATCAGCACCTTCGTACAAAATAAGACATGTTTTATGGTGAAACGCAGCCCAAATTAACAGTATAAGGTATCAGGTTCCCCTCATGCTTTCCCCTTTAGTTCCTAGCCAACAACATCTACTCCTTTTCTAATAATAAATCCATAAAGTATTCTTTGATTTCTTTTGGGGTTTTTTTTTTTTTTTAAATTCTGCCTCCAAGAATCCTCTTTTGGTTTGTTTTAAATGGGAAAATCCTTTCTATGAAACTCATACTCCAGCAGGAGTTGGACACTTGGCCCTTCAATCTCCCATTTGCAGCAATGCAGCTGGTCACACAAGTTTAAAGAAAAGCACCTTAAAGCACTGTGCACAGAAAAGTGCTGGAAAAAATTTGTTACCAGCTGGATTTTAATGCTGAATGTCACATTTTCCTTCACATCAAGCTGATAGAGTCTAGCGGGGTGCACTCCTCCAGGTCTGCGCATGCCACAGGAGGACAACTCTCATCACGTCGACCTAGCATGGAAGCTTTTTCCATCACTCTCTCCCCCAGGTAGAAGGTCTTGGCTTCGATTTTTGCTGCATTACTCACTCCACCACCACTCTGCTTGGGCGACGTTTTCTTCTCACCCATTCGTGTTAGGTGCACCAGGATAAAGCTGGGAAGAAACAGTCTACGGGGAAGACCCCTTACAAAGTGGAGGTATGGTGGTGCAAAGCACTGGGGATGTGGGGTCCAGATCAGACCGCTTCATCACTTCTCCTTAAAAGCCCAGACCCAAGAAGGCCGACGCAGTTGAAAGATCCAGAGAGGGGCTCTCCCCTGCCTAGAGAACCCAGAAAAGCAACTCGGAGCCAGCGTGGGACCTCTCAAAGGTCCCCCAACAACATCCACTTTGTAGTTCTTGGTTGGGCGCAGCCCTGCACGGACTGGTGTTAATCATGCCCCTCATCACACGTGTCTGACTGACAGCTGCAGCCCAAGGGAAAGCGCTGGAGCAAGATCATCTCGTGGGAAGCACTGGCACTTGGAGCCAGCTCTTCTTGGAGCTGCCCTTTCCACCCAGCTCCTCCTGCAACAGGGAGGACCCGAGGCTGGAGTGGACCCAACTGGCTGGTTTCCATATCGCCGACCAGTTTAACCAGCAGCAGCCCAATGTCAAAACAGCTATTGTGCATTTACCAGATTAAAATTAAGTTTTGAAGCAGACTAGAGGGGGAAAAAAAAAAAATCTACCTTTCTTACCGGCACTTCATCAGCTGCGCTTCCAGATTTGCCTTGCTGAATCTAGTTCTGGCTACTCAGCGTGGCAGCGCCTACATTTCCCGCCTCAAACCACAGTTTTGGCCCAAAGAGCCTGAGGAAGACCTGAGATCACTCTAACTCAGCCAGTGTTTTACAGATTTCCCCAGGGAAGAAGGGAAGACCTCTTGTGCCTTCCACCCTGCTTGCTCACTTCTGCCCGCAGGCACTCCAGGACCATAAGAGGCAAGAAACAGCAGGCAGGTGCAGGACAGCAAGCACGGCAGCAGCAGACCCTCAGATTTAAGTAGCAAAACACATACGGATATTTTAGAGAGACGACTGAATCGAGCATCGGTGTACAGGCATGCACACAGGGCAGGAAAAAAAGCTTTAGGACGAAAGTGTTGGCAGCGTCTCCGTCTTTGGTGTCCAGTTTCGGTGCAGCATCCTGGTGACCTCTCTGGAAAACGGGGGTTAATGCCAAGGTTTGACCCAAAATAAGCAGAATCAGGCAGTTTTTGAGGGCCTCTCGCAGAAAGGGCCAGCTTCCTGAAGGCACGGATACCTGTGCCGCGTCGCAGACCAGGGCGAGCTCAGAGCAGGGATGTTTCCAAGGTAAATCAAAATAGCATACGACGACTGGGAGGAAAGACATAGGAAACCGAGCCCAAGATAACCAGTACAGGGGTCAGACACGAACACAACGTTCACGAACAGAGCTACAGCTGAAGAGGCGTTAAGCAGAGGAAGCCTGGACCTGTTGGTCCGGCCCCTGTGGCGACAGCCAGATCACAACCCAAATTTCACCGAGGGGTCAAACAACAGGAACACTCACGAGACCGACGGCTGGGTGGGCCAGAGCGTACCGTTATGCGGATGAAGGTTCCAGACTCCGCCTCTGGCGGCCAGAATCCACGACACCTGCC
>VZSC01017119.1:53563-65479 GCA_013398225.1 Steatornis caripensis
AGGGGAGCTGAGGGGCAGGGGCGATGTGGGCCGTGCTGGGGCTCCGGGAGGAGCGCTGGCACGGTCTGGGGCGTGAGGCTGAGGCGTACCCACGAGGCGCGCAGGGCATCCGCGAAGCGGGCGCGTCGGTGCGGTTTGGGGGGCGGGCAGTGTGGAGGGGCTTAGGGCGTGCCTTGGAGTGCTGGGGAGATTGGGGGCGCCTGGGGTGGCGTGCTGCTCTCGGAGCTCTGTGGAAGCCTTGGGGTGCGGTGTGAAGCGAAGGGGGCGGCTTGGGGGGGGCAGAGGGCTGGCGGGGGGCAGGGCCGAGCCGAGGTGCCTTCAGAGCACACTGGACGTGCGGGCTATCAGATGAGCGCGGGACAGCTTTAGGCACAGGGGCGAGGCGCTGGGGCCCAGGCGATGCTGGGCTCCAGCCAGGCTGGGCTGTCCTGCCAAGAGATGCCCCAGTACTACAGCCAAACTGGGAGCGTCAGTGATATCCCCTGCTCCCCCTGTGGAGATGCTACTCACTTTTCCCGCTTGCCTGTGTTAGCAGAGGGCTCGGCCGCAGCAGAGAACAGGCTTACAGGATACACAGCTAAAGCAGGGTCATGGGCGGCATCTCCCCTTTCCTTCTGCAAATTGACTAAGCGCCACACAACTGAGGTTTTCAGTGGCATCACGCTACGAGCGTCAGAGAGCTCTGGTCTTTATGTGCTGACGAGCCTCTGAGCAATATCACATACATGAGAATGCCCTGGGAATTTCTGGGAACAGCATTGCCAGGCTCAGGCAAGGAGCGTGGGGAACCTGCACAGTAATGCTGTGAATGTAAAAGAAATCCGTTCTTATTGGCACTTCAAATACCAAGGTTGTGGTTTGTGGTGTGCACTGCGTTTTCCTGCCATTTCTTTGCAGAAGAACAGAGAAGATGTCTCCAGGAGTACCTAACACCCAAAGGAAAGCTGAAATGCCTGAGTTCAAAGTAAGTCAGGAGGATGCTGGGCTTTGACTAGATGATCTGTAAAGCTGCCTTCCAACCCAAATCACTCAGTGATTCTCTGAGGTAAAGCTGACTTCCTGGCTTGCCAGTGTCTGCCTTCTCTCCGCAGTGATTCACTAGCATACAGAGGATCGCCTCCTCCCAGTGCCTCACTGTCGGGGCAGCTCCTGCCGCCAGAGCTGTCGCAGGTTGCTAAGGGATGGTTTGAGCACTGATGTTTCCTGCTGGTTGATATGGTCTCTTCTAGGTATTTTCTGGGTCTCTGTGAAACTTTCTCATCTCAGCTTGTGAGTCTGACAGAACAGGCCTTTTTGGCAACAACTCAGCTTCGTAACTGGGTCTTGAAGAAAGGAGGGTTCAAGTCTTACTGCTGCTTTTTAATGGCAGCTTTTAGTGGCCTTCTGGGATAGGTTAATATCAGGAAGGGGCATTTTAAGTGCATTTAAAAGGAAATAGATACAACCACTTGTTAAATGAGTTACCTGACTGTGGGACCCCTTCGCTGCCTTGCTCGGTTCCTCTGGAGCTGGGCTGCATGCAGATACGCTGCTGTGAGCGCAGCAGCCGCTTGCAGGCTGCAGGTAGCAAGGCATCTTTCTGCAAAGCTTTTAACTGAAACTGCTGATGAGCTTGGCAAATCTGAACCCGTGAAAGACTCTCCATCACAGTGAGTATTTCTCCTGATGTTGTAGTGCAAGGGAAGCCATAAGACTTCTCCGTGGGGAGAAGATAAAGGGAAGGAGGATCAGGGACCAGAAAGAGGAAACCAGTCCCTGGTGGCAGGCACTGGAAAACACCGCTAATATAATACAAACAAGAGAACAAGCAGGCATTAATCTTCCCTAATGGCTGAGCTTCTAGCTCTAGAGCAGAGGAGTGGGAAAGCCCCACAGCTGCTTGCTGTCAGAGGGCTCCGATTCAGGGAGGAGTAGGACAGGATTGGGGGAGCTGACAGCCAGGTTTGCTGCCGCCCCACCTCCCCTCTTCGCTGCCAAGTGCCTGGGCAGCCGAGGGGCTCGTGAATCAACTGCTGCAGTGTTTCGTCTTGCCATGGCCGAGTAAACCCTGGTCAATGCACTCCCAGACCCCACTGTGACCTGCAGCACAGCAGCAGCTGGCTCAGATACACCTCAGCTGTCTGCGGCACACAGGGGAAGTTGGGACACCAGCCAGGGGCAGGAGCCTCCAAACCTACTGCGGTCGCCTGCCTGCAGGAACCGTATCGGTTGCTTTTGTTGTCAGTGGAAGCTGTAAGTTTTGTGACAACCTTGGATGTCAATGTCTTGTGTTGCTTTTCTGTTGCCACGCAAAAGAAAAAGAATTAATATTACGTGGTATTTCCTCGATGGCTTTTTGATTCCCAAAAGCTTCTTGTAAGCTCCCGTGACTGAGCCACCCAGCAGGTGTTTTTGATATTTAACTTTTTCTGCAACAGGTTTTAAATAACCTGATATATTGTTTGACTTCCTACAGACCCTTTTTAAAGGACGGGACAAATTGCCTGAATCCACCCTTAGAGCCCGTTTCTAAACCAGAGCACGTAAGTAGAACTCTTTTGAGCCTAGTTTTGTATTTCATGCTTGAAGTGAGTCTGGGCAGAACAGGCTACCCAAATCAGGGTAGGCAGTTCCTAACTGCAAATGGGGTGCAGTCAACAGATTGCTAAATAGCTGGCAATAAGTCAACTAATTATTTTTCAGAGGAACTTAGTGTGGGAGAGTCATCCTCTGCCCACGCGCTGCTGGGTGTTATTGTTCTGTTGACAGCTGCTTTGTTACTGTGGCCTTTGCATGGACGTCCCCTGGGCTAGCAGGGCTGGGGCAGGAGTGAGCTGTCAGGGTTTGACCCAGCCAAGCTCTCCTTGGGGCTGAGGTCTTCTTTGTCTCTCCAGGTTGACAGGAACAAGAAGGATGTTCTCAGAAACGTGGCGAAGGGTGCTCAGAGGGATGGCAAGCTTGGTGCCAAATCCACACAGCACACTGGCCACATTGCTCAGCAGAAGTCTTCGAATACATCCCAGAGAGCAGTGGTGGTGCATCCAGAGCAGCCAAAGAAGAGCGCAAAGCTTCCCATGGGGCTCGTGCCAAGCATGAGCCACCCTATGCGGCCCAGAGGGAGGCTCACAACTTCAACTTCTGGTGGCCTACATCCAGAAAGAAATAAGAAGCCTGCACAAGAGACTGTCGCTGCTGCAGCACCTCAGACTGGAAGTGACCACCCCCCTCCTGGGGCACCTTGCTCCCTAAATGAGGGCCTGCGGGACAGGCTGGTCTGCAACAAAGAAAACATGCGAGCACAAGCCTCTACACACCCTGTGCTGAACAGAGTTTTTCAGTCTGATGGAAACAATCTTCGGAACAAGAGAGTCGTGGCTCACAGGAAAAGCTCAGCCACAATGTCAAGAACTGTCACAGGCCCAGAGGACAGAATTTACAGCCACCGGGCTAAGGAAGATCCGACTCAGGATAAATTTGGGAAAACCCTGCCAGGCTCAAAGAGCACGTCTCAAAAACCAAATGTCAAAACTCAGCTGTTGCAGCCTCTTTGGTCACTTACTGGTTCTAATTTGCTACATAAAAAACCAGCGGCAAACCAGGAAAAAACTAATACGGCAAGGGAACTCATGGGAAAGCCACTTGGCATAGTTCCAGTGGGAGGTCTTAAGCATCACAGCAGACCCCCGCAACTGAAAAGATCTCCCACAAAGCCTGCGGCCTCCAGCAGGCCCCAGGGGACCACAAACCTGAAATCCAGCCTGAAACTGGGTGGCATGGTGCAATGGCAAAAGCCCACGGCTAAGGAGGAGGTGGATAGGAAAGACGTGAAGGCAGTGCCTCCCAGACATGCAGCAGCACCCCGGGTGACAGTCCCCCAAGACCAGCCTCGCAGCACACACAGCTCCAAAACTCAAGCAATCGAGAGCGATCTTAGGAGTAGGAGAGAGAGGCTTAAACCAGAGCTGCCAAAAGCAAGTGGAGTACAGGCTAGGCGTGTTCCCAAGACCCCATCGGCTGCAGACCGTAAGTAAGTAGCAGCTTTATCTGGCTGTCCTCACCTCCAGGGGACAGCAGAGTTTAAAGCGTTTAACAGGGTGAACCAGCACCAACTTGCTGGAAACACGGTCCAAAGTCCAGTTATGAGTGAATGTCTGTTTCGAGCTTGATGCCACAGAAAAGAGGAGGGTGGGGATGACATTTGGTAGTACCCTGGGTTCCTCTCCTACCGATTCAGCAAGTAGGAGAGCATGTGGCTGCTCTACTGTTTTATCTTCAAGGCACACCTAAACTTGAGAGGGTTTTCCTTTCCCAGCCTAGAGCTCGGATGCATTTTTAGGATAGATGTACTGCTTCTTCCTGAGCAGCTGAAGTTGGCTAGAGGGAGAGTCCAAGGGAAACTGTAGCCTGGCAAGTGCTGGTGATCTGCCACGGTGATAACTGATCCCTCGGTCCTTTGACAGGAAACAGCTGGAGGAGTGGTTGGCATCCAAAGGCAAGACGTACAAGCGGCCACCTATGACACTGCTTCAGAAGAAGCCAGTGAAGCTGTCCTGCAGATATGTCAACGAGAAAGAGAAAAAAGAGAAACCAGAGCAGCTCTGTCTCGAGAAGATCAACAACGTATTAACTGAGTGCCTGAAGCTCGTTGAGGAGGTGGGAATGGGGAAGGAGCTGCTTGAATGGGTTCCTCTTCTCCTGGAGCATTCCAGGAGACAAGTGTGACGTCCCCCCAAGAGCACAGAGGGGTTTGAAGCCAGCATTCTTTCTCGCTTGGCTGCAGTTGCTAGAGGGGTAACATCATGCGCAGGAAAAGTAAAAGTCCTTGTGGAGTTACAGATAGGCCAAAGGCATGCAGGAAGATGTGCTAATAGGGAAAACACAGCGACACTCTTTCATGGGGCTTGTGTGTGTCGTTGCCGGTGTCGTGGTAGCTGGCAACGCAGTTTGCAGCAGGAATTTCTGCAGCAGCAAGCCAGGCTGATTGAGCCAGCTGGAGGTACGTCTGTGGTGGACCCGTCAATTGTGACACCTTTCTCTGGGACCTTGCCCTTCTTCTAGGGTGTCCAGGCAGAGGAGCTCTCTTCAGTGCTGTCCCGTGTGCCCCAGGCAGAGAAATTTGCCAAGTTCTGGATCTGCAAAGCGAAACTCTTTGCCCGGAGTGGCCCTTTTGATGTGATGGGGTTGTACAAAGCAGCAGTCTGCGCTGGTGCTGTGGTGAGTGAGACACACTTCTCTTTTTGGTAGCTCCCTGTGTTCCCTGCCCCTGCGCCAGCAGGTTTCCTTGAGATCCAGGGGCCGGATTTTGGGATGAGTTTAGCAGTGCTAGTCACTGGTGAAAAAGCCCTTTAGAGCTGCTGGTCCCATTTTGTCCCATGGAAACACATTTGGCTTTAATCAGCCAAGCAGGCAGTGCCATGCAGGCATGAACGGGGCCAGGAGTAGGGCAGGGAGGACACACATCCTGCGCCGTGTCAGAGCTGTAGCTGGAAGCAATGGGACAGGCAGCTCTGTGCTGGCCTGGGAGGCCTAACTGCAGCATCTGGTGGGATTTACCTGCGCAGTGTGGACGCCTGCCCAGCTGTGCCTGTGTGCTGACAGATCTCACTTGGACGCGGGAAATTCTGCAGCCTTTTGCTGCTGTCTCCTGCATGGCGTGGCGTGATGCAGCAAAATCCTTTTCTCCTATTTAGTTGTAACACCCGTCTCCGTTCCCAAGTCAGGCCTGCCTTGACCCTGCGTTCTGCTTTTCCTGCAGCCACTCCAGGAGCTCAGAGAAGTTGTCCTTGATATTTTGAAGGCTGCAGACCAAACATCAGAAGGTAACATGTGCATGTGGGGGCCAGCTGGCAGGCTGGAGTGTGGGCAGGTTGGGGTTCCTTGCTGCTGCAGGCAGGGAAGCAGCATGGTTTGCAGTCTGTCACAGCACTCCGTGTCCCTGTTGACTTTTATGGAGACCAAGTGTTGTGAAAGTCCAGAATCCTGGTTTCAAAAATGGGGCAAGATTCCTCTGCCAGGCTGGGCACGGTCCCAGCCCGTCACACCTCTGTAGCGTGGTGCCCTCGCCCACGTCTGAAGCACCACAGCGTTGTAGTCCCTCCCCAGCTGCTGCTCTCTTGCCCTCTCTGCAACCATGCTGCACTTGTCCTCTCCTGTCAGGGGAAAACGCTGAGCAGCCCGTTCCTTGGGAGCCTACAACACCTTGCCCGAGTGAGAGGCAGCAGGTAGTGACTCCCTGCCCGGCAGGGAGGCCCCTGACCAGCCTGCCCATCTCCATCAAGTTACAAGTTACATCTGCAACCAGGTAAGGCTGAGCTGCCTGCTCCTGGCTGCAAGCACCCTCTGTGCAAGCGCTCCTGCAGGATTTACCTAAAGACTCTTCCCCTCACAGAGGAAAGGAGTTGCTGGAAGCCCAGGAGCTGAAATTCCTGACGCCAGTGCGGCGCTCACTGCGGATAGAGCGGGCCGGGAGACGCTACCCAGAGATGCTGAAGGACCATGACCCTGTGGTGTCATCCCTCAGTGAAATCCTGGATGCTGAGGAGGAGACTCAGTACTTCTTCCGGAAAAACAAGGCTTTGCCAGAGGTGGCGGAGCTGGAGGGTTTGAGTTTGTATCCCCCAGAATGCTGCTGAGGGAGTCCCGGTGGGGTGCAGGCTGCTTGCTCCCCGGTG
The DNA here is from genome assembly GCA_013398225.1 of Steatornis caripensis. NCBI lineage: Eukaryota > Metazoa > Chordata > Aves > Caprimulgiformes > Steatornithidae > Steatornis > Steatornis caripensis. The sequence goes on from VZSC01017119.1 coordinate 60,214, forward strand.
CTGCCTTGCACGCACTCCACTGACTTCTCTTGTTGCCTCTCAGATGTAAATACGTAGGGGTGGCACATAATAAGCCTGTTTGAAATATATAAACACTGTTTCAAATGTATAAAAACTTGCAGTAGAGATGCAGCGTGGCCTAGCTAGTAGTGTGCAAGGTCTGGGGTTGGAGACGTGGGCTGTGTCCTCTGGGCCTGTGTGGCCCCTGGGTCTGCCCTTGGTTCCTCCGCTGTGACGCGTGCCCTGATTTTCCTGCTGTAGGATGATGCCAGATTCTGCAATGCTCCAGGCACCTTCCCGTGTTTTGGAAGCAATATCCCAAGGGATTTACTCCAGAGCGGTGGTATGCCCTACCTGGACAGCGTCTGGATGCTCCCCACTGAGAGGCACGCACAGATATCCTATGTTTTGAGTCGCATGTGACGGCACCAGCTATGCCAGACTGGCATGGGGCTGGAGGTGCTGGGGTACCTGCAGGACCACAGCAGCTTCTCTGCACAGGCCCCGAAGAGGCACACACAAGGGGTGCAGAGGTCCTTGGGATGCAGACCCCTGGGCAGGGCTGGCAGTCAGGGACAGGACAGCTGAGCCCTATCAGTGCACTCAGGGCCCCTACAACAGCTTCCTCCCCTCCCCGTGAGGGCTGTCCTTGCTCTCAGAGCAAGTGGTGGCAAGAAGGCTGCTGGTGACAGGCCAGCTGCTGGGGGTTCGCAGGGTTTCCCTTCTGTGAGGAAGAAAGCAGTGTGGCTGCTGTGAAGGGGGGAGGGGAGCCCCCATTGTCACCTTCCCATCCCCAGCAAGCAGCAGTTCTGTCCTCATCCCACCCTTTTGCCTCTTCTAGACACAGCCACCACCAGCATTGGCTCAGCATCTTTATTGAGAAACCTTGATGCTGGAAGAAGTCTCACAGCGGTAGCTGGAAATCCCAGCATGGTTCTGGCTACGATCTGGGGAGCACGGCAGGCCTGGCCCCCTCCTCCAGGGTGCAGGGTAGTGCTGGCAGGGCAGGGGGTGTCTCGAGGCGGCCACCCTCCACCCAGGGGCTTGCACTTGTCCCAGCTGCTGGCCGAGGATTTGGGAATTGCCCTTTGCTCTCACCTCCCAGGCTCTGGGACAAAGCACTTTTCCTTCAAATAGCAAATTTTATGTATCTATCTGGCCAGGAGTTTGAGTATCTTTTATAAAATAAAAGTAGAAAACAGAACAGGGTAACAGCAGGTAGAAGGGATTCCCTGGGAACAGCAGTTCCCTTCTGCCGGAGCCCTCCCATGTTTGATCAGCACCCACCCGCCTCCACCCGGAGCCAGGCCCCAGTACCGCAGTGTGCCTGGGGCCAGGCCTGGAAGCTGGTGGGGCAAGAGCTGCTAGGACCACCAACCGATGCCAAGTGCGTTTCCAGCAATACCCAGAGCGGCAGCGCTGCCAGCTCTCCCCAGCTCTCTCCCTGGCACTGGGCTGGCTGTGAGAAGTAGCTGATGTGGTGGGGGGAGGCCATGAATTAAAGCGGGGGTACTGTGCAGCCTGCAGGCTCTGTGGGGACCCTTCTTCTGGCTCCTGGTGCAGCTGGCAGAAGGGCACCAGGGCACAGAAAGAGGTGTGATGTGGGGCCAGGGCCACCAGCCAGCCTGTGGCCACTGGAGGTGGTGGCTGGCCACAGGTGGCTTCTGCCTGCCAGCTGGCAGCACATGTGGTCTGGGGCCATCAAATGCTCTCCTGGGGGCTGGCACCTGCCAGCTCAGTAGCCATCAGTGCTGGGGTGGGCTCAGGCTTCTCCGTCATCCTCCTCCCTGCTGGAGTCTTGGGGGACCCCAGCAACCTGAGATGGAGGTGGGGAGGCTCAGTGGGCCCAGGACCCCACTGGCATTGGGGTGCTGGGGCCGGGACTCCCGGACCCTTCTGCCCCTCTGTCCCCCACCACCCACCTGCTGGCCTGGGTGGCCGTGCTGGGCCAGCCAGGGTGCTAGGGCCATGCCTGCTTCCCCCGTGTCCAGGTGGCCATGCTCCACCGTCGACTCGTGTGCCATCTGCAGTGGGGAGAAGGCTTGCAGAGCGAGGCCAGTGCCACCAGCGAAGGGGTTGGGTGCCCACCAAACGCCTCCATCATGCCCCTCAGGCAGGGATGGGAAACTGAGGCACGGTGGGTGCACAGCAGGGGCCAGGAGCTGCATACCAGGACGGGGGGTGCCCGGAAGAGGTAGCTGAAGGGGTAGTAGAGGAAGTTGATGAAGGAGGCGGCGTAGAGGTCTGCGTAGCGCATCAGCTGGTTGGCAAAGAGCGTCTGGCGTGAGCCGCAGCAGAAGAGGCTGCCCATCTTCCCGTAGCACATGTCCATCTCGTGCGTGACTTTCTGCAGGTGCAGCGGGATGGTCAGGGCACCCAATGCTCCCCCCAGGGTGCTCCCATAGTGGGGGGATCAGTGTGCGGGGGCTGAGCTGTGCGCTGGCCGGGACCGTGCCCCAGGCATCACCTGGATCCGACGCTTGATGGAGCTGATGTCCGGGCGCTCGCTGCTGCCACTGTCCAAGTGCCTGGAGTTGGAAAGACCCAGGTGGTGGCTCGCCTGGAGGGACCCCCATGGATGCCTGCACCCCCACTGGTGCCCCCTGCCCGCCCCAAGCCCACTCACTGGTACAGCTCTGCCAGGAACAGGTCCAGGCTCCGCAGCTCCTCAAACAGCTCTGCAAGGGCAATAGGGCTGGCTCAGTGCAGGGAATGATGTCCCCCAGTGCCCAGAACGACTGACGCAGGGTGTCGGGGCATGTCCCACTAGTGCTCATTTTGCCATTGAGCGGGGGGAGGAGGCTCTGGGCCACCTCCCGCAGCTGGGCTGGGCCATGTCCCTGGCCAGGCAGGGTCTGTGTCCCTGGCCGGGTGCTGCTCACCACTCTTCTCCGTCCAGACCTGCAGCTCGCGGGCCAGCTCGGGCACAACCAGGAAGGTGCGCCAGCCCTGCCGCTTCTTGGACTTGAGGATGTCCCCGAAGATGTGGTCCCCCATGTAGAGGATGTCTTTGCCCTTCACACCCAGCAGGTCACACACCATGTCCGAAGAGCCTGTGACAGCTGGATGTCAGGGCTGCAGCACCGGCACATCCCCTGTGCCGCCCGTGGAGCCCCGGTCGGGTGCTCACCGCCAGAGTAGACAGCGCAGTGCTGGAGGGGGCCGGTGTATGTCCCGATGCGCAGCTTCCCTGTGTCCTAGGGGGGAAGAGGACTCCAGGATGGGGGTTACTGCTCAGTGCCCACCCAACAGCAACTGCACCCCACCGTGCCCAGACAGTGCCCACTGCCCTGACCAGCCCCATGGCAGCGAAGGGGTCCCCACCGTGTTGACTTGGCGCAGGACAGTGCCCTCGGCGAAGAAGAGCGGCTTGCGGGTGTCCACCACGATGAGGTCAAAATAGGATCGCCAGGGGCGCTGCAGGGTTTCAGCCTGCCAGGTGTCAGGCTGCGGGCGTCAGCGAGGGGCTGCCAATGGCACCCTGTACCCGCCCCGCACCGAGGACGGCCTCACCTTGTGCCCATCGCTGAAGTCAAACAAGTAGGACATGATGGCCTGCAAGGACACCCGGCATCTCCACCACTGTCCCTGGGGAGGGCAGACCCCTGCCTGCACTGTGCCCTCCCCAAGACCTCCCCGCCCAGGGCAGGTTGGATGGGGGCGGGGAGGGGACAGACAGACACAGACACCTGCCACTCACATCGGTGTAGTTGTAGTCACTGTTGGTGGCCAGGAAGACCTTCCCCACCTCCTTCATGCGGCTCAGCAGCAGCGGCACACGGGGCTGGCAAGGGGCAAGCCAGCATGAGGGGGGACTGCAGGGGCCATGGGGACCTGGCCAAGGGGACTGGGGCGGAGGGGGCAGGGATGGTCCACAGGGGCCCACAGACACTCACATCCTTCACCACATATTTCTCCAGGTTCTCCAGTGTCTTCTCCTTCAGGCAGCCCTGCAGAGGGGATGGATGGGTCTGGCCAGAACCTTCCTGGGTGTGGGGGGGCACCCCCAGCACTCTCAGCATCGTGCCCCCCCACCCCAGCCTCCTGCCCACTGCACCCACCAAGAGGTGAACGTGGTCCATGGCCTCACGCACGTCCTGAAACATGCTGCGGAAGGACATGAAGAGGTTCCCGTGCTTGTAGCCTGTATCGCAGCTGCAACAGTTGGAAAAAGGGAGGTGAAGGAGGTGACGAGCCCCTCCACCCCACCCTGGGCCCACCAGGTCCAAGCCCCCACCCACCATCTCTCTCTTACTTGACGTATCTGGAGCAGTTGGTGAAGAAATCCACGAGACAGGCGTAGAGGTGGGCCTCTGCTGGGGAGGGTGCTGTGAGAGGGGACGCGGGGGGCACGGGAGGGGAGGGCAGCACTCCACAATGGGGTGGCGTGGGGGGGATCTCACGCACCTGTGAGGTTGAAGAGGGTGTTGAGGATGTGGAAGCGCTTCATGTCGTCCCGCTGGATGAACTTGTTAGGGTAATAGTGAAGGATTTCAGCCCTGGGGAGGGAGTATGGAGCTGCACCCCATGCCGAGGGTACCCCCTGACCCCCCACCAGCCCCCGGGGTGGGGTTCCCAGACTCACCCCTTGAGGAAGCGGAAACCATGGGTGCAGACCAACAAGTTCCCATGGGAGTCCACCTTCAGCAGGTTCCCATACAGGGCATCGAACACCAGCCCCCTGCGTTGCACACCCCATCAGCAGTGGGGGTCCCACTGACACCCCACCCTGTGCTCTGTGTCCCCCCAGAACTCACCGGGTGGGGAAGGTGGGATCGTACTTGTAGGCGAGGATCTCATGGGGGTAGCCAATGGAGACGAGGTGCTCCAGCAGCAGGGTGAAGGCCAGCTCTTCATAGTCGGGGGACTTGTACACTGGAGGGGGCAGGGGAGGCAGCATAGGCAAGGGCCGGGGGGGAGATCCTGCCGCCGCTCACACTGTCTCAGTTCCCCACCCCAAAAACGCACTGGCCAGGGTGTAGTCCATGTCGAAACCAAAGCACTTGATCTTCTCTAGCGCCAGGCTCCGGTTGACAAAGATCCTGGGGGCGATTCCGGGAGGGGGGCGTTATGGGGTTGGGGGGGGTGTCTAGGGCTGCTGGGACGGAGGAGGGGATGGGGACCTGTCTCCTCATCCCCCACCCCTGGCCAGGAGGCTGGGGCTCTGTGTGCCTGCCTTGCCCAGGGGCCCCGCAGCCAGGTACTGGAGCAGAAAAACGGGCTTTTGAGCTAGAAGTGGAGCCGGGGTGGTGGCGGGGGCGGAGGG
>VZSC01017119.1:65827-78445 GCA_013398225.1 Steatornis caripensis
GTCCCCGCTCCCCGGAGGAAGCGCCCTCCCACGGCCCCGGCCCCGACGGCGCCAGGAGCGGCCGCGGGCGCCAGGCCCAGCGCGGAGCCCCCGGGGCCGGTGTTTGCCCAGCGGGGCCGCTGGCAGCGAATCATTAACCGGGCTCAAGAGCGGCCCCCGCCGCCGCCCCACCGAGCGCCCCGGCCCCCCGGGGAGGGGGCAGGGGGTGCTGCGCGGCCCCACGTGGGTCCAGCGCCTGGGGCCACCCCGGCACCTCACAGCAGAGGGACAGGAGGGGGCACCGGCGTCCCGTGGGACACTGCCCAGTTCCAGGGGAAACGTCCCCATCCCTTTACCCGCGGGCAGGGAGCCCCAGGTGCCTGGGCTGCTCCCCACCCATGCCAGCCAAGCACCAGGCCCGGGTCCCACTGCCATCAGCCCCAGTTCTTGCAACAGCCCAGTGCGGACCTGCTGACGTAGGTCCCCACAACTGGCCTTGACCAGGGCCGCCCCCCACACTGGGACTGGGGCAAAGCACCCCTGGGACATGGAGGCAAGCGCAGGAGCAGCTCATGCCCCAGGGCTGGGGGCCTAGAACAGGTCAGGCACCGGCCCCCACCAGGTGTGGGACTCTGATAACCCCCCCTGCCGTAGGGTTGGGATGCAGCCCAGCACTGTTTACAGCCAGTCCTGTGACACTAGGGGACAGACAGGCCTCTTATCAGCTGGCCCAGGCCCAGCTCCCTACCAGGGCGTAGGTCCAAGGAGGAGCAGGGCAGAGGCCATGGGGCAGCATGTGACAGGGCCACCCAGCACCCCTCATGACCACAGGAAGCACTGGCATACGAAGGAAATATTTATTGAGTCCGAGGTAGCAGCAGTGAGGGGGTGTCCAGGGGCTGCCCCCCAGGGACCCCCCCCCGAGCAGGATGGTTGGGCAGCAGCTGGTGTCCGCACCGCTACAGCGATGGAGGCAAAGCTGAACAAAGCACAGCCCATGATGGGGGGAATGCCCCACTGCCCCCAAGCCCTGCCAGGAGGGGCAAGGACCAACCCCAGTCCTTACTCAAGCAGGAATCACTGCCAGGGGATCTTCATTAAGTCATTAAAAACAAGAAAAGTGGCCTCCTGTAACTGCTAATCTAAAGCTACAGCGCAGCAGGGGAGTCAGCCCAGGGGCAGGCACCCTCCTCTAGAAACTTAGCGCCAAGACATTTATATTAAAAAAACCCCATACTTCAGTGACAACACTATGCAGAACTGAGGAAGCCCGAGAGGTGATGGTAGCCCCCATTCCACAGCAGGATGAGTCGCCCCAGCTCCTGGAGGCGAGGCTGCAGCAGGGAAGCAGGAGCAGTGCAAGCCCTGGTGCCCTCACACCTTCAGGACGGCATACTTGAAGACAGCCATGATGGCAGTGCTGATGAGACCAGAGATTGGGACAGTGACAAACCAGGCCATGAAGATGTTGCGGAAGAGGCGCCAGTCCACCGCCTTCCTGGAGCGCAGCCAGCCCACTGAGACCACAGAGCCCACCTGCCCAAGGAGCCATAACACAGCTCAGCATCGCAACACGATGGGGCAATCCCCCAGGTGTCCGCCACCCCACAGCCCTTCCCAGGGGAAGCCTCAGCAGAGGGGCCAAGGCTCTTTCTGCAGCCCTTGAGGACCCAGCAGACCCCACGCAGAGAGAGGAGGGCAAGGAGCCGCTGTCCTGGAGCGGCAATGGGGACAGAGTGCTGCAGACCACAGGCTCCCATGGCTGCCAGGCAGAACCCAGGGAGCCAAAGGGGTTTTGTTCTCCCATCACCTCCTCGAGCACCCACTCACCCAGACGCTGCCCCTAGCCCTGGGCAGCTGCTGCCAACCCTGCATTGAGACGCAAACAGCAGAGCCAGAATCTGAAGGCCAGCCAGCAGTCTAGTCTGGGACCTCCCGCACAGCTCAGCTGTGTTAGCAGCAGGATTTGGGGGTGGCAGAGCTTGCGCCAAGCAGACACCGTCCCCTCCTGCCACCCTCACTTACCTTGCAGTGAGTTGTGCTGATAGGGAGACCAACATTGGAGGCGATCACCACCGTCAGGGCAGATGCCAGCTCGATGCTGAAGCCGCTGCAGAGGCAGAAAGTGCATGAGAACCGGGGCACCAGACCCCCCGCACCGCCTTGGCACATCAGGCTGGCTTAGCCCAAGCCAGACCTGGAACTGCTCTCCCCAGGCAGACCCTGCACAGCACGGTCAGCTCTTCACTTGGTCCTCCAGACCCCCAGCAGCCCCAGAGTGACCTTCCGAGGGATGCAGGGAGGTGTTACAGCGCAACGCATGCCCCAGTTCCACCACCCAAGCAATGAAATCACCAAAGAGCGTGGAGAGGGGCTCCAGGAGGAGCGTGCAGCTCTAGGACTGCCTGAAGACTGTCCCTGCCCCAAGGCAGACCTTACCTTGATGGTGTGATGGGAGTTAGATCCTTCCCCATTGTCTGGATGACTCTCCTTCCCCAGACCCACAAGCCAATGCAAATCCCTGCACCTCCATAGAGCAGCAGCCAGATGGGAGTTGCCACCTTGGTAGCCACATCACCTGTCTCATAGACGAGGTAGAGCGCAACCAGGGGCCCTATGGCATTGCTGGAAGAGAAAGGAGAGCTGGTCTAGAGAGCTCTGGGCAAGGTGGGCATCAGCCCCAGCAAGCAATCCCACCACTCCCTGCTGACCCAGCTGACCTGACATCATTGCCACCATGAGCAAAGGAGCCAAAGCAGGCCGTGAGGATCTGCAGGAACTGGAAGAGGAGGGACACCTCGGGTTTGTCCTGGTCATGCCATTCTTCCAGGGAGCTACTGCTGCCCTTCCGGTCATTGACTCCCACCTCCACCTGGGCCGTGTTCAGATCCACATCAGCAGCTAGGTGGGCATCTGCCACTGCGTTGCAGTAGCTGGTGTAGCTGTCCATGCGGACCCTCTTCTTGGTGTCTGTCATGGGCCAGGTCAGCTTCTCCATCTCCTCCCCGTCCCTGGCACGGAGGGAGTCCAGGGGCATGCCACAGATGGCCATGGTGTAGGAGGTATAGCTGTTGTTGCGCCGCAGGGGCTTGTCCCCCGAGTCCCCCATGCAGTCCCCCATCTTGGCCAAGTGCAGTTTATGCAGCAGCTCCTTGTAGAGGCCAGAGTCCTTGTGCACGGTGTGGCACTGCCCACTGGAGCTCATCTGGTGGCCCACGGCCTGGTTGAACTGGACAAGGTTGCCATTGGGCAGCCGCATGGCTCCTGCCAAGAGAGACCGCAGGGAGTTAGCACCTGGAGGTACGTGGAGTGTGGGAAGACCACTCTGGCACCCCCATATCACCCACCACTGTCAATGCTGGTTTCCTTCAGGTCAAGGCTAGGGAGCCTCTCCTGCTCTGGGGCCTCCTCCAGGTCCCCCAGGTTGAAGGAGACCATCCTTTCCTCCACTGCTGCCCGGTGGGGCACAGCCGACCCCACATCAGCAACAGGGCTCTTGGCATCACCCAGGGGCACCTTGGGCTCCTCGTGGTCCTCCTTTGAGCTGATGTTCTTCTCCATCAAGGGGCTCTCAGAAGGACTGGATTTGATCTCTCCTGTGAAGGGAGGCAGCTGCCATCAAAACCCATCCCACCATCACACCCACCACCAGGAGCAAGCCTACATCCCTCACCACTCAGATTTATGGCAGCTAAATAAAGACTTACAGCTTCCCCCCCCCCCCATCCTGAACTTTGTAAACTGCTGGGCAGTCACACCTTGTCCCAGACACAACCGCCAAACCATCACAAGCCAGCTCATCTCCTATTTTTAGACTCCCCCACCCACACGGGGTGTGGTGAGCACCACTATGGGGCTTTTATGCCCATTCTTCCTATGGCAGAGGTTCCTCTTCAAGCCATGTCTGTCCCATCCCCGTTCCCACTCCCAGCAGCTGTGGGATGCTCTGGACCTGCTTGTGGGGTGGTTGTGACCCTTGAAGTCAATCGGAAAGTGCCCAGAAGAGCCCAGCTCCTCTGCCAGCCCATCAGCTCCAGCCTGCCAGGAGGACTCGCCTGCCTGGGCTCGCCTCCAGCTCCCACTGGTGGGTGACAAACCCAAACAGGAGCCGGTCTCCACCTCCCAAGGGCAGCCTGGTTTCCTTCCTGTCCTACTGGGAGAGCCAAGCCATCACCACCAAGCCCTGGAAGCTGAGGCTGTTACTCCCCCTCTGCTGGGAAAAGCATGTTTTCTCCAGGTGAAAACATGAGGTCAGCTCCTTCAAGACATCAACAAAAATCTCCTCCTTGTCACAAACATGGCCATTCCCCAGCCAGTTTGGTCACTGCAAGGGGCAGGCTGTGGCATCCAGCCCCTGCAGAGCTCATCTCTCCATGCACCACCACCTCTTCCAGGCAGTGCTCTCCGGCAGGCAGGCTGCCTGCCTTTGCAGGCAGGGGAGCCTGTCTGGCAGGCAGGAGTTAAGCCAAAGCTCAAGCAGCTGGAAGATTGTCAAGGGTAGCCATAAAGCTCTTAGTCACACCCCAATTACACCACCAGTCTGACAAGGACACTGGTTATCCCCTCATCTCCAGTTCCATAAGTGCCCCAGACTGCACATGAAATTTATATGCAAGACCACACAGAACTCCAGGAGAGCTGCCTGTACTTTTCAGTAGGCAGAGCTCAGTACTGCTCTTTTGGATGCCATTCAACAGTGGTTTTGTTTTTTTTTTTTCCCCCTAAGGATTTCATCAGCTTACACAGCTTTAAACTTGTGATCTGCATCTGCCAGGCCAAAGATTGATCAGCAGGTATGTGGAGGATTAAAGGTTACACCGGTTAACAGGCCAGTTGTCTCCTGCCTCCTGTCTTCTCCAAACAGGGAAATCGGGCTGTTTAATATTGCCTGCTGTTCCATGCAGTTCAAGGGGAGATCGCCCTGCTCAGAAATCAGCTGCCAGACACCACTCAGCAGCACAGCAGCTATGCCAAGGGGTATTCTGGTGTCCCAGGGAGCAGCTTTCTGGTGCTGCTGCAGCTTAGGAGTACACAGGGCTCAGCTCAGCGAGATGCATCCCAGTGACTCAGGGTTTGCAGAGCAGCCTAAGCGATAACTGAAGCTGAGGATCCCCACTAATAACAGCCCTGCAGCTAATGAGATCTCCTGCTGGGAAAAGTTTGGTTAGTCTGAGCATGCCCTTCCCTGAAGGATTGCAAAGAGAGGCATTACTTACGTTCAATTTTCTTCTTCATTCTCGGACACACAAAGAACCAGACGATGAGAGCACAGACAACAGCACTCCCCGCCGAAATTAGGAGGATACCCCACAGAGGAAGTTTGTCAAAGCCCAGCACTAGGAAATAAAACAATGGATCTTTGAAAACCTCTGGGCAAAAGCCTCCTGGACCTACGACTTTGCTCTTCCTGGCACAGGGACACCATCACCTGCAACATCCCTGAGCTGATTCGCCTGCCAGGAAGAAACACTGTCAGAACGCCATCACTGACCACGCCAAAACCAAGAGCTTAACCATCACAGAAGTAATCCCCCCCAAGGTTACACCATCTCCCCCCCCATCAAAACCTATCTTTCACACATGCAGACACTTCCCCCTCCCTCCTGCAGCCAAACCCAATCAGGGACCAGTGTGTGCCCCGAGCAGGGACAGGAGGCTCCTCACAGCCCTTGTCTCCTCACTTACTGCAATGTCAAAGAAAAAAAGCCACCCAGCACGGCTGCTGCAGCAGCGACAGTGCTGCTTCCCCCAGTCAGGGAGAGGACATGAGGACATACGGACATGCAGGACCTGGGCTGCTCCCACTGGAGAACTCCATTAACTCCTCCAGCTGCCAGGGGAAAATGGTTCTCCTGCTCCACAAGTCCCTAGGAATTTAAGCTCAAGTTTCAAGGCATCCAGGGTGTTACGTGACCTAGTTACAAGCATTCTCACATGCGGCATGACTTTTAGCAGAGGTTTCTGCATTATACAGTCTGCTGCAGCCCCCAGTTGGGGTATCAGGTGCTTGCGACTGCTCAGCTCCTGCACTTTCTGCTGCAGGCAATAACTTATGCTCCTAATGCACCACCGGCAACATCACAGCTACTTTGGATTTGGCTATTTGCTCACGCCAAACCTGGCTCACTGAAGGCTACAAACCCTGCACCTGAGTGGCACAGAGCCCACAGAGCCCTTCTGCAGCTGAGGACTCAGGATAAACACGAATCCACCTTGGGAGTGACAAGTGATAAAGTGATCTTGGAGCAGCTCCACTGCTGCTTTGCAGCCCCAGTGCCCTCAGCAGCACCACAGCAGCCCTGCCTTCTCCTCCAGGCTGGAAAGCCAAGGGGAAGCTGGCATCACTCCAAAAATTTTTCCAGCCACTGTTTACAGAGAAAGCCCTGCAGAGCCAGCGCTAACTGCCCTCACCCCACTTCCAGCAACTCCTCCACAACAGGAAACCCACACTCAGACCAAAAACAGCTCAGGCCAAGTCACCCCAGTGGATGGACATTACGGAGCCTCTAGCTCCACAGACAAAGCCACCCTCCTCTGCCAAGCCCTCTCCTAGTCCTGTCCATGACCTGTCCCCTGACACAACAGCCAAACAAGCATTTCAATTTGGCTCTTCAAACTGAAGTACAAACTCTTCTTCTCGGTACAGGTGCCAGCTCTTCTTGCCAGGGATAATTAGTTTATTCTTAGGGACAAGGTGAATCAGGAGGCACAGCCTCCATTCCTGCTCCTAGCCTCGCTACCGGCAGCCTGAGGAGTCTCTTCAGCAGCAGGGTACCTGAGTTTTAGCACAGGTAAGAGAAGGAAAGGGGAGGTCATGTTATCTGCCAGTCCTGTGAAGTCTAAGGAGAAAGGTCTGGAGGGGTTTAGTTTGAGCAGGTCTCTCTGGTTGGGCAACTATCTAGCCCAGAACTCAGTGCACGCTAGCCTGCAGCCTTCTGTAACCGGCACAGGCCAGCCGCCTTCTAGGAGATTTCAGCCCTGTAAAGCAAAAAAGGGGTAAATCGTGCATTTAATGGAGGTTTTGTAAAGAATGTAAAAATTAAGGTTCAAGTATTCTGACGCATACTTACAAGGTGCACCTGTATACATGATGGAGAAGAGGTTGATCCCCACAGTACAGGCATAGAAGATGGGCAAAGCACGCAAGCCATTGGGAACGGGATCGGCCTGCAAAACAACGAGCAGTGCTGCAGAAAGCCAGACCTCGAGGACTGTGCCACAGCCACACAACAGACCCTTCCCAAAAGGGGGGTTGTGACTTCAGCTGCTGACAACAACTCTAATAGCATGGTCCTTCAAGCTCTGCCAAAAGCCAGAGCTCCTTACAGCTTTTAGAGAATAACCCATGGGAGTGTCTGGAGAGCTGCCGCCGTGGGACCCCCACTGTGGTCTGGGGCAGGGACAGAGAAGGCGGCAGAACACTGTGGGTCCCACAAGGCTCCCCAGGGGCCCAGGACAGGACCAGCAGAGCGTCCCACTGGTCTCCCAAGGTTGGAGCATCTCATCTGCACCTGCCACCAGGGGCTGCCTGGCTCCTGAACCCTTCCCAATGCTCCTCAGTCTGCAGATGTCCTCAGCCTCCAGCTGCACATATGTTTTCTTTCAACTCCCCCAGCACTTTCAGGAAAAGCTATTTGTGAGACACAGCTCTTACCTCTTTCCAGCTGACTTGGACAAAACAAAAAAGTCCATTACTCGCAAAGCAGCTTATTTGACCACATACCTGCACAGAGAGGCCCTCACCAGAGCAGCAGGAGCACTTAAATCTCCACTGCTGCCCAGCAGTTGAGGTCTAGCATTGGTACAAACACACCAAGCATTACCAAATGCCAAGCGGGGCAGAGTAACCAGACTATTCAGTGCCAGAACAAAGCACGACAGGGCCAGCCCAGCTTTGAAAGGCCAGTTACGCAAGGTTACTCTGACAGCAGTGACGCTGAATTGTTTTAAAGGACTGCCAGGTAGAAAGTAGCAGCGATAAGATCTTGACATCTCTTGAACCAGAAATACTTAGAGCTAAGACCTAAAATAATTTAAGTTGACCTCAAACATGCAGAAGAAAACAATGGAGTTCCTCTGTGCAGCTGGCTGGATACGCCTGCTCCAGGATGGCAGCACCCTGCACTCCAGGGTCATCGTCATCTCAGAAAGACAAAGTCTAAAGATGCAACCTCCGTTTCAAGCNCCGCCGAAATTAGGAGGATACCCCACAGAGGAAGTTTGTCAAAGCCCAGCACTAGGAAATAAAACAATGGATCTTTGAAAACCTCTGGGCAAAAGCCTCCTGGACCTACGACTTTGCTCTTCCTGGCACAGGGACACCATCACCTGCAACATCCCTGAGCTGATTCGCCTGCCAGGAAGAAACACTGTCAGAACGCCATCACTGACCACGCCAAAACCAAGAGCTTAACCATCACAGAAGTAATCCCCCCCAAGGTTACACCATCTCCCCCCCCATCAAAACCTATCTTTCACACATGCAGACACTTCCCCCTCCCTCCTGCAGCCAAACCCAATCAGGGACCAGTGTGTGCCCCGAGCAGGGACAGGAGGCTCCTCACAGCCCTTGTCTCCTCACTTACTGCAATGTCAAAGAAAAAAAGCCACCCAGCACGGCTGCTGCAGCAGCGACAGTGCTGCTTCCCCCAGTCAGGGAGAGGACATGAGGACATACGGACATGCAGGACCTGGGCTGCTCCCACTGGAGAACTCCATTAACTCCTCCAGCTGCCAGGGGAAAATGGTTCTCCTGCTCCACAAGTCCCTAGGAATTTAAGCTCAAGTTTCAAGGCATCCAGGGTGTTACGTGACCTAGTTACAAGCATTCTCACATGCGGCATGACTTTTAGCAGAGGTTTCTGCATTATACAGTCTGCTGCAGCCCCCAGTTGGGGTATCAGGTGCTTGCGACTGCTCAGCTCCTGCACTTTCTGCTGCAGGCAATAACTTATGCTCCTAATGCACCACCGGCAACATCACAGCTACTTTGGATTTGGCTATTTGCTCACGCCAAACCTGGCTCACTGAAGGCTACAAACCCTGCACCTGAGTGGCACAGAGCCCACAGAGCCCTTCTGCAGCTGAGGACTCAGGATAAACACGAATCCACCTTGGGAGTGACAAGTGATAAAGTGATCTTGGAGCAGCTCCACTGCTGCTTTGCAGCCCCAGTGCCCTCAGCAGCACCACAGCAGCCCTGCCTTCTCCTCCAGGCTGGAAAGCCAAGGGGAAGCTGGCATCACTCCAAAAATTTTTCCAGCCACTGTTTACAGAGAAAGCCCTGCAGAGCCAGCGCTAACTGCCCTCACCCCACTTCCAGCAACTCCTCCACAACAGGAAACCCACACTCAGACCAAAAACAGCTCAGGCCAAGTCACCCCAGTGGATGGACATTACGGAGCCTCTAGCTCCACAGACAAAGCCACCCTCCTCTGCCAAGCCCTCTCCTAGTCCTGTCCATGACCTGTCCCCTGACACAACAGCCAAACAAGCATTTCAATTTGGCTCTTCAAACTGAAGTACAAACTCTTCTTCTCGGTACAGGTGCCAGCTCTTCTTGCCAGGGATAATTAGTTTATTCTTAGGGACAAGGTGAATCAGGAGGCACAGCCTCCATTCCTGCTCCTAGCCTCGCTACCGGCAGCCTGAGGAGTCTCTTCAGCAGCAGGGTACCTGAGTTTTAGCACAGGTAAGAGAAGGAAAGGGGAGGTCATGTTATCTGCCAGTCCTGTGAAGTCTAAGGAGAAAGGTCTGGAGGGGTTTAGTTTGAGCAGGTCTCTCTGGTTGGGCAACTATCTAGCCCAGAACTCAGTGCACGCTAGCCTGCAGCCTTCTGTAACCGGCACAGGCCAGCCGCCTTCTAGGAGATTTCAGCCCTGTAAAGCAAAAAAGGGGTAAATCGTGCATTTAATGGAGGTTTTGTAAAGAATGTAAAAATTAAGGTTCAAGTATTCTGACGCATACTTACAAGGTGCACCTGTATACATGATGGAGAAGAGGTTGATCCCCACAGTACAGGCATAGAAGATGGGCAAAGCACGCAAGCCATTGGGAACGGGATCGGCCTGCAAAACAACGAGCAGTGCTGCAGAAAGCCAGACCTCGAGGACTGTGCCACAGCCACACAACAGACCCTTCCCAAAAGGGGGGTTGTGACTTCAGCTGCTGACAACAACTCTAATAGCATGGTCCTTCAAGCTCTGCCAAAAGCCAGAGCTCCTTACAGCTTTTAGAGAATAACCCATGGGAGTGTCTGGAGAGCTGCCGCCGTGGGACCCCCACTGTGGTCTGGGGCAGGGACAGAGAAGGCGGCAGAACACTGTGGGTCCCACAAGGCTCCCCAGGGGCCCAGGACAGGACCAGCAGAGCGTCCCACTGGTCTCCCAAGGTTGGAGCATCTCATCTGCACCTGCCACCAGGGGCTGCCTGGCTCCTGAACCCTTCCCAATGCTCCTCAGTCTGCAGATGTCCTCAGCCTCCAGCTGCACATATGTTTTCTTTCAACTCCCCCAGCACTTTCAGGAAAAGCTATTTGTGAGACACAGCTCTTACCTCTTTCCAGCTGACTTGGACAAAACAAAAAAGTCCATTACTCGCAAAGCAGCTTATTTGACCACATACCTGCACAGAGAGGCCCTCACCAGAGCAGCAGGAGCACTTAAATCTCCACTGCTGCCCAGCAGTTGAGGTCTAGCATTGGTACAAACACACCAAGCATTACCAAATGCCAAGCGGGGCAGAGTAACCAGACTATTCAGTGCCAGAACAAAGCACGACAGGGCCAGCCCAGCTTTGAAAGGCCAGTTACGCAAGGTTACTCTGACAGCAGTGACGCTGAATTGTTTTAAAGGACTGCCAGGTAGAAAGTAGCAGCGATAAGATCTTGACATCTCTTGAACCAGAAATACTTAGAGCTAAGACCTAAAATAATTTAAGTTGACCTCAAACATGCAGAAGAAAACAATGGAGTTCCTCTGTGCAGCTGGCTGGATACGCCTGCTCCAGGATGGCAGCACCCTGCACTCCAGGGTCATCGTCATCTCAGAAAGACAAAGTCTAAAGATGCAACCTCCGTTTCAAGCACTGTTGTGTGCCCAATCCCTCTTCCTGGGCTTTGACTCCCCCAACGGTGGGAGCACATCCCTGGAGCCAGCCTGTGCACCCATTGGTTTACCTGGGAACCCAGATGGGAGGAAAGCGCAGTTTCCAGAGCACCAGTGACAATTCTAGCCCTCCTAGCTTAAAATGTGCCATTGCTGTTGGTCATTGCATTCGTGTGCAGCCTGACACAAGAGGAGGTCCAGCCTTGCACCTGGACTTAGGAAAAGCCTGATGAGAAGCTTTCACCTTATCTGGGTTAGTTCACTACTTGGAAGCTGCAGCTGTTCCTGCTGAGGGCAGGCAGGACACTCCTAGCACAGATGCTTTGGAGGAGGTTGAGCGAAGCCTCCTCACCTCCCAGGCTCTGCTTCATGGAGCAGCTACAGGTCTCATTTTCCCATCCCCTCAGGAACTCCTGACAGGCTTACCCAAGTGTCAACACAAGGATGGATGTGCCCAGAGAAGCTGTGGTGCACATAAGCCAACCAGCCAGCCCAACAGACAAGACAAGAGAGCATCCGGGAGCCCCAAGGTGTCAAAACGGAGTAGACAGCCCTTACCTTATGGAGGATGAACCTCTGGACAAGGAAGAACAAGATAGCAGACATGACGCCCGAGAAGAGGGGTGAGATGAACCAGGACAACACTAGAGAAGAACAGGCACGATCAGCATCCTGCTGCTGGAAGGGGAAGCCCAGGGGACATGGGGAGGTCACACAAGCTGGACTTACCGATCTTTAGCAGCTCAGACCACTTGACACCTTCTTGCCCTTTGGCCACCAGCGAAAAGCCAATGGTTGCTCCAACGATGCAGTGTGTACCAGAAATGGGGAGCTTCAAGAATGAAGCCACTAGCTGCCACACGGCAGATCCTGGAGAAAAAGCAGCCTGGTAAGACAACCACCTTGGGGCATGCTGCCCCCCCATTTCCCCGTCCCCCATTGCTCACCAAACATGGCGCTGATCGAACCCGCCATCAGCAGCTGTGGCTTGGAGTTGTACATCGCCACATCTATCAGCCCCTTCCGGATAGTCTCGCTGACTTTGGCTCCCAGGAGGACGGAGCCCACTGTCTCAAAGACGCTGGCCAAGACGCAGGCCTGCCGGAGGGTCACCACCCCCGAGCCCACCGCCGTGCCGAAGGAGTTGGCCACGTCGTTGGCACCGACGGAGAAGGCCAGGACGAAGGCGATGATGAAGCCCAGGACCAGCATCCAGAGGAAGCCCGCCATGGGTGCGGGCGGCACGGTGGGGGCCGGGTCCATGGCTCGGGTGGTGAGGAGCGGGGCGAGATATTAATAAATTAGGTACAAAATTAAATAGCGGGGCGAGGTGGTCACTGTAGGGCACGAGGGGGCTCCACCGTCCTACGGCCCCGCCGGCCGCGGGGGCTGGGGGCCGGGTGCCGCGCCATGGCCTGCGCCGCTCTTCATCCTGCGGGAGAGACGGGGCTCAGCGCGGCAAGGGCTGCGAACCGGATAACGGCCCTTCCCGCGCGCCGGTAACGCCCAGTAACGGCCGCTCCCGCGCGCGCCG
>VZSC01017119.1:78530-91417 GCA_013398225.1 Steatornis caripensis
CGGCTCGGCCCTGCTTGGCTCGGCCCCACTCGGCTCGGCACAGCCTGGCTTGGCTCGGCTCGGCGCAGCACAGCCTGGCACAGTCCGACATGGGTGCGGGCTCTGCTCTGTCATGGTCCAGCACGGCTGTGGGGTCAGCTTGGCTCCAGCATGGGTCGGCATGGGGGTGGGCTTTGCTCTGGCATGGGCTGCTTAGGGTCCATGCAGGTCTGGCCCACGTCTGGCACGGTCCGGCATGGCACTTAGCTCAGCCCCAGCATGGCCCTGGCACAGGTGTGGATCGGGTTGCGCTGGACCGGCTCCAGACCAGCTTGCACCAGGTGCCACACCGGTTGGTACCGCACTGCAGCAGGGGGCACCAAGTTGTGGACCACCGGGCTGGCACCAGAGTCCACCTCGTGGCTGCTCCAGGCTCTGAACCGACGTGGGCCTTGTGCTGGCTCCAGCCAGGGGCCAGTACCCAGCGGTGGCACCGGCCCTGGGGGCACTCATCTCGCCCCAGCACTAGGGCAGCCCTGCGCACTGCTGGTGCAGGCCCACCCTGTGGGTATGCGTGCACGCACAACTCCCACTTGCACACGTACACGTTGGGTGCACACGTGTGCCCCGGGGCACAACCCCCGGAGGGGGGGTTGGGTGCCAGTGCCCACTCCCACCTCGGGGTGACCGTTGCCCAGCAGGAACCATGGTCAGCGAGCAGAACCATGGCGTCCTGGCCCCAGGGCAGCAGGTCAGCCCGGCACGGGAAGCTGGGGTGTCCAGCCGAGGGGGATTGTGCCTATGCGTGCGTCAGCGGCTCGGTGCCAGCTCGCACTGGTCCATTGCAGGCCATTGCATCACAGGGCCACTGATGACATGGGCGCCACAGATGGCACCTGTCAGCAGGAGAAGCAGCCGGGTTGCCCCAGCCCCACTGCCCCCGTGTCCCAGGCCAGAGTCCATTCCGTGTCCCCATGGGCCCTGTGTCCCTGGCCACGTGCAGCACTGGGCGCACGGAGCCGCAGGGTGGCCCAGGGTGGGTCTAGAAGGTGGGGGGGCACACGCCTGGAGCCTGGGGTCCCCCTCGCCCCTCTCAGCCCCTCAAGGCAGTAGCAGGGGATGACCCCACGCCCTTACCCCATCCTCATTCCCACAGTCTTGTCACCCCTGGGTGGCCCCGTCTGCCCCAGATGGGCAAGTCTGCAGGGGAAACTGAGGCAGGAGCCCCTGGATGATGCATGGCCCGGGCTCCTGGCTCTCATCCCCCTGCACCCCACAAGCTGGGAAGGGACCCAGGTGCACCTGCAGCCGTGCAGGGGCAGAGGCGGCATGGGGTGCAGCACCGGGCACAAGCGGTGCAGCACCGGGCACAAGCAGTTCAGCTCCGAGCACAGTGGGATGCACCATGCTGCAGGACCTGCCTGACCAGGAGCAGGGGCACAGCTCGACCGCCCTCCTACGGGGATCCCAGCCTGCCAAACACACCCTGGCTGGGAGAAGAATGGGGACAGGGCCCCGGGCATGGGGCAGCAGCCCCAGGAGCCGGGGAAGCGGCTGCTCGGGGAGGACCCGCTGCAGGGGACTGCGAGAGGCCCCCAGGTCGCCTCTGTGGCTGCCGAGCTGGGGCAGATGAATATCGAAGCGAACGAGAGCAGCATCTCTGAGGTAGAGGCTCTTGCCAGTCCCCTGGGTGCTTCCCTGGAGATGCCCCCTCCTCCGGGGTCTGCACCACCATCGCGCTGCCCTTAGAGCAAGGTCTGGTTTAAGCCTGAGCTCAGGGCGGCATGTGCAATTTCACTGCGGGAAAGGGATGGAGTTTTGGGGAGGAAGAGCTGGGGCTGAAATGCTCCAGTTGCTCTGAGTCCTCCCCATGTTGCCATCAGCAAGTTGTAGCAGGTCCAGTGCAGCACCCGGTGCCCTCATCTCTGCCAGCCGGAGGCTCTGCACCTTGCAGGTCTGGCCCCACCACCCTCCATCCCTGCCTTCCCCACTCCTGACCTACAGCCGGGTACTGTGTCCACTCCTCGGGAAGATGAGAGGCTCCATCAGCACCTCATGGGCCTCATCTCCCACTGCAAATCCCCTTGGCTCAGCTAAACCCAGCGCTGCTGGGGACCAGAGAGGGGCCTCATCCTGCACGGCACTGAGCCGCTCACTGTCGCGCTTTGCCCGAGCATCCCCACTGGCAAGAAATAAGCTCGGGTTCAAGGGAAGGGTCACATTCAGTGCGGCAGCGCCAGATCCTGCCGGGGCTGGGACACTGAGGGGGAAGGCAGCAGGGAGGGTTTCCCCATGCGGCTGAGCAGGAGTGCTCGCCCTCCTCGGGGCAGGCCCCTGCTCGAGCACTGTCTGCTTCCTTAGCGGTGGTTGCTGCGGCCCTCTCCGGCCAGGCGGTGCTTGAGGGGTGGCAGTGGCTCCTCGCCCTTTGGATCGGCTTCAGTGGTCTCGCACGGAGCCTGGTGCGGGCAGGCAGGACCGGATCCGTCCCTGCTGACTTGCGTTGTGCAACCGCCCTGCCCAGGGCAGGGGTGGGGGTGTCTCTGGGGAGCTGCTGCCCCTTCTTGGCTGTTGCAGATGTGGTGAACGGGAAGGGCTGCCCGTGCTGCCCTGCTAGCCTGGCTGGGCCAGACCCTGCGCTGCCCTTCACGCTGTGCAGACCACAGCAGGCGTAAATGTCCTGGTCCCCGGGGACCCTCCCCTGGGACTCACCCCACCACCCCCTTCTCCCAGGCCACAGCTCTCTCCCAGGCTCTCCTCGAGGAGATCAGTGGGATGAAGGCGGCGCAGTCCCGTGTGGCAGAGGACATCCAGACGATCCAGGAGGCGCCTGGCTTGGCGAGCTGGGCCCTCACCCCATCCCTGCCCCTCTCCCCATTGCTCTGCGACCCCAGCCCCTGCCCCGCGGCCATTGGCGTCACCCAACTGAAGGATGTCCCTCGGGGGGAGTGGGGCAGCTCAGCCCACCCCACCTGGAGCCCCCCACCCTCCGCCTGCCAGGGCTGCTCCAGGGAACGCAGAAGGGGGCACTGCTGCTTGCAGGTCAGGCTGGTGGTGGCGGTAAATGCGTGGTCAACCAAAGTGATGCTGAGGCACTTTTGAACTAAACTACTGTAAAGGAAAGTAACGTGGGTGCTGGGAAGGAGGGGAGAGAAAGATCTACCCGTGCAATACAGCCAGAGTCCCAGGCACAGCCCTGCCCAGCGCCCCTCTGTCTGGTGCCCAAGTCAATTCGCGGATGCACCTTTTAAGTCCTGCTCCCATGTCCTGACTGCCGTCCCACTCCCGGGAAAAACAGTGGGTGCTGGAAGCTCCCTGATGGCCAGGCTGCACTGACATCCCACAACAGCCCCTCCATGGGGCAGGCCTGCACCCCAGCCCCTTGGGGTGACCATACAGCCCCTGTCCTTGCTCAGTGTCGGGCAGGACCCCGGCTCCCTGCCCTCCCAGTGTCTCTGGAGCTGGCAGGTGGGAGCAGGGGATGGTGAAAAGACATTTTGGGGCAGACCCCGGCCTTTTGCAGTGTGAGGCGGTTTCCAAATCCTGTCTGGAGCTGCTGCTCCTGAAATGCAGGCGCAGCCCCTTGGGCTGGGAAGTGGGTCCGGTCCAGCAGGCCTGCAGCACCGAGTCCTGTTGCTGGAGAAAAAACCACCTTGCTGTCATGTAATGTGGAGTCAGCAGGGTGTTTGCTGATGCCCTGGCTTGGCTGCTAGAACTCTGCTGGCACAGAGGCGACCGAAGCACTACAGGGGCTGGGGAGGGGCCAGGTGGCTGTGGCCATGGGACCTCAGCGAGTCTCCACAGGCAGGCAGCCTTTGCCTTCAGGCTCTCGTGTGGTACTTGAATTTGGCCCCGTGAGGGGCTGGGGATGTGGTGGGGGGCCCCTGGAGTCTGTCCTCACCACTGCATGGCTGCCCATAAACCTGCTCCCCTTTGTCTCCCCTTCCCAGGAGGGCAGAGGGGGCCAGTCTGCCCCGTCGAGCCCACCATGTCGGACATGGACACCCAGCATGGGGCAAGGTCAGCGCTGGGGCTGAAGCGACCAGGGACACCGCCTGTGCCCAGGACCAGCAAGGGATCTCCAGGGACACAGCCTGGCTCCTTGGGGATGTGAGCAGGAACACAGAGAGTACCAGTGACCCCTGAGATGTGGGCAGGCGCTCCCTCAGATCAGATGAGAACTTCTGATGCCATCACCACCACCCTGGGGATGCAGCCAGAGTCCCCCGGCATCAAGACCACCACCCTGGGGACACGGTCAGGGTTCCCTGGCACCCAGACCACCATCCCAGGGATGCCCCAATGGTCCCCTGGCAACCCGGTCATCACGCCAGCAACACAGCCAGGGTTCCCCAGCCTTGAGACCACCATCCCAGGAATGCAGTCAGGGACCCCCAGCACTCAGACTACCATCCCAAGGATGCAGCCAGTACCTCCAGGGGCCCAAGGAGAAAGGGCAGGAGGTCAGCCAAGCCCCTCTGGAAAGGAGCCCAGGGTTCCTGGGCTCTGACAACGTCCCCTCTGAAGCCACCCCTGGTGCTCTGGGGACACAGACGGATGTCACAAGCCCCAAGGATGGAGGCAAGACTTTGCCCATCACACAGCTTGCCCAGGCAGACCACTCGGCAGTGGGGGCTCTGTCACTGACAGCCCTGGGGTTTGAGATCCCCCTCAACACCAGTCCCAGGGCCCTGTCCCGTTTGCAAGAGCTGTCCGTGCCCTGGGGGTCTTCAGGCTCCAGCAGTGCCTCTGGCTGTTACGCAGAGACGGTGGAGGCTCACTGCCAGATCGGGTGGCTGGGCCGCCTCTATGCCCCCCTGAAGGAGCAGGTGGCCCAGCTGGAAGCCACCAAGTCAGAGCACGATGAGCTTGAGAAGCAGCGCCTGCTCTTCCCAGGGAGAGGCTCGCTGGCATTGGCGGCCCCCCGGATGACCGTCAACAGAAACAGAAAGATATCAAGGTAGGTGGCTGAAATCCCCGTGGGGTCAGAGCATCCTCCAGGCNAAGTCCTTAGCTGCTCCTCGGAGGGCGTTCCTCCAGCCCAGTCACCAGCTTGGTTGCCCTCCTCTGGAGGCATTCAAGGACCTGAATGTCATTCTNAGAGCACGATGAGCTTGAGAAGCAGCGCCTGCTCTTCCCAGGGAGAGGCTCGCTGGCATTGGCGGCCCCCCGGATGACCGTCAACAGAAACAGAAAGATATCAAGGTAGGTGGCTGAAATCCCCGTGGGGTCAGAGCATCCTCCAGGCAGACCCCAGGCAGGGGATCACAAGAGATTTGTCCCCTGCCAAACTTCTCACAGCCCTGTGGACGCTCCAAATGCATTTCCTGGAGGATTTTGACAGGGGTGGGGAGGCAAAGGATGCTCGGCTGGCCAGGAGGCAGCTCTGACCCTGCCGTGGCATCACGGGGTACTTTCTCTGTTGAAGGCTCTGTTCCAGTCCCTGGAGAAGCTGGGGAAGGAGAAAGTGGACAATGAGGACACGGTGCTCGGAATCTGTGTGGTATGGCCTCGNACGCCCTTCCTGTCAATTGGAATAACACTGGCTAGCTTCCCGTCAGGAGGGACCTCCCCAGACTCCCAAGACCTTTGGTTGATGATCGAGAGGGGTCCTGCCATAACATGCGCTNTTTGGCTGTGTTTTGCAGAGCACCCCAGGGTGCTGTTTGCTCTCTTGGCTGCCAGGGCACGCCGCTGGCTCCGCTTGAGCATGCTGCTGACCAGGACCCCCAGGTCACTTCCTGGAGGGCTGCTCTCCCGCCGCTCCTGGCTCAGTTTATACTTGTGCCCGGCCTTAGTCCCTCCCAGGTGCAGAGCGCAGCATTTGTTCTTGTTGCATTCCATGCTGCTGGTTATTGCCCCGTGCTCCAATCTATCTCGATCCTTCTGCAAGGCCTCTCGTCCCTCAGGAGACTCAACAGAACCTCCCAGTTTGGTATCATCAGCAAACTCCTGCACCCACATCATTGACAAATATACGGAACAGCGCTGGCCCTAGAATTGAACCCTGAGGAACACCGCTGGGGACCAGTCGCCAGCCAGATGCAGCTCCATTCATGCAACCCTTTCAGCTCTGCAATTCAGTCAGTTCTTCACCCAGTGCACTGTGAACCCACTCATCCCACAGTAGGACAATTTGTCCAGAAGGGTGCTGTGAGGGACAGTATCAAAAGCCTTATTAAACCCCAGAAAAACTACCTCCGCTGCCTTCCCTTCATCCATGAGGTGGGTGACCTTATCGTAGAAGGATATCAAATTAGTTAAACAGGACTTTTCCTTTGTGAGCCTGTGTTGACTGTGCCTAATGATTGCTTTAAATGCCTTTCAGTAGTACCCAGTATAATCTTCTCCATCATTTTTCCAGGAACTGAGATTAGACTGACAGGTCTGTAGTTTCCCAGGTAATCCCTCACGCCCTTCCTGTCAATTGGAATAACACTGGCTAGCTTCCCGTCAGGAGGGACCTCCCCAGACTCCCAAGACCTTTGGTTGATGATCGAGAGGGGTCCTGCCATAACATGCGCTCACTCCTTCAGTACTCTGGGACGAATCCCGTCAGGCCCCATGGACTTGTGACCATTCAGCCAATACAGCTGGTCTCTTGCAATTTCAGTGTCCACAGATGGAAAGTCACTGTTTGCACACTCGTGGTCCTGCGAGTCAGGGGACCGGGCAGCCCAAGGCCTATCACTATTATTAAAGACTTAGGCAAACAGAGCACCCAATGCTTCTGCTTTTACTTCATCCCTATTAGTTGGATGATCATCTTCAACAAGTATTGGTCCAATGCTTTCTTTAGCCCTCCTCTTGCTATTAGCATGCTTTAAAAAGCCCTTCTTGTTACCTGACACAACACTGGACAGTTTCAGCTCCTCTTGAGCTTTGGCCTTCTGTGCCTTCTCACTGCATATGTGAACCACAGCTCTGTAATGTTCCTGCGAAGCCTGACCTTGCTTCCAGAGATCATANGGACCAGTCGCCAGCCAGATGCAGCTCCATTCATGCAACCCTTTCAGCTCTGCAATTCAGTCAGTTCTTCACCCAGTGCACTGTGAACCCACTCATCCCACAGTAGGACAATTTGTCCAGAAGGGTGCTGTGAGGGACAGTATCAAAAGCCTTATTAAACCCCAGAAAAACTACCTCCGCTGCCTTCCCTTCATCCATGAGGTGGGTGACCTTATCGTAGAAGGATATCAAATTAGTTAAACAGGACTTTTCCTTTGTGAGCCTGTGTTGACTGTGCCTAATGATTGCTTTAAATGCCTTTCAGTAGTACCCAGTATAATCTTCTCCATCATTTTTCCAGGAACTGAGATTAGACTGACAGGTCTGTAGTTTCCCAGGTAATCCCTCACGCCCTTCCTGTCAATTGGAATAACACTGGCTAGCTTCCCGTCAGGAGGGACCTCCCCAGACTCCCAAGACCTTTGGTTGATGATCGAGAGGGGTCCTGCCATAACATGCGCTCACTCCTTCAGTACTCTGGGACGAATCCCGTCAGGCCCCATGGACTTGTGACCATTCAGCCAATACAGCTGGTCTCTTGCAATTTCAGTGTCCACAGACGGAAAGTCACTGTTTGCACACTCGTGGTCCTGCGAGTCAGGGGACCGGGCAGCCCAAGGCCTATCACTATTATTAAAGACTTAGGCAAACAGAGCACCCAATGCTTCTGCTTTTACTTCATCCCTATTAGTTGGATGATCATCTTCAACAAGTATTGGTCCAATGCTTTCTTTAGCCCTCCTCTTGCTATTAGCATGCTTTAAAAAGCCCTTCTTGTTACCTGACACAACACTGGACAGTTTCAGCTCCTCTTGAGCTTTGGCCTTCTGTGCCTTCTCACTGCATATGTGAACCACAGCTCTGTAATGTTCCTGCGAAGCCTGACCTTGCTTCCAGAGATCATACAATTTCTTTTTCCACTTGAGCTCCGTGCAGAGTTACCTCTTCAGCCAAGTTGGTCTTCTGCGCTGCTCGCTTGACTTATGACACAAGGTGCTGTGACACATGTAAAGGTATCTGGCCTTTGCAGCTTTGACCCAAACATGCTGGATCCATCCTGATGAATCCGTTCCGGTCATCTACTCAGTTCTGTTACAGCATAACAATCCCTTGCATTCCCACAGCAGTCTTCCTGTAATCTTTGTTAGATTACTAAATCAGTCTTGCAGCACTAAAAGCACCCCATGAAATTAAACTCTAGACAGATTGCACCTCAGTATCACATTAAAACAAATAAGACTATGGAATCTTCACAGACTAGGCCATGAGGAACGGTAATACCAGAAGCCAGAATGCCATTGCCACCATGGCATGACTTAAAGTGCAGAAAGATGTTAAACATGAGGCTATGTTATAATAATGCACTTATTAATTTGCATCTCACCTGAGTCCACTGATTTGTTAAGTGTGTATTGACTTAATCTGTTTTACTTCTTTCCATACAGCTATAAACAACTATTTCCTCTCACAAAACATCAAGATGTCCATATCACTGCTCAGTTGGCAATGTGCAAACCCACAGGCATAGTTGGTGAAAAAACATCTGCGAGGAATCTCCAAGTGCCTCTTCCTCCATCCTTGCGGGGCACAGTGATGCCACGTGTTAGCTGGTGCTGTATCAATGATTTGCTTTCCTGCTAGAGCAGCTAATAAAATGCTCTCTTCCCAGAAAGAGCAAAGCCACAAAAACGATTCGCTGGTCATGTTGTCTGTATGTGTAATTACACATGCTGGAGCTGCAGGTCACCTGCTGAGGTGCTCATGGGCAAAACCGGGAAAAAACCAATTATTCCACTGCAGGTTGACACAGTCATCAGTCAATCAATCAAGTCAGTCAAAGGAGAAAATACCAAAATAAGCACAAGGGCACCAAGCCCTGATGCAGCCAAAGAGAAAATTACTTGAACTAGGAGTGAACGATCTAATTAGCACAGGAAAAACCCACCTTGGGGCAGGGAGGGCCCCCTACCAACAAAAGCCCCTTCCTCTCTGAACATGCCAAAAGGACACTGTGACCTCAAGTGAAGACGGGAATTGCAAGAGCCAAGGAGAACGAGGGTGACTGAGTGTAACTATAAAAAGCGCTGGCACCAATTGCTTGGGGTGTATAAAATATCTGCTGCACGTTAGCCAAGGGGTGCCAGGTTTGTGCAATGACCACCTGGCACGCGTCTCTACGCAGCCACGAAATAAAGCAAAGATCTTGACTCAGTGTGTTGATCGGCTCTTTGCACACTGGGTGAAGAACCCTGATTTGGGACAACATTTTGGCGACCCACATGGGACAGCCGTAAAGTCCTGCCCAGATCATCTTTCCACCCCCTACAGTGGAGCGGAGCAGACCAGACCGCACAGAGATCCAGCATGCACAGACCCATTGACCAGGGACTCCTCTGGACGCTCTCCGGAGTCAGGGCTACAAGCGACTCAAAGGTGCAATGCCTTGGGTTTATTTGCATCAGGGTGAAAGGGGGGAAAATTCTTGGATTGCTAATTGTAAAATTTAATTACTAAGTCAATTGCTTCTGCGGAAGGTTAAAGTTGCACATAGACGCTCGGCATAAGACGAGCAGAAGGATTAATGACTGGGGTGGGGTCAGAGCGGCAAATAGGTATTTGGTTACAATGGGAACAAGCCAATCCACAATTCCTCTCTGTAGCCCTTTGGGTTGTATTTTGAAATACTGAAATAATTTTTGTGGGGATCCCCTGACGAAAAATACATTACAGTGGTACTGTAAACAATGCTGGCCTATGCGTGCTTTGGATGATGGGGAAAAATAGCCAGAAAATGGAACTTTGAGTTATAATACTATACTGCAATTAATGTTGTTTTGCAAACAGTTGGATAACTGGGATGTGATGCATTTATGTGTTTGCATAGGAAGACAAACATTCAGAAAAATAAAAAAGTATGTTAAGGGGAGATATGTTGACGTTCTATATGCCAGGGAGAAAAAAAAAAGTGCATGTGTTGTGATAATTACAATAAGGATGAATCTGTGTGTTGTGGAGGAGAGGAACCAGAGAATGTACAATCATTGATGCCCACAGCCCCCACCCCCACATGGTACAAATGCAGAGAAATCATGAGACACTTCCAAAAAAACAAATCAGGTGACAATAATTTTAGTCCTATTTCTAGCAGGACAAGGGGGCAAGTCCAAACTGTTGAACAAGCAGTAGGGGCGGAGGGCTTACCAGTCTTTGTACACGTGCCGCTCACCACCTGTGATTTATTGAACTGCAAACTGTTGGTTCTTGTCGGGAAAACCCTGAGGGAATGTACCTCCTGGAAACTACCATGTTGATGCATAACCCAAACTGCGGAGATGTGCAAGCCCTATTAAACACTCTCTTTACTGCCCAAGAGAAAAGGATGGTAATAGAAAAAAATCAAAAGAAGGGGGGTGCAGAAAAGAAGATATAGGGGGAAGACAAGCAGGAGGGTGTGCAAATGTTGGTCTCTGCTGCCACGGCACGGGTTGCAGGGTTGCAAGGTTGCAAAAAGTAGATGGAGCCAGGGAAATTTTCATTTCTCAGTTAACTGAAATTGCCTACAAGGAATATAACAATGGACAAGAAAAGAGGGACAAGAAGGAACAACAGAAGTTAAAATTACAAGCATCACTGTTGGCTGCAGGAATTGTAGATCAGAAAGGCAGGGGCAGGTGAAGAGGAGGTAGAGGTAGGAATGGTCAGAATCAGAGGGCAGGTAGAGGATTTCCTCATAGTCCGCATCAACGCACTATTTGCAGGCAGGAAGGACACTGGAAGAATGAGTGAGCAAATGAAAGTAAACAGACGGGGGGGGCAGATGAGGAATGATTACTTGATAACGTTAGAGGATTCAGACAGTGAACAAAGGGGACCAGGGGAAAATATTAAGGCATCCCCAGCAGATCCTCTGGTTCCAATAAAGCTGGGGAATGAAATAATAGTTTTCTTACTAGAGCTACTCACTCAGTAATAACTAGCTGCAAAGGTCCTTTAAGTAAAATTACCATGCCGGTTGTTGGGGCAACAGGAAAAAGAACTTTGCGGCCATTTTTTACAGCCTATGAAATGTATGTACAGTCGGAGGTACTAAATTGACTCACGAGTTTCTCTAGACACCAGAACACCCCCTTCCTTTACTGGGACGAGATTTGCTATGTAAATTAAATGCTCCAATAACGTTCTCTAAGGATGCTGTGCAGCTCCATGTCCTGCATGAAACAGCACAGAAAGCTCAGATCTTCTTGTTGACAGGTAAGACTTCGGAAGAGCCCGAAAATAACATCTCAGGCATGGTATTGGATGCAGTAATTTCCTTGGTACGGGCTTCCAAGACAGTAGGTAAAGCAAAAATGTAACCCCAATTAAAATAGAACAGAAACCGGGAACAAAACCAGGAAGGGTGAATCAATAGCCTATTAGATTGGAAGCTTGCAAGGGACTGGAGCCCTTGATAAGCACCTTTATAGCATATGGACTGCTCAGAGAATGTCAGTATGAATATAATAGGCTGCTCTTACCAGTGAAGAAGCCTTGCTCCCAGGAATACCCATTAATGCAGGATTTGAGGGCTGGCTATAAACCAATCACCAGAGACATACACCGTACGGTGTCTAACCCTTATGCCCTGTTAGTGTCTGTATCTGAAAGCAATGCTTATTTTACAGCGTTGGACTTAAAAGATGCCTTTTCTGCATTCCAGTAGACAAACACAGCCAAACACTTTTGAATGGGAGAATCCAACCACCGGAAGGAAAAGAGCAGCCACACTGGACTGTTCCTCCGCAAGGATTTAAAACCAGGCCCACTCTGTTTGGTGAGGTCTTGGCTAAAGAATTAGAACAGTGGCAAAATGGTAATAACAATGCTACTCCTTTACAGTATGTGGATGACACTCTGCTTGGAGCCGATACGGAACAGATCTGCATGGGAGCGACTAAGTTTGTTGAACTGCCTGAGATTAGCCAGATACCGAATCTCAAAGAAGAAAGCCTAGATTGCAAAGAAAGAGGTTAGGTATCTTGGTTTGAGGAAAGGAAGATCAATTAAGAATACAGAAGGATGGTGGATCACTCCAAACCAACAAGTTCTCACTACAGCTAAGACAATGGAAGCCCTCCTTAAAAAGCTACACGAGGAGACTCACAAGGAAGCCCATGCTATGATAAATAGTATCAAGAGATAGGGCCAAAAATGCAATCAAGCACAGACCTGCTAGTAAGAAGATGTCAGACTTGCTGCACGAATAACCCTCAGATCCAAAGTAAGCCACTGATGGGTGAAGTAAAAAGTGAAATAGTCCTGGGGAGTACTGGCAAACAGATTTCTCTGAGTTACCAAAGTGTGGGCAATATAAATATCTCCTTATTCTGGTAGACACATTCTCTGGGTGGCCTGAGGCTTTCCCTTGTCACAACAATCAGGCAAGGGAAACAGTTAAAATTTTGTTAAAAGAAATAATTCCCAGGTTTGGAATTCCTGAGCTTGGTTTATCTTCTGACAATGGACCCAATTATATTTCAGAGAGAGTTCAGGGACTAAGTATCTAAATTTCTTCAGATAAAATGAGACCTTCATACCCCTTGGAGACCGCAGTCCAGTGGGGAATGCAGAAAAAATGAATCAGAGCCTTAGAAGACAAATTTCTAAATTATGTCTTTGACACAGGTGGTGGAGGAGCCAACGAGGAGAGGACTGCTGCTGGACTGATACTACTAACGAACAAAGGACTAGTTGGGAATCTGAAGGTTGGGGGCAGCCTTGGCTGAAGCGACGATGAGATGGTGGAGTTCAGGATCCTGCGTGGAAGAAACAGGGCAACAAGTAGGATTACAGCCCTGGACTTCAGGAAAGCTAACTTTGCCCTCTTCAAAGATCTACTTGGAGGAATCCCATGGGTTAGGGCT
>VZSC01017119.1:98383-118282 GCA_013398225.1 Steatornis caripensis
AGGAGGGGCAGCTGCTCCCGCTTCCCGGGCCGCGCCGGGGGCTCCAGCAGCCGTGAGCGGCAAGAGGCGCCCCGTCGTTTCCAGGCCCGGCCTCTGCAGCGGGGCGGCCCTGTTCCAGCGGGGCACAACCACCGACCCCGCGCGGCTCCGACCCCTTCCACGGCTCTCGGGCACGAGCTCTCCTTCCACAGCGCTCACGCGGGCACGCGTGCTGGGGCCGCGGTCCAGCCGGGCGCGAGGCTCAGGGCCTCCCCTTCGACTAGTCTGTCTCGGGAGTTTGAGCGCCTGCTTCCCACGCCCGTGCTTGCGTATCTCAGTAGGGAGCCGAGTCCCGCTGCCCCGTCGGCCGTCAGGCGGCCAACAGGAGCGTTCTCGCTTGTGGACGCCTGAGAGCCAAGTGCTGAACTCAAGCACGTGCACATGCTGGAGGCAAGTGGAAGGGGTTGGCTTTGAGTTGTGGCAGTACCTGCACTGAGGAAAAGCAGTGGGTCCCAAGTCCCGCAGGGAATACAGAGAGATGAGACAGACCCAGCAGAGAAGAGGCCAGTCACCTGCTGTGCTTCTGCACACACCATTTACATGGGAAGAACTGCGAGCATGGGGGCCCTGGAGGAGGAAGGTGAACCTCTGGGCTGGAGGGACCTCTTGAAAACGGAGGAGTTCCACAGGGAGAGACCCTGGCAGGTTCTGCTTGAGACCGGTAACAACAAGCAGCACCAAAACGGCTGCAACTGTCTGCCCAACCTTCTGGGGCCGGTAAGTCCCAGCACCCTGCCCTTACAAATCACACTGCGATCGCACCTGGGGTTTGCAGCAGCACCTCCCTTTTAAATCCCAGCAGATAAATGCATTTCAGGTACAGAGTGGTCGCTCCC
Source organism: Steatornis caripensis (assembly GCA_013398225.1). NCBI lineage: Eukaryota > Metazoa > Chordata > Aves > Caprimulgiformes > Steatornithidae > Steatornis > Steatornis caripensis. Next base: position 99,259 of record VZSC01017119.1, read on the forward strand.
ACTGCAAACAGCTGTGGCTGGGCTCTGACGTGCCATGTGTCCCTTGGGGCAGGGTGTCTCGTGTGTCCTGGAGGCATCCGTTCTCTTCTCTCTTCCAGGCAGCTCCTCATGCTTTCCCACTCAGTCCGGGAGGTGCATCTTTTTCCCCACTGCTGCCTGGGGAGAGCGGGGCAGCGCAGGATGGTAAAGCACCAGCCCTGCTCACAGAGATGCTCCCGAGGACCCAGACGTGCTCTGGCTGCCAGCCCCACAGAGGCTTGGCTCTTCCCCATCCTCCCGCTCTTCCTGATGGGCTCTGTCCACCTCTGAACAGCTCATCTAGATTGCCAGCAGGACTGTGTGGCTGCAACAGCAGGGACAAAGTTCCTCTCATGCCCTGGGACACGTCCTGCCCCAGCCCTGCCCCATGCCTGCACACCCGTGTTCCCATTGGTACCTGCCGTCCCCAGCTTAGCACAAGCCCTAAAGCACTTGCTTGGAGCTGCAGAGAGGTGCCTGGAGGCAGGGGCTGACCAACGTCATTCCCAGGCCAGGAGAAATTTGAAGATGCTGTATCCAGCCCTTGGGCTCAGGGTCAGGATCCATGACCCAGTGCCGACTCACTGCCAAGAAACTGCACCAGGACGTTGCAGGAACTGCCCACCCTTAGGTGCTGCACTGGGATCTTCACTGATAAGACCCTTGGTTCCTGCCCCCACACCTCCCGACTCCCCTGGAGCTCTCTGTCATGCTCCGTTCTCCTGAGGTAGGCTGGATGAGCGGGGCAGTAGGATTGATGAAAAGCAAGAGAAGCTCCTCAAGCAGCAGGCACATGCAGGAGTCTGTCTCCCAAAAGCACCAGCCCTGTGGGGGGCTGCAGCAGGGATGCTGCAGAGGTAGGACAGGCATGAGGAGAATCACAAGTCGTTTTGCTCTTGCCCTTCTGCCCAGAGCTCCTCTCAGTCAACAGTGGCATGAAAACTACAGAGCGGGGAGAGTTTGGTCTTCACCAAATATAGTGGCACCTTCTTTGTGAGCACAGACATGCGAGTTGGGCACCTGCCTCTGCAGAAGAAGCAGATTGTGCAGCAGAAATCTGTTGCCTGCTCCTTGCCTTTTCCTACATGGAGAAAGAGTTCTCAAGGTGCTCAGGGAGCTCAGGACTGGGCCCTCTTTGCATCATCCAGAATAACCATCTCCTGCACAGCCCCTGACTGACAATGACTTTAGGGATGGGCTGGTACTGACCCTACTGGGCTTGGAGCTGAAGGGGCCTGCACTGCTGGCGCAAAGCGTAAAAGAAGCAGATGGAGATGTGGGGAGTCAAGTTATCTCCTCCAAGAAAACCTCCAACTCCTTTTACACAGTATTGTGCCACCCGAAAAACAGGGATAAGTTTAATTCCTTTTAAAGGAGTGAGATGAAGATCCTCAAGTTGTGGAACCAAGAAGTGGACACAACAGGCTCACCAAACCCTGCCGCATGCTTGCCCTCCAGCAAGAAGATGACCACCCATGGGGCCACGTCCAAAGAGCCTTCCAGTGCTGATGCAGGCAACGTGTCCATCACAAACATCTCACTCCCCCAAGGACAAGAGCACACCCCTGTCCCTGTGCATTTCTCCAGGCTTCTCACCTCTCTGGTGGCTTGATGGCAAAGGCTTGCTCGCCCTTGCTGTCCTTTCTTGGCATGCCAGGTAAGCCTCTCAATGGCGCAAGCTTCCTTCGACGCAGGAGGCTCTTGTCTGGAGGACTCCCTGCAAGTGAGACACAAGAAACCTCCTCAGAACAATGGCATCTGGGCGGCAGCTCAGATAAGAAACACATACAGGGCTGCTCACTGTTTCCCCTTGGGAAACAATCGGTGCCAGCACGCCTGAGACCCTTGGAGTTGCATTTCCCAGAAGGTCTCAGCTCCTCTCTGATGGGGCACAAAGGAACGAGCGCTTGGTAAGATAGACAAGGGATATAATGGGATGTTGTGGGGAGGTGTCCTTCACAGATGAACTATAGCTGGAAGCAGTGGGCATGCATCGCATAGCCTTGGCTTCCATCCCCTGGCAGTTAGGACACCTGCAAGACTGAGTCAGGATTCATCCATTACTTTATCTTCTTTCTCTTGCTCCTCAGCCACATTTTCTCCCAACTCTCTCTCTTGTTCTGACTGGAACTCTGCCCTCAGTCTGGGTAACAGTTGTTTCAACTCTTCACTGGAAAGAAAGAGAAAAAGCATGAAGCTGACTTCAGCAAAACCGTGCCGTGCACCCACAGTCCAGCCAGAGCATGCCAGCCCTTTTGAGATGCCCTAATTGCCTTTCAGCACTTGTACAGACAGCACGCCCAATGGAAATCTCTTGCTCCCACGAGCACAAGACTGTCCCATTGTCCTCATCCACTTCCTCATGAGCCTCACTTGTGCACAGGCCTCTTTGTACTGTCTTGCTCCCCTTTTGCCTCCTTGGCCCCTGCGAAGTTGCCACGTGAACGCCTCTTTTGATGGTGGAGACACTTGTCAGCTGGGCTCTCTGCAACTGCGAAAGAAGACACCTCTTCAGAAGAGTGTTTTGTGGCTGCCCAGGCAAGCGGAATTGCAGACCTGCTCAGTCCCAGCTTTCTAGCCAGACAGTCTTTACCTTGTTTCTCCCTGGATCCCTCTGTGGGGGAAGACTCTTTGGCTGTTCTTACAGGGGGTAGCTTAATCTCAAACCTGGAAAGAAACAGACCCAAGCTGGAAGAAAGGGCTCCACCTTCCCTTGGCATCCAGAGGCAGAGGTGGCCGGCAGTCACTGCAAGGCCTCTAGTTTTCTGACGCAGCACATCCTGGCTGTTCACCACCTTGGAGGACTCCGTCAGTAACTGTGTGACACAGTTACGAGCTCCCCGGCTCCCTGGTAATCCCTCCCTGACGCACACTCTAGATCTGTACAGAGCCAGCTCTGTCCCACGCCTCATCGGTGGATCTGCTCAGCAGGGCTTCTCCCAGCATAGAGCTCTGCAGAGCCCCACAGCCTCCCTTTGGGCCAGCAAAGATGCCCTCCTCTCCTCCCCCTTGATCCAAGGAGAAGTCATTCCAACAAATTTTCATGTACAGGAGTCTCAGGAAAGACAGGGAAATGTCCCCAGCAGGACTTGTACAGGTTAGGTCTGTAACCAGCCTTGAAGAGAGGCTTCTTGAGTACAAGTCAACACACAGGAAACTTGAGAAGCTGTCTTTTAAAATTCTTTTTGCCATTGCCCCATCTGGGTCTGTAGCTGTGTTGGGAGGGTAAAGCACAACCCGTCTTCCACATCAATCCAGGTGAGGACAGTCAGAGTCAGGAATAAGAAGGCACACACATGGAGGGAGCTGGGAACCCTTCCTTTAAGGAGGGATTCTTGAATAACCTCAAGAGCAGGCAAGATCTGGCAAGACAGCCCTACCAAGCAGAAGCTGAGAAGCCAAGCAAATGTACTCATGTGGGGAGCACGCAGATCCCCCCAGGACACACGTGGAAAGCAGCAGGTTCATTGCCTGATACCACGATAGTCATCGTGTTCTGCAGAAAGCACGGAGATGTGGCAGATGAGGCCAAGGAAAGGCGCTCCTCTCTCACAATGGCAGCAAGCCTTCCCGCTGCTCAGCGTAGTTGCCTCAAGGAAACGCTCTCCTACATGTGTTTTTCACCACCAGCAGCCCTCCCTTACCATGAACAAGAGCTGCATGGTTGCGCTACAAGACTTTCCCTGGTGTTGTACCCTTTCCCCAAGCCACTGGGAATGGGATTCCAGGCTAGGGGGGTGTTTGGCTTAGCCAAGGCAGCTCTTCTCCAGGCCAAGACCACCAAATGCAAGCAAGCAGCTCTATGGAAAGCTGGCGTTGCGGAAGGCCATGCCTCGCCCAACTGCTACACCAATGTTGTCAGGCCCAGAAAAGCCTGCTCCAGTGTCCTCTGAGGGGACCTCAGAAGACTGCCAGGGAGCTCTGGAAAGAATGGTGAACTTACAGACAGGAGAGACTTTAATACAAGTCCGGTGCCATCGATGGCAAGGAGGAACTCTTCGTAGTATCTCACGGTGAGGATCCTGTTTTGGCTCGTAGGGACACCGATGCCCTTGAAGAGATTCGTAATCCTCTCCGAGCCCTGCACCCCAGCTGAAGAGCGCCATGTCATTCATACATTCCTTCACTAGCTTCTCTGGAAGGGTGGTCTTCAGGGACCTGAGAATAGTCCAGGGGGACAACTTCGAGGTCATCTGGAAAAGGGCAAAAGAGGAGCAAGGTCAGGCAGGCAGCAGCTGCACAGGCTGAAGGAACTGCCCACCCCACCGGCAATCCTGTGCTACAGATGTGTCTTGTGCTATGTCCTGGCCTCAATTCAAAGCACTCTGCAAACTGCAGTGTCAGGTGGAAAGCAAGGAATTCTTCCAAGCAGAATAGGACCAAAAGTTCACTTTGCATATCTTCAGTGTTTTGGTTAGCTATTATCTCCCTACTCCCATTTGCTTCCCACATAGGATTACTTTTAAATTCTGAAACATAAAAAAGCGAGTATTGCTTGGACTGAACCTTGCTTGCATTCTGAATTCTGTGCAGCAGCATTTGGTCTCACCTCCCCTGCCTACAAAAAACAAAGCAAGCGAATAAGCAAAATACACATGGACACTTCTTCCTTAATTTAAGAAGTGATGTGTGGAATTCTCCCAGACTTTTAGAAGGAAAAGTCACACAGGCATCCCGCGTGCCCACAGTTCTTTAAATTAAGTAGTTTGAAGTAATTACATGAAAGTACTACCTTGATGTTCAGCATGTAAGTTTGCAGCACTGCAGGATGCAACAAAACCTGCCATTACAAGTTGGTCTGCGACATTCACACTGCCATTTTCATGTTTCTCCGCTGTTACTAACTTCACGTTAATCCCTTTGTGACATATTTATTCAGTAACATTTCTTTGAACTTGTCAAGTAATAATGGAGACCGCTCCGCTTTCTCTGTTCCTGCAAAAAAAAAAGAAGAAAAGGTACAACTGAGTTTGTTCTATAAAGAATTCCTTTAGGATATGACTGGAATCTTACATGTAATGTCATCACTGTTTTTGAAAACACGATGCTAAAATGTCCTAATATAAATAGTTTAGATTCTACAGGTAATTAACTAAAAACATACTCTGTAAAACATCTTTCACACCATTAACCAGTATACTATTCCAGCACATCATCACGTTGTTCATCAGTATTAAGGAATGAACACTATCAACAGATACAGATTTATAGATTTCTTGAGAAAACCAGCCAGGGTTTTTTGGGAGTGGTTTTTTTTTGATTTTTTTTTTTGTTTTTCAGGTTTTTTTACCTGCAAGTGAACATATAATTGTCTGAAAAGACAGCTTTAAGTAGGAATCAGTGATTGGCAGCACATTTGAAAGCGGTAAAGTTCCTGTGGTCCCACAGTCTGCATACAGTACTTCCACTGCAGACTGAGCAGCTTTTAGAAGAAGAGCTCTGTACCAATGGCCATCACCTGAAAAACCGTGACAAGAAGAATCACACGTGAAGCACCGTCTTATGAACACAGCTTACCCCGAGAACAAGAATCTGTATAGTTTTCCAGGAATATATACTCTGGTACCTACAAGAGGCCACCTGAGAAGAAGCAAGCCCGTAGAACAAGGGAGCAGTTCCTGATTGCAGCATTCACAAAGATGGAAGTGTTGCTTTCAGAATTTTGCTCCAACTATACATGTAAGGTTTTTACTACAATACTGTTTTAAGGATGTCTGCACACTGTATTTCTAGCTGCTTGCCTTTGTTTTCCGATGCACATTCTCTCTCAAAACATAACCAAAATTAAAAAGAAAAAAAAAGAATCCTTTTTCCTCAATTCTCCTGAAAAGCCATAAACAAGAAAAAAGTAGTAATAAAAAAAATCAGTGGAAGTTAAGAACAACTGCCAAACACTTCGGTATACTCTTGTGGTCTGCCTAGTATTATTTTAATTCTTCTGCCCTGTTTTCCACGAGCTGTTACCTGCTTTAGCACCCAAGCCCATTTTCAGCACTTCGCCAGATCTCCATGTGAAGGGATGGACAACTCGGACTCCTGTCAGGTGTTGAACAGAAGACCTTTATTGTAAACACCCGTGCGCTTATATAGAATCGCGCACAAGCCCCGTGCACAAGCCCGGTGCACAAGCCCACGTTATCAGGCAGCAAGCACACTCCCTATTCCCTTGCTGATTTGTGGTCATGCAGTGGTCATGCAGTGTCCACGCGTCGCAGCTGCGCCTGTGATAAGCTCTGTTAATTTAACACCTTACGTGGAACGTCCCTGGGACCTCCCCTATCTCCTTTGTCTCCTGTCTCTCTTGCTCCTGGTCGGGGTTCAAGGACGTGTCAAACAGCGCAAGGTCACTTGCAAAGGGATCACCACCTCCCACATCCACGTGCAGTCAACATTTAGTATCTATGAGCCAACACTACTTGGGGTTTTTTAATATTGATCTAATACATCAGCAGCATATCCCCTCTTCTGAGAGACTAAGACAGTACATTAAGTTCCCTCACTGTTAAGAACACTTTTGACTTGAACTAACGGTCTGCTAAGCCTGGAGAGCTTGTTAGGTGGGCAAGGCTGAACAATAAGTTGGCACAGCCACTGTCACCGCCTCACGCTCACCCATGCAGGCACCCACGAACTACAAGTGGGTCTGTATAGAAGCAAGTGCCCCGTTGCTCTGCCGTGAATTTCATTCCCCTGTGACTGAAACACAAATTTCAGTTTAAGCAGTAACTACCTTGCTTTCCTTTTAAAGCTCCAGATGTTTGCAGGGCACAACTTGTATCTCATTTTCTCTCAGGGACTCTCAGATGGTTTCTGTGCCCTAAAGATGCAGCCGGGCTGCCTTTGTAACAGAATTAAGAGATCCGTGAGCACTTTAAAGTTGGTGCTTTTCCTTTTTCTAAAGCAAAAAGGAAAGATGTGTTTACACTGGTCAAGGAAATGTAAGAACAAACGACTGCCTCACCTCTCTCCTCTCTCTCATGGAGACCCTCCACAGGCAGCCCCACACCTTTGCGGACCCCACTGCAGCCAGACCTGGGCTCCGAGCATCCTCTGGGTGTGGGATGCAGTCAGGATCCACAGTGATGGGTCCGGCTCCTCTGGGCAGGTTGGGACCCCAAAAGCATCTGTGCCCGAGTGGTTGCCCACCCTCTCCTCTCCCCTGCAGATGGGCACTCCAGCAACACGGCCGGGTGTGGGGGTTTCCCTGTGCATCTCCTCGAGCATCCCTGCAACAGGGCAGGAGAGGGAAGGGCAGGGGGGAAACACCAAAAATATAAAGGGATGGAGGTGGCTGTCGGCACCCTGGATCACGGCCACGGGGGCACGGAGCTGCTCGGGCCTCCCTGGCTCTGGATTTCCCGCATGCTTGCTGCAGCAAGTGCGCCTCTCCTCTGGCTTCCGAAATTCACCCTGACTTCTTGCACAGACAGCCCTGGAGCACCCCCTCACCCCGTCCTCACTCCCTCTGCTCCCCTCCAGGGCTGCGGGGAAGCAGAACTGGGGGCCATGATTTATCAAGGTGATGCCCCCCACCCCATCCCCGAGACCACTGTTCATGGCCCTTCCCAGGGAGGGAGGAGCTGGGGGGTTTTAGTTTCCAAATCAGCCTTGCTCAAAAAGAAAGAGAAACCAAACAAAACCCAACAGGAAAAAAACAGGCTGAAGGTTTTTCATTTGTTTGAAAATAATCCTAAACCAACCCAAGGTGTTTTAACCCTGGCTGCCCCGGCCTTTTCTCTCTGCTGGTGGGCATCCCTGGCAGGGCACCAAGGATGGGGCAAGCTCTCTATCGCTGCCCGCGGGGCAGCTGGGGCAGGGGGTGTGCGGGGCGCAGGGGGAGCAGAGACCCCTGCCTGGCCTGGCTGCCGTGGGGTCGGGTCTGTCCCCCGGGGGCCAGACGAGCCCGGGTGCCCAGGAGAGGCGGCCGTGGGCCGAGGCTGGCCTGTGCTGAGGAGAGGTGGCTGTGCCTGGGGGTGAGGGGTGGGGGGCAGCCCCCCCTTGCCTGCCGCAGGGCAGGCACCGGCTGTGGGCAGCTCTGCCAGCCCGGGCTGGTGCAGGCAGCAGGGGCCCCTGCCTGGCCAGAGACACCCAGACATGGGGTCCTGGCCCCCCGCCCAAAGCAGGAAGGCTGTTATCCCACACTGGCCAGGACCACCACCCAAGGCTCCCCACCTTGCTCTGGCTCCCATGGGCAACCTACCCCCCCACCCCACTGTCCCCTCCACACCCATGGGATACCCCCCGCAAGCCTGCCCTGGCTGTGCCCTCCACACACACAAGTGCAGGCAGCTGCCCATCCCACCGGCCCCTGCGGATGCGGCCACACTGGCGCGACGGCTCCATCTTATCGTGCTGGGAAGGAGAGAGCAGGCTGGCCCGAATGTGGGGCGAAAGCCAGCGTCCCCAAGGAACCCTCCCACACCCAGCTCCCCCTGGGGAGACCCAGGCACAGCCCCCTCCAGGTGCTCGGCATCGCCCTCCCAGCCTCGGTCATCCCCACCTGGATGGGGAGCAGGGCGAGGGGCAGGAGTGACCACGGGGCACTGGGCAGGAGGGGCTGGGGGCACAGGGGATGCTGCAGCGGGTGGCTGAGTGTGTGCTGAGTGATGCTAGGGAATGAAACGCACACACTCATCACTGCCAAGATTTGAAAGCAGAGCATGTTCATGGGTCCCTTAAATATTGGCACGGGAATGAAGGTCCATTAAATCCGTGGCTGGATGTCAAGCTATTTACTCAGTAACTGGCACAGAGGTTGGGTCTTTCCCGATCTATATCCCCTCTTGCTCGTGAGCTAGTCCAGCTTCAAGCTCACCAGTGTCTCGCCCACGCACACCACGCTCCCACCAGTCGCTGGCCCTGGACGCCCACTCTCTCCGGCTGCTGGGTCCCTAAGACCTGTGCTCCCTGCTGCTGTTACTTGCAGCCAGGCCTTTGGAGCCACCCCCGCCCCGGGGACACAGTGGGACCACACGGGAAAGGGTTTGGAATCGCTCTCGAAAGAAGGTAGGACGGGCTGTGGTGACACGGTGCAGGGCTCCGTCAAACAGCAACCCAACCGGCAGATTGCGTACACGTGCGCGGCTCCTCGAGCCCCCCTTCTCTCCATCTGCTGCGCTTACACATCCCCCTCAGCTTCCTTGACTCCTGCCTTTCTCTGCCCTGTCTCCTCCCAAGCAAGGCTCCTACCCCCGCTTAGTTTTCTCCCCTTGCTCCCGGCTTCGCCACAGCTGTGGCATTTCAGGCGCTGTTAGCTCAGGTGCCCTGGACTTACGTGGCATTACCAATGCAGTTTCCTGGGGTGTGCTGCACATCACAGCATTTTTCCCTGTCCTCTTTCTGCCCGCAGTGTGCCAGGCTTCTCCATCGCACAGTGGCTCTGAGCACCCTCCTCTCTGACCAGGCGCGGCTTCAGCCCTTCGCAGGGACTCTGTCCCTTTGTGCCCGGCTCATCTGCCTGCAGCCTTGTGGTGCAGGAACCAGGCACGGACATCCTTGCCTTGCATGGGAGACTGAATGGGACGGAAGCAGGGCTTGCTATGAAAACTGGCAACTTTATTCCAAGAACTAAGTCAATTAAGTCAACTGAGTATGCGCGGAGGAGCGTGGGCAGGACAGGGCAATCTTTGACAATGCCGCTGCCCTTGGAGCAGCACTCATTGCCCCAGGAGGACTCGGTCGTGGAGCACTGGACACAGTTCACCCCACTGCTCAAGCCTTGCTCCCCGTTAGGAACCGCAGCAGCTCCTGCAGCTGATCGAAGAATGCCGTCAGCTTCTGGATGGGAAATGGACACGATGCAAACCGGCTTGGTTGTGTAGGTGTTGGCCTTGGTCTCTGAATGGGGCTTGAGGTGCTGAGAAAATGACTCCATGGCTGTGAGGTCGGAGGAGCTGTGACTGCTGGGCGCAGTCCCATCTGCATCAGGACCCAGTTGTGGAAGTGCTGCGTGGAGGTGTAGATGCCAGGCTGCCTTGCTCTCCCACAGCCTCTCCCCCAGCTGGTCACTCCAACGACCCAGTAGTAGTCAGCGCCGTTGTCCTTGCACATGAGTGGACCACCGCTGTCACCCTGCAGCGAAGGAGAGCATTAAGGTGTTGTTGGGTGGCACTGTCAGCACGATGGCTGGCTCCTTCTCTCTCACAGCACCCGCCAGAGCTGTGCTCAGGGCACAGGAAGGCTCTGCTCCGGTGCTGGAGCCTGCAGAAGCTTTCCTAGGAAGGGGTTGAGGGCCTGTAAGGTAGGACTCTCTCGTCTCCGCACAGTGATCCTGGGTGTGTGGAAAATGGATGTTCCCAGGACTGGCATCTGGACCTCTGGGCTGCCAAGAGCCCCACATGGCCTTTCTGGGCAGGGAAGGGGGGCACCGGGCAAGGACCTGCGCTTGGGGAAGAGGACGTGAGCCCCAAGAGCAGTCGGTTCCCAGCGGTGGGAGGGGGCCTCCCTACGCAAAGCACGCACCAGAGTGTGTTTGGGCAGCTGTGCCAGGGCTGCCTGTGCTGCTGGGGGCTGAGCTGTAGCACGCTCCTACCTGGCAGGTGTCGATGCCGCCCTGTGGATAGCCAGCACAGAGGTTGTGGGTGTGGATGGCCCCTCTGTACCACAGGCTGCTGTTACAGAGCTTGGTATCGATGAGGCGGACCTTGGCCTCCTGCAGGGCGTCAGTTCGTTTTCCAGCTGTGGGCACAGAAAGGAATGAACAGCCGGCAGCTCGTTGCCCGCTCTCCTCCCCTCTCTGGCTGAACCCCTTCCCCAGCGCTGGGCTTTGCATCCTCAGAGGCACTGTACCCGTGTTGCCCTCTGCCTTGCTGCGGGCCGTGGCTCACGCCCATCTCTCTCCAGGCACACGGCCACGCAGCCCGGCTCTGGCTGTCGCCTGTGCTGCCAGAAAGCCCAGCCCAACTCCCCAGCGTGCCAAGCTTGCGCTCAGGACACGAGCACGTTTTGGGAACTCACATCTTGCAGTCGTGGAACCCCAGCCGCTGACGTAGCAGGTTTGCAGCTCCGACACTCTCAGTGAGGCGTCGGCCACACAGGCGAGCTGGATGGAGTAGCCGCACTGCACAGGCTGGTTCAATTCCACCAACGCTATGTCGTTCTTCTCCGTGATGTTGCTGTACTGTTCGTGAACTATCACCCGCTTTATGTTGCGGACTTGTGCCTCAGGGCCCAGCTGAATCAACCGTGTGGTCCCGACCACCACGCGCCACATCGTGATGTACCTGTGAGGCAGGTGGAGAGAGGGGTCAGAGGGAGCGGAGCCGCGTGCTGCAGCAGCCCGGCTGTTCTGTCCGTGCTGCGGACAGGGCACCCACAGGTGTTGTGGGGACATCCCCGCTCCCTGGTCCTCCTTACTTGGCCTCGATGAAGCAGTGGGCTGCTGTGAGGACCCACTGTGAGCTGATGAGCGACCCTCCGCATATATGCCCCGTGCCTGCTTCTGATGGGTCCTGAATGCTGACAATCCAGGGCCAGGCCCCTGGCTGGGCATCGGTGCCACCCACGACGCGCGAGGTGCCGTAGGGATAAGCCATGGGCCGGAGCCCGCAGGTCCCTCTGTAACCAGAAACTTGTTACTGTCCCGCTCGATGGCTTGCTGCTGTCCAGGCCGATGGTCAACTGTCTGCCCTCCCCACAGGGCACTGCATGGATAGCAGGGCCATGGAGCCACGTGGGGCAGCGTGTGTCTGCCTGCGCCTGTTTCTGCTCGAGCCCCGCAGACGAGTTGTGCCAGCAGCCGGGGTGCTGGCGAGGAGCTGAGGCTCCCACATGGGGCTCGGGGAGCTGTGGCGTGGCCACGGGGGACAAGCAGGCACCCTCCAGTGAACCCCATGAGGGTTGGCCAAGGTCCCCCCCAGAGCCTCGGGCCACTTACTTACCCACAGTTATCCCACGTGCCATGAACAGGCCAGCACATGGCCAGCAGCACGAGGAGGGGGAGCGGATTCATTGCTGAGAGCGGCACAATGCAGCTGCGAGAAGCCATTGCCTGTTGCCACCAGTGCAGCAGCAAGCGCGCAGTGCCCGCAGTGCCCACGTTGCCCGTGGTGCCCTTGTCCCCGAGGCTGATGTCACAGAGTCTCTGGTTCCGGGTGCCGGGCACGGAGTCCTCTCGGGGGAGGGGGGCATCGCAGGGTGTTCCGAGCAGGAGCAGAGGCAGAGGCTGGGTCGGACACCCCCGACAGACACCTCCCGCTGAATGCTCTGCACGTGGGACGAGTGTGCACAGGCCCCATGGCAGGCAGCAGCGCCTGGCTCCCAGCATTGCCTGCCAACAGCCAGCGGGAAAAATCCACGGGTGGCCTCTTCGGGAAGCTCACCGGCACCCTGCTCTCTGCAGCAATTTGCCACTAGGTCCTTCCCAAAAAGCACATGCCAGAGAACAGAACTCCTACGGGCAGCAGGCACGTGTTTGGGTGTCGCAGAGCCAATGTGTTTACAGCCACCGCACACAAGCAGTGATGTGCAAGACAAATAAGCCAAGCAGACCCAAAGAGTGCCAAGCGTCCCGCGCAAAGCGAAGCAAAACACAGATGCAGCACAGCCCACACTGGACGTGTCATCCACAGCAACACCCACTGACAGGCTCCACGGCCTTGCTGTCTATGAGNAGAGTGCCAAGCGTCCCGCGCGAAGCGAAGCAAAACACAGATGCAGCACAGCCCACACTGGACGTGTCATCCACAGCAACACCCACTGACAGGCTCCACGGCCTTGCTGTCTATGAGTTACAGGGCTGTCCTGGGACAGCCCACGCTGCAGAGCAGGGCAGTCACAGCAGAAAATCAGGAGCCACCCTCGTGCGTTGCACTTGCTGAGCAGGCCTCGGTCCCTGGACGCTGGAGAACAGTGGCTTGAAGAATGGCAGCTCAAAGCTCGTGAAAGGTGAGGGAGCCACCTGCTGCCGCTGTGGTGTGTGTGGCTGGACGTAAGGCTGAGTACACAGCCTGGGGCCTGGCATGGCAGGGCTGGCTCTGCCTGAAAGGGCAATAGCTGCTCTGAGGGCCCTTGAGGCGTAGCGTGGCTTCGTGGGCACCAGAACTGGGCCCCAAACAAAGCGGACTCGAGGCTGCTTTCTTTTTGCACTATTGACCTGGAGGCGTGTCGCAGAGGTACCCACAAGGCAGGCAGGGCAGGCACCCCAAAGCAGATTTGCTCTAACCAAAATTACTGAGCACTCCAACAAATAACAGCAAACTACAAGTTCAGAGGCTGTCACGGTCCACTCTGGACGCAGACAAAATTCTCATCAATATGAGAACAGCTCCCCCTTTTGCACTTCGAGGTCCTTTTGCTTGATCCTGATAGACAGGGCCTTCAACTTGAGTTTGGAGTGCTCTACTCGGAGGCGCGTGTGGTGTGCGGGAAATTCGAATCGCCCCCCGTTGCTTTCTGGACACCTCTCACCCTGTCGGCTGTAGGGCCAGGTGTGGCTAGAATGAAACGTCCTTCCCCTGTTACAGACCACACACAACCTGCACCCCTCTGTCCCTCAGGATCCTGTCCGTCATGCCTATTTTTGTCACGGTCCACTCTGTGGACGCGTGATGGTTCGTTTGCTGTGATCTCAAAGTGCAAAAAAATTCAAGGCGACCACAACAAGGGGTTATGCTTCAATCACACAGTGCAGCTTTATTGTTTTGCCTGTAAAGCAGCGTGCGATCGATAGACAGAAAGAGTGACAGTGTTACCGAAAAAGCAGTATAAAGAACTTATCAACACCAATGTGATGTAGATAAGCAGACACTTCTTTATTAGCAGCGCTGGGTGCGTAGGGGAATCGTTTCGCCAACAACGCACCCCTTGTTCATATTACATGCTGGTTATACAGAATACAATAATGCATTATAATCAATGGTTCATACATAAATATGTTAATTCCTGTAAATCATTTTAATATCCACGCCTCCATCCGANCTCTTTCCCTCGAAGTCAGACGTCAGACCCTTGCCGGGAAGAGAACATGAAAGCACGGAGCAAGATCCAGGTGCTGCATGACCGGGGCACAGCTCATGCAGTGTCCTTACTCCTGCTGTGGAGTCCTCGCGTTGCTCAGCTTTCAAGGGTAAGGCCTGCTTACACGGGGAGGATGGCAGGCACCGTATGTCCTGCTGGAGAAAAGAAGTGAAGAGCAGAGTAAGGAAAGCTGCTCTAGGGGTGGGATCTGCTGCTTCTGTACGTCTTTTGTTAGGGAGTAATCTTACTGCATACTTAAAGTCCAGTTTATTCTTAGGAATGGAGCAATCTGGAACTCCAAACTAGATGAAGTTAACACTTTTCAAAGAATATTGACTTGTAGAGTCCTTTTCTGCCCCTACAGTTGCACGCCTTCAGGTGTAAAAAACCACACGACACCCAAAACAAGCCCCAACAAAAGCGCAACCAAAAAATCCCGTAATTTTTAAAAGGAGCCCCTTGAGGAATTCCTCCAGGTGCAGCCGGTGTGAGTATGGTCCTTTGCCTCACAGGCGGAGAACAGTTTTCTGTGGAGAAACGAGCATTAGGGAAAACATTCTCCAGAAAAGCTGCCTCCTAACTATCGCAGCTACTTTCTGGCTGTCAGGGGTGCAAAGGCACCTGGAGCGTGCGGCTTTCCTTCTGCTCGGTGTTGCTGCCAGGCCCGTTAGCTGTGCTCGGGGCAGGGGGCTCCAGGGACACCCGCTCCTCCCCTGGCTGCCCCTGCTCCTCACAGCCCGGCGGGGCGAGCAGGTGACTGTGCCTGGGGGAGCCTTCCCCGGGATGTGGGGGGGTCGCGGCCCGACCGCCCCTGCAGCAACAGTGGCAACGTAACAGTTAAAACCCGGCCATTTCTTTAAAACTGGTGCCCACAGAGACATTTTCTGTCATAGCTGATGAAACGCTTGGAATAATTTGTGGCATGCCGATGTGTGTCATGTAGAGATACAAATTGTATGCAGTTGTGTTCTCTTAATACTTGGAGGCTGGGCGTTTAAGGAAGCTGTGGGCCACACGCTTTTATAATAAGCAGCTCTTTACGTGGACATCATCGTCTGTGCCGTGTTTAAAGGTGTTCCACAACTACCAAATGGCATGGTCTCAGCACTGCGTTACTCCTCAGGAGTAATCAAATACGCTGGGAAAGAAGTGAGACACGGGAATGTGTTGCTTTAGTTGGAGAATGTACATGGTAGATTCTTCCAAAAAAGCAGTTTCTGTCTTTAGGTAGAAGCAAATCCTGCAGCTCTTACGGTATTCTGACCAAATGATTTCTGATTTGCATGGGTGCTTCACAGGAGTAAGAACTGTTTGGATTTTGTCCATATATTTAGGAAGTTTCAAAAAGGAGAAGTTGTAACACCCACGTTATTCAACTGATGTGAATTAAACCCCATGACTTCAACAGCAGATACCTACCAGATTGTCCCAGATGAACTTGGCAGTGGCCTGTGCAATGACATTCCTCCGAGGGCTGCAGTGGAAGCGCACCCTGAGGGCTCTTCTTTGCTTGCCTGGTAGGTGATGGGATAGGTCCTGCTCCTTCTGTTATGCCAGGGTAGCAGACATGGATGGATGCGCAATGGGATGCATCGTGTTTTGCAGAATTTTTCAAGACTAGATGATATAATGAGGGAGTGCAAGAGCTGGCTTTTATAAGGGCTAATTCTAGCTTGCCCTTGCTGTCGTGTGTGATGTTGCATTTGGGGGCTGGACGTGCAACGGTGTTTTCTGAAAGTTCTCATTGGTTTCACTGATACCGGTATTTCACCCTGTAGAATTCGGACGGGCGAGTGGTATTATCTGATCCGTTCTTGTTCGTGTCACCAGCAAGGCGTTAGCCATTAGAGTAACGAACAAGAATTGCTTGTATTGGTCTAATTTGCTTTTTGACCCGCTTCTGTCCGTTGACAAAACGATCCTGTGTGAATGCAGTTCTGCTGGTGTAAAAACAAGTCCTTTTTGTGAACTAATCCCTAATGTCTGTGGCAAAGAGCCCTCCTGCCCAGCCAGGCTGTGTTTCTCCTCAGTGTTCTGGGTGCAGGATTGCTATTGCTGTGGTGAATTGCATTTTTCTGCAAGTGGCAGCCCACCTTTGAAATGAGAAGATAATAGCAGGTCACACATACCGTGGTCACAGGGTGTCCAGAAATCCATCTGTCTGACCAGCAATAGGGACAGAACATTCTGCATCTAATGTGTAGGAGTTGTCTGGTAGAGTAAGAGTCGCTGATTCAAAAGAAGAGCTGGTATCTCTACATTTGGAGCAGGTTAAACGAAATGCACCACAGAAGGTGGTGGGTTGGGGTTTTTTTTCCCCCCTGAATCGCAGTTTGATTTGTAGAGTGAGGTCTCAAAAGGAGAAATAGTATTATTGCTGCCCTGTCCCTCAGGGATGCTCTCACAGTACCATCAGGTTTGGTGCATGCTGGTGTCCTGGTTTGAGGCCAGTCGGCCACGAAGAACCACGTGGCCGCCCCCACGCTGGGCTGGGGCGGAGAATTAGAAGAGAAAGGGCAGAACCCATGGGTTGAGACAAGGGCAGTTTAATGGAACAGCACAGAGAGGGAGAAGAGAATGATAACGGTGACAACTACAACACTAATAAAAGAAAACACGAAGCGAGTGATGCACAACGAGACTGCTCACCGCCCGGAACCGATGCCTTGCACCCTTCCCAGCCACGCTTCCCCGCCTTGCCCAGCCAGCCCCCCAGTTTCTATACTGGTCACGGTGTGGAGTATCTGTTGGGCTGGTGTGGGTCAGCTCTGCTGACTGTCCCCCCTCCCAGCTTCTTGTGAAAATGAACCCTATCGTAGCTGAGCCCATGACATTAAAATGAACCGTATCGTAGCCGAGCCCATGACAGCTGGCTCCTGTTTTGCTCCCGAGGGAGTAATTCTGTGCAACGAGTATAATGTTGGGTTAGAGTTTCTGATCTGAAGTAAGATTTTCACAAAGACCAATTGGCATGCAAGGCTAAATCCTATTTATTCAAATAAAAATCAAACCCTATCTTTTAATGCTCTCTGGCATTCTTTTAAATAACTCTGTAATAGTTAATGTCACTTAATTTTGTTTAATTGGACCGGCTTTGAGCGGAGGCTTGGATTGCAGAGGTCCCTTTCCAACCAGAGGTATTCTGGGATTACTTTCCGTTTCCTCTTCCTTGTATAGTCCTGTTCTCAACCTCCTTGCTGTTAGAGAGAGGTTTCCTCCAGAGAGGAAAAGAAGCAGCTCTGTTCCATACATTTCAAACTGCCTATTTGCATATTCCATTTTTAATGCAACTTCTGTGGCTGATTTCCTTGGAATCCGCTCCAGAAACAAAGCAGTTACACTTGGACTATTGTGTTTAAGTGGCAGTTTCCTTCTCCTTATGAATCTGTTATCGTGCCATGAACCACCACGCTGTTTCTTGGAGTCATGGTTATTCATCAAGTTTACCATACGGCCAGCAGCTTGTGGCATCTTACAGTTATAGAAATACGGAGCATTTCTAATGCGCTCTTCAGAGTGTGTTTTCCTAGACTGATACAGTCTGCTCTGGCCCTGCTCAGTTTCTTCTTCTGAAGGGTGATTTTTCTGTTCCATGCATGTCTAAGAAATAGATTAGAATTAAATGCTGTGCACTGGGCGGGGGTGGGGAAAGCCACTTGGATCACTGGGAACAGCTGCTATCCAGCTAGGACTGGAATGATTTCACAGGCACTTCTCTTTAGCACTGAAAGGGCATTTTACAAATGAATGCAGGAACACCAAGAGGTGAAATGACGAACTCAGAATGTTGGCAGCTGTTATTCCAGCGGTGCCTTGTATTCCCTGTGTCACCTCTAATGCGAGGCTTGTGGACTTCTCACTTGATGGCCCATTCTAAACCTGTTCTTTCCAGGTAAGCATCAGAAGTGGTTCTTACCCAGATGTGAGGTGAGCTTCCGATTGCAGTGATAGTGCTTGTTCCTGACGAGGTTTAACGGTTGGTGTGACCACATCATCGCAGCCATAGCACAGCCAGTAACCGTCCCTCAACGGGAAGCAGTCGTACGCAGTGAGCTGGAGTGCAATGGAGTTTGTGCTGAGATTAATTCAGCCATCCAGCAGCCAGAAAGCTGAGCGGAACAAGGAAGTTTATATAATTACAGGTCTGTGTGTATAGGTATTTTGACGATTCGACACCCTTCTGTTGGGAGGGTTCTCAGTATTGCCAGGAAGAGACATGTAGCAGCCTCCGTCCCCTCGCGTTGCTGTTTGTAGGGCAGTTGGTATTGGCAGTGCTTGGAAAGTCCCCGCTCTCCTTTTGGCTGGTGTTTGCATGTGCACTGATATAAGCACACGCAGCGCCAACAGGCTTTTATTATCAATCAGGTGTGAACTTTGTAACTAACTGGGGAATTTTGTGATCTCAGAGAAGACACACTGTGCTTTTTTGATGAGTCCTGCCTTGCCGCATGCGCTGGAATTCCTTACAGAGCTCGAGGGAATGCTCGCTTGAGAGCAGATTTATTTCCTTTTCCCCTCTTGATGCTCACATTTGCCTTCAGGAAGCTCTGCTCTGTACGCAGAGGTGAGCATGTGAGCCTCTGCCATTGCTAGGGGCATGGAACTGTAACAGGACATCCTGACTTGGAACTTTAAAAGTTGGAAAGGTTGTTAATCTAAGTTTTAACTAAGTTGACTAGTTTTATCTTAATTATAAACAGAGGAGCAACCCTTTTAAGCTTTGTTCAGAGGATGAGTTCTTTGACAGCTTGGCTGACAGCTGCTCTTGATAGCCAGGCTGGCAAATAAACTCAGGTGAACATGGTCCTGTCAAAAGTTTAGCCCTTTATAATCTCCTTTTAATAGTAAAAGGTACACCTACCAGCAGTAGTACCCTTATTCACTACAAAGACCCTTACTCATGGAGCATGTGCAGTGCATTTTAGAAATACTGCACCTTTAAATGCAAATGAGTATTATAACCAATCAAGGTATACAGCATAAGTTCAACAAGGGCAAGTGTATGTATGGTCTTGCACCTGGGGAGGAACAACCCCCTGTGCCAGTACAG
>VZSC01017119.1:120105-148534 GCA_013398225.1 Steatornis caripensis
TGTAGCACGCTCCTACCTGGCAGGTGTCGATGCCGCCCTGTGGATAGCCAGCACAGAGGTTGTGGGTGTGGATGGCCCCTCTGTACCACAGGCTGCTGTTACAGAGCTTGGTATCGATGAGGCGGACCTTGGCCTCCTGCAGGGCGTCAGTTCGTTTTCCAGCTGTGGGCACAGAAAGGAATGAACAGCCGGCAGCTCGTTGCCCGCTCTCCTCCCCTCTCTGGCTGAACCCCTTCCCCAGCGCTGGGCTTTGCATCCTCAGAGGCACTGTACCCGTGTTGCCCTCTGCCTTGCTGCGGGCCGTGGCTCACGCCCATCTCTCTCCAGGCACACGGCCACGCAGCCCGGCTCTGGCTGTCGCCTGTGCTGCCAGAAAGCCCAGCCCAACTCCCCAGTGTGCCAAGCTTGCGCTCAGGACACGAGCACGTTTTGGGAACTCACATCTTGCAGTCGTGGAACCCCAGCCGCTGACGTAGCAGGTTCTCAGCTCCGACACTCTCAGCGAGGCGTTGGGCACACAGGCGAGCTGGATGGAGTAGCCGCACTGGACAGGCTGGTCCAATTCCACCAACGCTATGTCGTTCCTCTCTGAGATGTTATCGTACTGTTCGTGAACCAGCAGCCGACGAATACGGCGCCCTTGTGCCTCGGGGCCCAGCTGAGTCAACGATGTGGCCCCGACCACCACGCGCCACATCGTGATGTGCCTGTGAGGCAGGTGGAGAGAGGGGTCAGAGGGAGCGGAGCCGCGTGCTGCAGCAGCCCGGCCGTTCTGTCCGTGCTGCGGACAGGGCACCCACAGGTGTTGTGGGGACATCCCCGCTCCCTGGTCCTCATTACCTGGCCCAGATGAAGCAGTG
This sequence comes from Steatornis caripensis, assembly GCA_013398225.1. NCBI lineage: Eukaryota > Metazoa > Chordata > Aves > Caprimulgiformes > Steatornithidae > Steatornis > Steatornis caripensis. The sequence goes on from VZSC01017119.1 coordinate 120,966, forward strand.
GGCTGCTGTGAGGACCCACTGTGGGCTGATGAGCGACCCTCCGCAGATATGCCCCGTGCCTGCTTTCCATGGGTCCTGGATGCTGACAATCCAGGGCCAGGCCCCTGGCTGGGCATCGGTGCCACCCACGACGCGTGAGGTGGCATAGGGATAAGCCATGGGCCGGAGCCCGCAGGTCTCTCTGTAACCAGAAACTCGTTACGGCTTGCTGCTGTCCAGGCTGATGGTCAACTGTCTGCCCTCCCCACAGGGCACTGCATGGATAGCAGGGCCATGGAGCCACGTGGGGCAGCGTGTGTCTGCCTGCGCCTGTTTCTGCTCGAGCCCCGCAGACGAGTTGTGCCAGCAGCCGGGGTGCTGGCGAGGAGCTGAGGCTCCCACATGGGGCTCGGGGAGCTGTGGCGTGGCCACGGGGGACAAGCAGGCACCCTCCAGTGAACCCCATGAGGGTTGGCCAGGGTCCCCCCCAGAGCCTCGGGCCACTTACTTACCCACAGTTGTCCCACGTGCCATGCACAGGCCAGCACATGGCCAGCAGCACGAGAATGGGAAGCGGATTCACGTCTGCCAGCAGCATGTGGCCGCTGCAGGAAACGAGGGCTTGTCGCCACCAGTGCAGCAGCAAGCGCGCAGTGCCCGCAGTGCCCATGTTGCCCATGGTGCCCTTGTCCCCGAGGCTGATGTCACAGAGTGTCTGGTTCCAGGTGCTGGGCTCCGGGAGGCCTCTCGGGGGAGGGGGGCATCGCAGGGTGTTCCAAGCAGGAGCGGAGGCAGAGGCTGGGTCGGACACCCCCGACAGACCTCATGCACTGAATGCTCTGCACGTGGGACGAGGGTGCGCAGGCCCCGTGGCTGGCAGCAGCGCCTCGCTCCCAGCACTGCCTGCTGACAGCCAGCAGGAAAAAAACTATGTGGCATCCCGGCCTCTTTGGGAAGCTCACTGCCACCCTGCTCTCTGCAGCCATCCGCCACCAGCTCCTTCCCAAAAAGCACGCATCGGAGAACAGCACTGCTCCGGGGAGCAGGCAATGTTTGGGTGCTGCAGAGCCACTGTGGCTACACCGCACACAAGCAGTGATATGCAAGACAAATAGCCAACCAGACCCAAGCAGCGCCAACCCTCCTGCACAAAGTGCGGCCAAATGCAGATGCAGTGCAGTCAGTCACTGGCTCGTTCCTGCCCCGCTTCAATTTAAGGCACAGCTCCGCTTAAATTCGCTGAGCGTGCTCCGAGAGTCGCGGGCTTATTTGGGCAGGGGGCTTTTCAAGCCAGGAGGCGTGGTTTTCACACCGCAATGAGGTCGTGCCATCACCGGTTCGGGGATTCCGATGACTGCGTGGCCTGGTGTGCCAGTCAAATACATCGCTACCAGGTGCTTTTGTGTGCCCACTCTCCCTACTCAGGGCTTTACTGATCTCACCCTGGATGCTCTCTCCCCTATAAGGGGTTTCTGACTAAAGCCCTTTCCCTAGCTCTTCCGTCCTCCACACAAAGGTGGGCACCTGGGTCTTCTCTCCGTTACCACGGAACAGTTCCCCCTTTGAGAAGTATCTAAGAAGTTAGAGCAGTGTCAGCTCTTCTCCAGATCTGCCTATGGATTTCACACAACATTTAAGTGCCCATTGTATCATAACATAAGAACAGACAAAAGCTAACCCTGCTATTAATAAGATCAGAATGATCGTTTTGATCCAAGGACTTAAATCAGGGAACCAGGAAGTCAATCACTGAATGCCGCCTCAAATCTAAGAGTTGTCTCATCCTTTTGAATCTCATGTAATATTTTGGTTTGGTTCCAAATTTCGTCCAAGTCAGCAGAGATTCTGCCACTTTGGTCTACATGCACACAACAACTAGTACTAATTACTGTACTAACTCCTCCCTGGGGTGCTAGCAGCATGTGAAGAGCCATCCTATTTTGAAGGGCCATTATCCCTGCCTGGGACATTTCCTCTTGTAATGCAGGTATAATTTTGTGTCCCACCAGATGCTTGTATATCCTCTTCTTGCTGTAGACTTTCCTGACTAGCTGTAAAATTTGTTCGCACCCACAAATGTTTCCAAGATACGGTGGCTGGGGTGGGCATTCTGACTAGCAGAATGCCTGGATCTGCATGTTGCGGGAGGTGAGTGGAAACCCAACCGTTTCATTAGCAGCCCAGGTTGGTTTTTGAATTATTTTGTTAAACAAATTCTCATCCCATGGAGTTCCTGGTTTCCATAATCCTCTTTCAGTTTTTCCTGCTATTGACAGACAAGAGACCAATATCAGCCCCCTTCATTCCTGCATTTCTTATTGTAAGAAAGTCAGTATACCTATATAAATAAATACTCAAATTGTCCCTGGAGCAGTTCACGTATTCATGTCTTAAATTTCAGTCTTAGGGGTTCAAGTCCTTCAACCTTCCAGGCCTCAGGAGGGGCTGCCTTCCCCCAGGCGTAATGGATCCAAGGTTTGATCCCCTTTGCTGCTGAGCGGGCGCTGCCAAGCACCGCGAGCCTTTTGGTGGTCCTCTTGGTGCCCTTCCAGGCGAGAGCGTCCAATGAATGTTCTGAGTGTGGAGAGAGAGAGAAGCAGATGAGGCAGCTCCTGGGTAAGAGCAGCAAACTCAGGTCCCCTCCGACAGGGATCCGAGCGCTACCAGCCCCCTCCTCCTTTCTACCCCTCTCCAAATACCCACCGCCCTTCCCCGAGGCTGTGGCTGCAGTCAGGAAGCACCAAACCCCAAGCAGCACCTTCCAACAGCACCACACATCCCCATTCCAGGTATTTTCTCCTCCTGAACTGCAATGGGGCTGGCACAGCACCAGTCTGCCTCCTGTCCCGAGGCAGGGATCCCCGTGGGGAGAGGGGCTCCCCGGGCCGGGTGCGGAGGGGCACGGGGCTCACCTGGGATGTGCGAAGGCTTCGCAGATCTCTGGATGCTCCTCGGGAGCTGGGCGATGCGGCGCTGGGGCCTGCTCAGGGAGGGGGAAGCAGTGCTGGGAAAGAGAAAGGGGCCGTTTTAAACCCCCGAGGCTCAGGGCAGAGGTCCGCTGTTGTCCCCAGACGTCCCAGGTGAGGCGGAGCTGGTGCAGGCAGGGATGGGGCCTCAAGCCACAGCAGGGAGCACATGCAGGACCTGCCAGCCCTTGCTGCCTGCATGGAGCGCTCTGGGGCACAGAGTGCCAGCGGCCATCTTACCTCTCCATTCGCCTCTGCTTCTGTGCAAACGCTTTGGAGACAGAGTGGGGCTTGGGGATAGAAGAACCCTTCATGGCAAACACCAGGACGCAGGCTCTGCAGCCAAGGAAAAGGGTTAGCGCCAAGGCTGGATCCTGACCACCCGCTCTCATGAGGCTCGGAGGGCACCCGGCCAGTGCCATCCACCTACAGGGGAACAGGAGTCACAGGAAACGTACCTGGGTTTGCAGGGGAAGATGATGCAAACAGGGATAAATCCTCAGGAGATCCACACAGGAGGCGGCAGCTGCCCAGGTGCTGCTGCTCCCCAAGGCGGTTGGGTGGCTCCCCTGTGCCTCAGTTTCCCCAGTTTCCCTCTGCAGGAACAGTTTCCTAGAGCTGTAGGAGGAGGCAGGGAGACCTAAGGGTGTCCCGCGTTACTGTGCTGATCTCTGTTTCTGGATGGTCACACAAATTGACAGCGCTCTGTAAATGCCAGAGCCTATTTGAAGCACCAGCGATTAAATAAAAAAAAAGCCCAAAACACCAAAACCCCACAAGCAACTCCCCAAAGGACTCACCCAGACAGCAGACCGTGGCGGGGGATCCCCAGGGACGTGAGTGGCCCACCCAGGGCAGCACTTGGCCACGAAGGGGCCATCCTGCTGGTTTCAGAGGCTCCGGATGTTCTCCCAGACTGGGAATTCAGGCCGGCTGACGGGAACTGGCTGGGCGGCGCTGGGTGAACCATCGATCTCGCAGATCTCGAAAGTCATGTTCAGGTGGCAGATGGGCAGGGCCAGCAGAGCATAGCAGTCCTGGGCAGCCGACAGGGCCAGCGGCACACGGCACTCGATGACCGTCCACAGGCAGATTTTGGGGCTGCCGCACATTGGCACCAGGGATCCAGGGGGTGCCTGGGCCACGGCTCTGAGTCAGGGGGTGCCTGGGCTCTGCGTTGCCCCAGGAGTCCCCCCTTCTCTCTCACCTCCCCGCCAGCATTTCACCCACGTTTTGAGGCCATGGGGAGTTCCCGATTGCAAAGTGCTGTTTACCTCACACCTCCTCTTCTCCCGCAAGCACAGCAGGGCGGTGCTGGTCACAGGGGTACGGGACAGGGTAACAGCTGCCTCTGCTAAAGAAGCACAGAGCAAACAGAGTCACCCCCCTGCCTGCAGCTCCCAGGCACCCCCAAACCCCAGGCCATCCCCCTCTGCCCACCGTCACAGCTCGGCGGAGATCGGCCCAGCGAGCCCTGCAGCAGCCGCTTGCCTGTAGCGGGCATTTCCATCAAACCGTGTTAAATGCATAGGAAAAGAGCCAGCACAAACAATCCTGCGCCTGCCATCCTGAGGGCATCACACTGGGCCCAAAGCAAGCGCCCGTGGCAATGTCTGGTGTGTCCCTGGAAAACAGGGTCTGCAGAGCCCACAGCTTTGCTATTGGGTTTGTGTGTGGGCACTGAGGGCGAGGAGGAAGAGCTCAGCCGTGGCCAGACGTAGGCTGCCAGCTAGGAGGGTACAGTCAGGCTGGCTGAGGCAAACATACCACAGAGGAGTAAACAAGGTGAGAAAAAATTAGGACCAAAACCGCTGCTTTGGTCTCCTGGAGCAGAAATATCACTCCTGTTCAAGCTGACGTGCACACATGGGCTGAGCTCCCCAGAGACAAGGGCTGCTGATGGCCCCTGCCATGCCCTGGGCTGCCGCAGATGCTGGCTGGCCTGAATCCCTCGACAGAGCGAGGCTGGAGCCACTCTCAGCATGCCCTGCTGGCCACCACTTCAGGAGAAACTCATCTCTGTGCCCTGTGCCCACAGCTGGGAGCTGCCCTCCCGCTCCCCTGGCTCCTCCAGCGCACACTGGGACAAAGGAGAGGGGACAGCACCGACCGTCCCAAATCCACATTGTCACCGTCAGAGCCCCGCTGCACCCTCCAGGCTGGGGTGGCCCCACTGACCTCTGCGGGTCTGTTTGGAGACACAGCTTGCTCTGGGCTCACACTGGCCTCCTGATGGACCGGGTGCTCCAGATCCTCAAATTCTGTGGCCATGCCAGGAATAAGGAGGTTGACAGCCTTCAGGAGGGAATATTGCTTTTTGGCAATGCTCAGGATGGCGGCTATAAGCCTGGGACAGAGAAAGACAGACCCAAGGACCAGTTAGCAGGTGAGCTTGAGCCAGTGTCACCAGTACCAGAGGCTCAGCACCACCAGCGTCACCTCTGAGACACCTCCTTGGGTAGGGCAGAGCCTGTTAGCAGAGTTTAGGGAAGAGAGGTAAACTTTGAAGCTGTGAGATACCTAAGATGTAAATCTCTTCCCGGAGAACCTGAGCTGTGAGTTGGGTGTTCGCCTGTTGGCTGCAAGGGACCAAATGGCATTTTTACACTTTTTGCCAGGCTTCAGACACACGTTAGCTCAGCCAGAGGCAGACACCCAGGCACGCATCAAGGCTGGCCTCCCTCTACTTTCTGAAGAGGTTCATTCTGCCAAGGTGCTTGGGGCTGAGACAGCAGCAGATGGTGCCATGCCTGGGCAGGACCTGGGGCAGTTGCAGCAGCAGGAAAGGCTTTGCAGAGGTAATTTCAGGACTAACAACGCACACGTAAGGCTCGCACAGGTGCTGTGGCTGGAAACCTTCCTTGCTGGCACTGCCAGGAGAGATTATCCCGTGGGATTAGATCCCCAGGAGCCAAATCCCTGATCTGGCAGGGAGTCACCCGCAAGCAAAGACCCGGTCCCACGTCCACCTAGACCGCCCCCAGGATGGCCGCGTGCAACAGGAGGGTGCACAGCCCATCCTGCAAAGGCAAACAAGAGGAGGCAGCATGGGAGGACGGCACGAAGACACTCACGTCCCCATCTGGCAGCCAGACAACCCCTGCAGAAGACGGCTTGGTTTCTCTGGTCCCGGCAGGAGAGCTCTCTGGTACGTTGCTCTGGGGGTGCTGGGAGGCGTTTCCTCTGGAGCCTGGAGCGATGAGCCAAAAACTGTTAACTATCTAGCCCAGGATTAACCCACAGTTGAGCTGAGGGTGGCTTCCAAACCCCCTGTTAGCTGGGAGTTAAATTAAGGGGTTTCCCCAGCAATCCACAGCCCAGCACATGCTGAGCCAGGGCCCCACGGACCAGCGGAGCTCCTGCCCTCTCCCACTGTGCCCAGCGCACCCCACGGGGGTATCCCAGCCCCACTCCCCATGCCAAGCCCTCCTGTGCTGCCCACCCCTCCTCTCACCTCCTCCTCCGATTCCAGCTGTGGCTGAACAGGCCACCCAGCTTCCAGCTCCTGCTGCTCGCCATCGCTCTCCCAGTGGTTGCCCACGCCGGAGCATGTCTGCGGGACAGCTTCCTCCAACCTACAGAAGCCAGAGAAGCAGCCACTGAGCCAGAGAGATTCCTCTGGGGAAGGCACCGTGTTGCCTAAGAAGTTTTGGGGTGGATCAAAGCGAAGATTTGTAATAATGCTTAATCTGTGCTGTTTGCAGCTTACAAACAATTGTGTTGGTTTGGAAGCAACTCAGTCTTTATACTGAGTAGCGTAGCAGTGTAAACGCTGCATTGTACCACACTTTAGGAAAAGCAGTAAAGTAGCAGAAGAGGTTTCCTTACACAGTTATCGTCTCCTTTACAGGCAGCTGAAGATGCACGCGTACCAGTTGTTAAGTCTGAGTTTGATGGCATTGAGCTAAGCATTCCATTTTTTTCTTTAAGGGAGTAGATTTTTTTCTTGCTTTGGAATAGGATACCTTTTCCAGGGACCTGTGCCTGTGCTCTTTTGGTATCTCAAAATACATTTAGGAAAGTGTAATGGAACAGCCTGACCATGACCTATCCCAGGAGAAGACACTGCAGTAGAATGGGAGCTTACAGGAAAAGAAGCCCCTGGGAGGCCTGGCAGGTCTGGGAACATCAGGGACGTCTTTTCCTACACTTGCCAGGGCAGTCTACTTGGATAGCGGTTATCTCACAAGGAGGCGTGGAGCAGCGTCCTCACTAACTCTTCCTAGCTCTGGCAAGCCAGCGTTCTACAACGGGCTGCGTAGAGTGTAGCTCGCGGTATGGATCATGTGAGCAGACCAAATGTTTTGTTGCAAATCAAAACCGAAGCGGTTATGAGACAAACAATCTGGAAAATGAAAAGTACTCGTTTGACTCCGGCCTAGGTTTGTCAGCTGCGGGAATCCTTGTCCCCTGAACACACCTGATACAGCGAATAAACACGTGCATGCTGTAGTACCTACACCAGTTACTGCTTGGTACCACTGACACGAAGACACTTACTCAGTGACCTTTTTGAGACCTTTACCCGGTACAAATGTTCACAGAATAATTTTCTTGCCTCAGACTGTACTAAAAACCAGACACTTCACGATCAAAAGGGCTTACTGCATAAAGAAAATGCTCTCTCCTTTGCTGAAGTATAGTTGAGGTGACTGCTTATGCCTTAATGCTGTGATTCGTTAATTTTCAGTTCCCTTTTCATGTAAATTCCAAGTATAGAGTACCTTTTCAACTTGAAAATAAAACCTTCCTTTCCCTAGCTTAAATACAAAGGGAGGATGCAATGAAGGTTTTGCAAATAAAATATGGAGCTTCTGACAATTTTCTTGACTTTTATGGCAAATAAATCCTTTGGGAGATGTGTCTACAGTCACATAATTCTTAATACAAGTGTTAACCACTCTTTTTAGACTTGACTAACTGTCCCCCCCAGTACGCTGTTTGCAAACAGTGCGGCATTCTAACTCACAGTTGGCACTTTTTTCCCTTCTCTAGACTGATCTTGTGTTTGCCAGACTGTCTGTGCAAATTGTTTCCAATAACCTTGCTCTCGGAGACGACTTGTGCCTGAGAAGCCTGGATAGAAGATGTATACAGAGCTTAATGGTAAGCATATTTACACATCTTTAAAGAGAAAGTGTTCCTAAGATTGGTGTGGAATGCACACTACACAACCCAAGTTTCCGTACAAGATGCAGAAACTGATCTCCTGTGGACTTGAGATCTGAGGAGGTGCAAGAGGGCTTACATTTAGATGTTTCACTGAGTTGTGTGCTTAGATAGACCTGTGTTTTGTGTTTCTTTGATCACAGCGTGTGCATCGTTCCAGTTTGCCGCAGAAACTGCTTCAGATAAGGAGGCAGAGGGCTTGATAGAGAAGAATGTGTTGTAGTACATTAAAAAAAAAAAGTATATTTAAAATACCTGAAGCCTAACTTGCTCACTGTTTAACACGGACTGGTTTAATTGCTCCTGGCTGTCGAAAGAAGCCTAGCTCTCAGAATCCTTTTGAAAGGCCTTATTAAAAGTTGCTGGCTGTAGTCTAAACTGTAAAAAAGCTGTTGAGGGCACCAGTTACCTGAAGCGATACTGAATGTTACACGCAACCTATAATGCTTAAGGTAATACAAAGCAAGTAATCCAAACTTGTTTTCATAGAATTGAACGTTAAACTGTAAGCTGTCGATACAGCACAGCGTAAACCTAACTTGGACCTGTTACTAGGAACTTCTGTACTTTCTTCTTAGAGGCTGCAGAGTTTCTGATGAAATACTACATCCGGGGCCAAATGACGAGAACTTCCAGCTCACACGCCGCACAATTAAACTGCAATGTATCAGCACCAACGCGGGCAGTCGTGATAGAGGAGCTGAAACATGGTAAAGCTCTTTCCGTGCTTATTAACTGATGAAAAAATATAATTCTTGCCCTATGAAACCACATTATCTGAATTGGTTCTACTCTGCGAGGTGTTCTGCCCTCGCAGGCAGAGCGGGTCTCTGGGAAGCACGCCTGTTGCAGGCAGGAAGGGAGGAAGCAGCTTTACACGGTGTTGTAGCAGACCCGTGTTGTGTCAAGGGAGTTCCTGCTTTTCGATCTGTCAGTTACTGTTCCAAACCCTTATCCTGTAAGGTTTATATCATGCTCTGCTAGCCTTAAACAAAATGTTAATAAGGTTTTCAACCTCCACTGTTGGTCTTGCAGTTACAAAGGAGATTCTCCAAGGAAAATCAGACTGGTCAAAGCTCCTTGAACCACTGAACTTCTTTCAGGAGTACAAGTATGTATGAGATCTGTTGTCTGAACTTGAAATGGTTTACTTACTCATTAGCATAGCGAGGGTTAACTTGCAGTCTAAATAGAAGATGGTGTGAATGTTTGGTTTTCAGAAACTGGAGGTAGTGTCATAGGAATTTTGGTACGGATAAGTATACGGAAGATAGAAAAACTGTATGCGTTATGCCACCGATACTGTCCTTCTTAGAAAAAAGTCAACTCTGATATTGAGAATATAGCAGCGTGCAATCCTGAAGGATGTAGTCATTTTTTCTCCACTCAACGCCGTGCTGAATACAGAAGTTTGTCTTGTCCGGAAGTCATATTCTGTACATTTGAGACAGTTTTGGTTTCACTTGAGGGAATATAAAGTCCAGAGGCAGTGCCTTCACTTTCCTTTTCTTCTAGACATTGTCTTGTGCTGACTGCTAGTGCCTCTACAGAAGACCATCACTTAGAGTGGTAAGCCTTGCTTTAAATGTGTGTTCAATACATAACGCAGACTCCAGCGGTTGAGGCAGCTCACGCGAAGAGAAAGCATCCCCAGTATTTTTTGCCTGCAGAAACCTTGCAGAAAAGAAAGAAGGGATAATGAAAGTTTGGCTCTTCTAGAAATATTTCGGTTCGCTTTAATAATTACTTGAAGACTTCATGGGTTTTTCAAAGTGCTGTTTCAGCAAAGCATCCCGGGTATTACTCAGTCAAAATGCTAGCGGGCTTCAGGGCAGAGGATTTCTTGTTTCAATCCGTGTGGATCATAAGCATGTGGAGGGCTCAAATGGCTTCAGGAGCAAAGCTGGCATCTCCTTCGGGCTCGTGGGGGCGGACAGGTTAAAGAAATCCTGGAAAAAATCCGTGCCGGCTCTGCCCATCGCTGCCTGGCACCGCCCGCGCCGCCGATCAAAGCCCGGCTGAGCCTCGCCCGCCGCAGCCCCCTCCGCGGCACCGGATGCGTCCCGGGCTGCGCTCCGCTCCTGAGCCGGCAGGGACCCGCATCGCCTCGGTCCTGAGCCGGCAGGGACCCGCATCCTGCTCCGGTGCTGAACGAGGAGGAACCTCCATCCTGCTCTGGTCCGGAACCAGCAGGGACCCGCACCCTGAAGTGGCTGCACCCCGAGCCAGGAGGGACTCACATCCTGCTCCAGTCCTGCATCCCAAACCAGCTCTGCCTTGCCTTGGGAGGAATCAGCACCCCGTGCAGCTGCAGCCAAGCGCAGACGGACCTGCACCCTGAACCAGGTGCGCGTCCCCGTCCAGCCGTGCCCAAACTGGAGGAACCTGCACCCCAAACCAGCAGTGTGCCTTGGCACGGTGAGCACACTGCTCCAGCTGCACCCAGAGACAGGAGGAACCCGCACCCCAAACTGGCTGCACCCTGCACCAGGAGAGACCTACGCCCCGAACCAGCCTTGAACCCCAAACCAGCTGTCCCCTGAACTGGGAGGTACCCATGCCCTGAACCAGCCACGCACCCCAACATGGCTGCACTCTGAACCAGGAGGGAACTCACCCCAAACTGTGTGCCCCAAACTTGTACCCTGATCCAGCTGCACCCTAAAGCAGGAGGGACCTGCACCCCAAAGCATCCGTGTGGCTGGTCTGGCTGCGTTGTGGCATGATGGGTAACGGTCTGCTGCTGGAAGCGGAGCTGGAGCACCAGTGGCTGCTCAACGCCTCCCTGAACGAGTCCTTTGCAAACCAGGCCCTGTGGGCTGTCGCCTACACGCTCATCGTGGCGGTGTCGGTGGTGGGGAACGTGGTGGTGATGTGGATCATCCTGGCTCACACGAGGACGTGCACTGTCACCAACTACTTCTTGGTGAATGCCGAAGCCTCCATGTCTGCCTTCAACATGGTGGTGGACTTCACCTACGCCATCCACAAAGAGTGGTGCTACGGGCTGCTCTGCTGCAAGTTTCACAACTTCTTCCCCATCACTGACGTCTTTTCCAGCATCTACTCCATGATGGCCATTGCCCTGGACAGGCGAGCTCTGAGGGTCAAACCCAACACCCAGGTCTGCCTCCACCTGGGTGCTGTGCTGAGCTCCATTGGACGTCCAGTCGTAGGAGAACACTGCAATTAAAATAAAGCTGGTTTCGGTAAAAGAGTGCTAGAAATAATCCCTCTCCCTGCCCTGGTTGCAGGTGGCTTTGGGAATCCTTTGTCAGCTTTGTGAAAGGAGCTCGAGAAAAGGGTTTGTAACGCCCGTGCATGTTGGTAGCGTGTAGCATCGCTGTCCTCTCCCTTCCCAGCTTCTCTGCAAAGCCGTCCATTCCTTTCCCAACCTTCTCATTTAAAAGCAAACTCGATATTTAGCACAAAATGGCATCACCTCATGACATAAAACACAAGCCCATGTTGGTCAGACATGCCTCTGCTGTGCTGCAGGAGTTGTTTCGTGTCTCTTGATGTGGCTTGGGAACCATCTAAAGAGCTTTGGAGAGAAGGCGTCTTGACGTGGCAGGTGTGTGTGCGTGTCCCAAGCAATCCACCCTGATGTTTTTAGTGGGGGCCAAGGGGGAGAGGTAGGTGCCAGGGATTTCTCTCTTTCGGCTGCAGCTTAGTTGGGGTTTTTTTAGTGCCTGGTTTCTGCCGGCACTGCCCTACGGCTGGGGACTGCCAGCAGAGCAAGATCCCGCTTGCGTTTTCCCGTGATCAAAAGTTCAGCAAGCACTCAGCAGGATGCGATGGCACGGGGAATGCTGCCTTCCTCACCGCAGAGGGATGAGCCAGGGGGCCAGGGACACAACACAGCCATGCACCAAGCACGTCCAGTGCGCAGCTCCCCTCTCTTCTCTCCACCTCCAAGAAATCTTTTATTTAATGGTACTTTCACACCAGCGCTAGAGATACATCGAGGCTCTCAAACAGCTTTGCGATTCCCTCAAGTACCGGCATTTCAAGCGCAACAGATTTTTCCAACACAATGTATCTCCCGAAGACAGCTCTGCAACGCCTCTTTTTGGTCCTTCTTCTCAGGGAGTAAAAGACATTTGGCTGGGGATACATGCGAAGGAGGGGGGAGGAGATTTGCATTGCCGTATGCCAGCAGATTTTGAGCTGATGTCTAAGTGCTGCACAAACTGGCACGGCTATTTCCCTACGAGAAATTACAGTGCTGCCACAACTCATGCACTGACAGCTTGGGAAACAGAGCTTGAGACGGATGATGCTAAGTCGTTAAGCACAGGCTCGGATTTTGTTTCGCTCTGGAGTGGTTACAAGATCCTCTCCCCAAAATAAATCGGACATAGTCGAGCTCTCATACCAGAGATGTGAGGAGAATTAAGGCACTAATAAATAAAAAGAGGAATACTACCAGCGTGGCTCTGGTGTTGCTGGCTCTGTTTCAGGAGCACCTGCTCTTTGAGAATGTTGGGGATCAGACAGCAAAGCCGCTTTCAGGTTAGGATGAATTAGAGAGATTTTTTTTTTTTTAAAGTTTGGGTTTTAGCCTTCGGTCCACGGCCCAGAATAACCAGAAGAGCAAATCTGCCAGGGGAAGCTGGAAGAGTATGTGCAAAATGGGGAGCAAAGGCAGGTCTGGGAGCCTGGGGATGAATTTGGGGGGGTGGGAATTGGCATTTCCAGCTTTCTTCTTGCATCTTCAAACCCTTAACGGAGGCTCGGTTTTCCCACGGCCAGGCTGCAAAACTCGTCCGTGCAGGCTTGGCTTGCCCACTAAAAAGGACCCAAAAGAAGCTGCAGCCTCGGTGTGCAAACACCTCCTGCACAGAGCCACCTGCTGCCTTTCTTGGCCCCAAATTTCCAGTGAGGTGGGAAATTGGGAAGGTAAAGGCAGCAAAGCCCACCCTCTGCCCCTCCAGGCAAGCAGCACGCAACGACAGCTCCAGGCGCTCGGAAATTGCTTGTTTTCCTGTGGCTGAGACCTGACAACAGTAACTGAAATGCATGAAATGCAGGAACTTGTTCCAGGAACCCAAAAGGGAAGAATTTGCCCTAACAAGCAGCAAAAAGCTGTGTGGGAAAAAGAAAAGCAAGCACCCGAATTTGGAGTAGCAGAGCCAGGAAGGCTCAGCAAAATGGGTTATATTCACAGCCAGAATGTATCTGAAATCAAACATGACTGTAGCTCTGATTTTCAACAAAAACTAGGAAAGCAGAATTGAATGTGCCTCATGTTCCCAGACTGTAGTAAGTCATCTACCAGAGCAATTGGATATGGAGTCTGAAGGCTCAGAGGAGTGTCAGCCTGCAGATTGCTCCCCCAAATCACCTCCACTTGTGCTTTCGGCAAGCAATTTCCAGAATGTCCTTGCCGGAGGATACAAAACCGCATTGGGAAGACTCAGCACAGTTGTAACAAGAGTCGTTGAGAGAACAAGTGGAGAAGTGCGTTTGATTTTCCCAATGGCTTTTTTGCAGGACCTGCGATGGGTTTGTGCAAGAAAAAAAAGCTTTCGCTTGAAGCTAGACCATCTACCCTTTCACCAGGACCTATCTCAGCCTGAGCACGACGGCCCTGAAAAAATAAAAAAAAAGGTACTCCTATAGCAAGTGTCATTCTGAACCCTGCAACGATAGCAGGAAATTCAGGAGTCAAGGCTGGCAGCTGGTAAAGTCTGCTCAGGAAAAGCCATGATGCTGCTTCTCAGCATCCCAGAGAAGTGGGGGCCAAAGAGCTCGCTTTGGCACTCTAATATTGTCTATGCACTTCATTTTTGGGCATATCAATGCCAGAGAACAGCAAATACCCCTTTCCAGCTTCAAACTCTCCTTGTGAATTAACTCACTGGAAAGAGAGAGACAGAAAATCCTGGTTTTTTCCAATCTTCCTGGAAAAGTGAGAGCCCAGCAGTGCCCACAGTGAGTCCAAGCTAATTTTCACAGCCACACTCAGAGGAAAAAAAAAACCAGCTCTGGACATCCCTAAATTCGGGATGGAGCATCGTTAGATAATCTGTTGACATTTCCTCTCTCCTTGGGACCTGGTTCATTCCTGAGCACCACCACTCACCCGCACCGTTAGCACACTTTGGACAGAGGAATGACTTTCCGTGATGACGGAGAACTGGGAATGCAGCCAAAGGTGAAGATCCCAGATTAGTTGCAGAATCAGAAAAAAAAATCCTCTCTAATCTCAAAACTTCAAGTGAGCTAAGCCAAAAACACCACAGACTGAACAAACCCTGATGAGAAGGGCGGGAGCCCTGCCGTGAGCTTTGTATTTAATACAAAGCGATTTCCCTTTTTCCGCAGAGTCCCCCGCTGTAAAGCGGCTATAAAAGTGACATACGGTGGGACTGACCTCCTGCAACTCCTAGACCAACTTACTGCTTTTGCTCATCAAAAGAGCCCCCTCTCCGACTTCTCCCAGCGCTAAAGGCTGCCAGACCAGCACGCAGGGCTGGGCAATCCAACTGGGATCTTCTTTATGTTCCCTTTTTTATTTCCAAAGGGGTTATCCATTTATATTGGGTGTCTTACGATCGATCAATTTGCCAGCAGGAGCTGCAGAAGAAACATCAAATCTGCGAGCCTTCATTCACCACCGCAGCTCCTAAAATTGCTAGTCCTGTTAATACCTCCCCAACCCCACGTTATTTGAAATAGGAAAACTGGCTTGGAAAATTATTTACTGCTTGCAAGCTTGAACTCCCAGGTTGGACGAACCAGCTGAGTATCAGGAACATATTCACCCGCTCAGCAACCCCATGCCTTCCCCAAGAGATGGTTACTGCAGAAAGAAACCCTCTGGAGAGGACAAACTACATCAAGCACAGACAGATTAATTACATTTACACCCTAATACAGCACCAGGGTTTGCGGTTTTTTTAATCTTGACTTAATGGACTTCTGGGGTTTACAGAGCAGGACTTTGATCTGCACCCGGTGCTGTGTCATCTTGCTCTGTTGGGATGTAATTTGGAAGATGGAAGAGCAAGGGGAAGCAAAAGGAGCCCGGGTTTAGGGCCTGCAGCACCTGCACCAGCCACCCTGCAGCATTGCCTACGCACCAGCTAGCAGTAACCGAAGCAGCTTTTTGCGTTCCTGAAAAATCAAGCGTCACTGAACGCTGCAAAAACCTTATGAAGCTGCTGGATACCCAGCATGGAGCTGGCTCGGAGCACTCATTTCCCAGTTGGGGTTAGAAAGCAGGGGGACGGGGGTGGACAAGGGAATGCTTTAGCAGGGGGTCACTCATTGAGGCCGGTTTATGCCCCTGCTCCCAGCAGTAGTCTCTGATGTGATGGGTATTACCTGGAATTAATCCCCTCCAATACCCACTAGATATAAATTCAGCCTGTCAAAAAATAAATTACATCTTTTTTTCCGCCTTTCCTTTGGAAAGAAGAGGGGCTTGAAATTCCCATAGATATAGAATATCGAACTAAGATGAATTTGTGACACTCCGGTGGCTGGGAGATGCGGGAGTCTCAGCTTTTAGATACGCTTTTGGGGCGAGCAAAGTGCTCACCTGCGAGCTGGGTGCTGGCACAAGCCACTGTGGGAGTTTGAGAGCCTCCGTGAGATATCTGGTTTATCCGATGGCTTTCTTAAATTATTCTTAATTCCTCAGTAGGAACCACTCATGCAGTAACAGCACCAGGCCTCACGGGTCACCAGCCCTCCATTTTGTGTGATTTTTATTCTCCTTCACTTTCCGGCTATAAACCAGTGCCAGGATTAATTGGCTGATAAGGTCCTATAGGTGCCTCAGAGAACAGCATCTGCAGAGCCGCTCAGCAAGGCTGGGTTGTGCTTCGGGTCCTCCTCTCCCATCCCACCTCGGTGCTGTTAGTGAACGCAGGGAATGCAGGAGGGAGCTCTACGCCTCCTTAACAGCCTGCTGCAACTAGCTGGGGTTTGATCCTGTTTCGCCTGCATTTGGCTTTTAAAACCGAGCACGCCTGTGGGGTTCGCAATGCAACAGGTGCTGTGCAGGAAGGCAGTGGAGTTTGCAAAGCTGCCGGCGTAACTCAGGTTGCTGTTTGGTGGTAGGTAACGTGTTCTTTTCGATTGTGCTCTAAGGAAATACCAGACTGCTTTCAAAAAGGAAAGATGCTGTGCCATATCAGTGCTCTGCGGAAGTGAATTATGCTGGGAAAACTGCCCTCTTGCAGAGAAAAAAAATAAATCTCTCTAATAGGATACAGCATCTTAGGGAGACGGACCAAGAGGAGCCACAGAGGCACTTCGCGAGGAGTAATATGAGATATTAAACTCATTTTTGCTTGCTCAGAAGGAAGGTTTCATTTTAGGTTATCGAAAACCCTGCTGCAGAAACACACCACGGGGAAGGGTTTGGCTCATAACTGAGCAGAATTGCAAGAAAGCAAACTGGCTTTCTGGGACCTGCGTTCTGGATGCAAGAAAAAGATCCAGTGGTGGCAAAAAAAACCCAAACCAAAAACCCCAAAATTCAGACAGAAACACAAACCTATCGGGCAGAGAAACATGGAAAGTCTGACTGATCAGCAAGGAAATAGGAGTTATTTGAGCATGGCGGGCCCAGCGCTGGAAGAGGGCAAAAGAAGCTGCTTTGCTCCCTGTACTGTTGCCCTCCCATCCCAATTCAAGCAAGACAGTGGCTGTCATCCAAGCTAAGGCGGCCAGGAAATTGTATTCTCTGCTCCCCTCCTCTCCCCGGTTTGATTTTGCATCAAATGTTCTTGTCAATCAAAGGAATAAAAAAAAATTAAAAACGGGGGAAAAAATAGAAGGAAGCAGTTATTAAAATGTTAGAACAATTTTCTGCTTAGTGGCACAATTATTATACAATTATATGGCATTTTAATATGAAATAATAGTCTATTTTCAGGATGTTTGTACATTTCCATCTATCTCCAGCATTTTTATGGTCTGTAATACCAGCTCCTCCAAGCAGCCCTGACCCTTTTCATTACATACTTTTCTTCCCCGTCAGAGCCCGTGTCTGGGAGAACTGCTATTATTCCCATTTTTAATCCTGATGGGTGGCTGAACCCAGAGAATCCCCAAGGGAACATTTCAGAGGTCGCTCGGGACCAATGGTTTGGGAGTTGCTGCCAAAAAATAGGATTTGGGGCCAGTTTTGCCCAAAGCGCCACTAGCTTGCTCCCTCCTGCCTCCCTGACCGTGTCCTTGCCAGCGTGGTCGGATGAATTTTGCCGTCTCCTTTCCACCACGAGACAGCGTTGCAGACAAGTCGATGGCGGTTGGAAAGGTCTCTAAGCGATGCAGTTGGGGTTTAGTTCATAGTTACAGTGATTATTTGGATGTTTTCTCAACCGCGAGGGCTTCTGCAGCTGCAAAGTGCTTTAAACTGATGAGGAAAGTCCTCCAAAATGCACTGGCAGAAAGAAGGTCGGTGATGGAAAACCATTTCTGTTTGGTTGCAACCAAGCGCTGGCTTTGCTTTCCAGAGGTCTCAGCCTCAGATGTTTCTCCAGGCAAGTATTTCAACAGAAACGGCCCAACTTTTGTGGAAATCCCTTGTTTTCCACGGTTTGCATACATGAGCTTGAGCCATCAGGTCAAGCACCAGCAGCAAACTCAGCCACGTTAACTTCTTGCTGCTTAGGAGCGCTGTAGACCCAGGGTAACCCGCTCTGACCCCAATGATAAAGCCCACCCTAACCTCATCCAGCTCAGCAAAGCCACTAACAAAGGGTTCAGCCAACAACAGGTATTTGAAGGAAGAGGAAGAAGACAAGTCCTCCCAGGGTCCTGGGAAGCCGATCACAAGGAAGAAGTGAGAAACATGGATGCAGAAACCAGGAGACCATCACCAGCCACTGTGCCAGAGCAGCACTACCACCAATGCCTCGGCCTTTTCTAACCAGCTCCAATTTCAAGTACCAAACAGATTTTCAAGAGATAATTATCAGCTGGATTAGGTGGATTTTCAGCTGCACAAAGCCGGTAAGGTTTGGTACCCTGGGGCAGAGTAAAAGCTGACAGTGGTACATCTGCATGTTTATATATTAATTCCTACGTCTTTGCCCCTGCAAGTGGCCACCCAAAAATGCAACATGGGCAGTATTTGCCATCTAGGAAAAAATTTAAAGAAAAAACTGTCCATCCTCTGAAAGGAGAAGGGATGAAGGGAGAAATAGAGGAGGCTGCAAATACCTCGGGCAATAACACATGCAGAGCAATGCAATGTTTCTCCTCTTCCCAAAGCTTGACGTGGAGCAGGGGGGAAATAAAATAAGAAATTTGCAATGTTCTCAGTTAATCCTTCCGGTGCTGCTGGCTGCTGCCAGCTTTGCAAAACCAGATTTGCAGAGGGATAAATTCAATCCACCTTGTTGTCACTGGAGCTTTACTCGCGTATGATGATTGATGTTCGGGGTGAGGAGCCCATGAGTCGCGCAGATGTAGGTGGTATCTCAGATCACCCGTCCCACGCCGGTCCAGCTCTCTTATTTTTGGTTCTCCTCCTGTAACACTTGGCACTGTGATCTACCACAGAGAGATGATTTTGCGCGGGTGCAAAACTACCGGGTACTGCCGAAGCGGCTGCTGCCAGACGGCAGCATCATGCCTGGCTTTCTACAAATTGGCCTTCGCAGAAGCAGCCGGTTGGGTTAGCAAAGTTGCTTTTCAGCTAAAAGTCAATGAGTGTCTCAAACAGGATTCAAGTCTCGAGGAGATTGCAAGAGAATTAGAGCATTAGCTGGGGAATCGTCCATAAAGGGATTATTCGATGCTGTTTGCATTGTGCGGAGTGAGGGGCTGCCAGGATGCACTAAGGGGTTGTCAGAAGTACGACCCGCAGGCAAGGGAGACCGACAACAGCCCCCAAAACTGCAACATCGCGGCTTTCCAGCCTTGATTTCTCCTTTCCCCAGCTTGCATGTAGATGACTGTCATCCACCTGCTGCAACCCCGGCTCTCAGCCACCGCCACCAAGGTGGGCATCGGCATCATCTGGCTCCTGGCTTTCCCCCAGGGTTACTACTCGGTGATGGAGGAGCTGCCGGGCCAGCTGGTGTGTCTGGTGGAGTGGCTGGAGCACAGCACCAACGTGTATGGAAAAACGCAAGTTGAACTTTTCCAGCAGTGGGGACAAGTCACCGTCCAGAAAAAACACAAAACAAGTATTAAAAAAAGAAGCGAGGAAGGATGGGAATGGCTCAAAGCTCCTTGGGATGGGGAAATCCTCCCCCTGCCCCAGTGAGGGCCAGTGCTGTGTAGCTGATGGTAGCAAAATGTTCATCCCTATCATCGTGGTCCACACATTGACCCATGCTGTGCCATACTCCCTGCCCTTCTTGAATGCTCATCCTCAAGGGAAACTCACGTAAAACTAGTAAGATGCAACATTTTGCATCTGTGGGGATGGCGTCTGCGTTGCCCCCAGGGGCTTATTCATACATGCAGGTACGGCTCTGGTTTCTGCAGCACCTTTCCTGCAACCCATAGCTCTAAAGGCTGCCTGGGGCGAGACTTATTCCTGCAAGAGGTAAATAGGGTTTTACCGGGGGATCTTGGCCAGGCAATAACAGAAAGAAAAAAGGGGTTGGGATTTACCAAGTCCAAATGCCCTAGTATTCCCTCGGCTGCTTAAAACACAAGCGACAAAAAGAGGCTCTGTGTCATCATCTCAGGCTGGGAGGCAAATGCTGGGCTAGGAGGGCTCAGCAGGAATCTCTTTCCTTCCTGTCAACGTGCCAGCTCATTAAATCTGGCATTTCCAAAGGGTCCGGGCAACCCCACCGGTCTGCCAGCACAGCAGTCCTCCGTGGTTCCGAGTCACGCGGTGAGTTAAGTGTCATGTGTTAAAGAAAAAAGAAGGGGAGGAAAAAAAAGGCATTTGTGATCTCCAGTCCCATGGAGCAATGAATTAGGGCCATGAAATTGTGCTGGAGCCAAGGTAGGGGAAACACACGCACAGAGAGGTGTTTAAAGCCAACCTGAACCTGGCAAAGAGTTGCAAGACAAATGAGATCAGTTTGCCAGTCAGCAGCAAGTGGCGGGTTGCAGAGAGATGGACAGTATCATTTATTATCATCTTATTTATTTGCATTGCAAGGCAGGTGCGGCAAGAACTAAGCTGGGGCTGGCCCAGCTGATCTCCAGAGGTGTTTTCCAACCTTAACTATTTGGGGCCACCGTGATAAATACAGGCAGCGTGAAGAAATGCCGCTGGCATAGACAGCGCACGTGGTCCCCGCCGGATCTAAGCAGCAACCGGCGCAAGCTCAGGGGCCTGGCTTTGACAGATCATTTGCCGTTTGGCTGTACGCTGGGGCCGTCACTTTTTCAAACAGCTAATCCAAGAGAAAAATGCCACCATCAACCTATGAATGATTTGCTGCTGGAAGCCGGGCCCCGCTTCAAAGCCCGAGCATCCCGTGCTCCCCAGCAGGCCAGGGGCTCTGCAGACACACGAGGGCAGCCAGGAAAGCTGGAAAGCAGATGCTAAGCAGAAGCTTTTAAATAGCCAAGCCCCAAATATTTGGTGAGGATTGAAAACAACTTGCAGCTCCGCAGCGTCTCTCCAAACTGTGCGAACCCACTTGCACAGCGCAGAGCCCGAGATGTTATTTTACTATTCCCTACATTTGCAGGCTGGTGAAGTGTGCAGAGCTCTTCTCTATCAGCACCCTCCTTCCCTAGCTGAGGCCTTTGCCACTCATCGCACACCACAGTACACTCACACGCAAGACACATCCGCAGGGTTGACGCTGTGCCTGCCAAACCCACTGGTGTCACTCATAGCGTGTAGCCTGGATCTGCATCTGGTCAAGCCAAGACAGGGCAGGTGAAAGCAGGGCCAAGCAGGAGCACGCTGACACCCAAAGAGCAGAGCTTTGTCGTCACAGGCGCAGTTGTGTCTTTTTACAGCTGCTCTCAGCCATCGCGGCAAGCGTTGCAGACTTCAGCAAACCCATCAATCTGGTTATCTGCTATGGCAAAGACACAGGTTCAACTTAATTAACATTTACGGATTCCACAGTGTCCTGCGTAAATGTTTGCTTAACACACAAGTCAAAAATACCCCCAGAAAATTAAAACTAAAGATAGTTAATTGCTTGCAGCTATGCACCAGTGTGTCAGCTGGGGTTTCCATAGCACCACACGGTCTGTTAGAGGGTTATGACAAAGTTAGAGCTTAAACACAAACAACTTGAGTTTAAAGCGTACGGAGGAAAGTGCATTCTTCACATTCATCCTTTGACTTCATGAGCTCCCCACTTCAATTTCTGTGCAGATTGCAGCAGATTCTGGTTTTTCCCCACTGCAAACAGGGCTACTTGGTGGAGAATCACCAGCCACGGCAAAGGGGTGTCAGGTTATTTAGACAAGCAATTACTTTTTATTACTGAACCAAATGAATCAAGCATTAGCTAATGAAGGATTTGAGAACCCACAGCGGCGATTCAAAAATCAACCCAATCCGGTTGCAAGTGTGAAATGAGGATTAACTGCAGTTTTCATATTCTTGGTGCCAAGTAACCATGTCAAAAGGAGTTTCCTTTGCATGGGTGAGATGCAAAGACCTGAGGAAAGGAAGGGAGTGGAAGTCATAATTGCTTAAATAGGATGCTCAAGTGTGGCAACGACTGTAATGGCCTTGATTAAAAGTCAAACATTATTAATTTGAGCAATTTGATGGGCAGGGAAGTGTGGCGCAGAAGGGTCAAGGCAATCCTGGCGTGACCTGTGCTCTCACGACACCTACACTACGCCTCACTACACTAGGTGCATGTGCTTTAGTGGGGGGTGGACTAAATGATCTCCATAGGGCCCCTCCAACCCCTACTATTCTGTGATACACAAGATCAGGGCTTTGTCCTGGAAAATATCCCAGGATAGAGATCCCAACCAGGATGAGCTTCCCATGGGCCACATCACAGCTAATGCATCCACCGATCCCGCTTTTCCCCCTTCCCTTTTCCTATAACAAATTTATAAGTCGGGCAGTTATAAGCCTCCCAACACAAAAATGTTTTGGTTACAGAAGACCAAGGTGTCAAGAAGAAACACAAGCCCTTCCTGAAGCCACAGTCATTCATAGCAGCATTTCAGGCTGAGAAGAGCATTACCATGCAAAGCACCCCCAAAAACATTATTCCTGTTATTGCAAAGCAGATTGTGCCATCCACGTTGATTGAAAAGATTTCAGGGAGCTAACGAGAGCAATTTTCAACGGAGGCAAAAGGAGAAACAGGAAAAGGGGGGGTTGTTCTGAACCACTCTGTTTTCTTCAGAGGCATGCAGCCATCATATCGCAGCAGCAGATAATATCTGTACTGAGGGATGTGTAGCTGATTATTACCAGCTGTTCACTGTCCAAAAGCTTTCCTGATGCATGGCGTAATCAAACGGCTGCAAATTCATATTTAAATTCAGGAATTTAGGAATCCATACCCCAAAAGGGAGCAGACCTCCTTGGGCGATACTTCTGGTATCTCACAGCCTTCACAGAGGAGGACAAAAATCATGCATGACTCCGAACCACCCCCAAAGCCCGTCCTGCCACCCTTCATGAAGGTGTGCGTCTCTGAAAGATGGGAGGGATATCCACGTCCAAAACACACCGCAGCAATAACCCTCCAGAGAGCAGAGTCCCTATTAGATGGGTTTGTGTTAAGGTTTTTGTCTTGCAGCACTAACGTTGTCAGCATTACAACCTCTACCCCGCAAAAGCCCCTGGGTGTGCGACACCCAGGCAGTGGCAGAACTACCCACTTCAGGGTTTGATCAGCAGCAAAAAACAAAGGCCACAAAACTGGCGTCAGAGGCACGCTGGGCACATCTCCAGGGACTTCTGAGTCACTTGGCGTGCCCGAGGGATGGAGCGTGCAGGGGATGG
Source organism: Steatornis caripensis (assembly GCA_013398225.1). NCBI lineage: Eukaryota > Metazoa > Chordata > Aves > Caprimulgiformes > Steatornithidae > Steatornis > Steatornis caripensis. The sequence goes on from VZSC01017119.1 coordinate 143,958, forward strand.
AGACCATGCTCAGAGCAGCTCTGGTCTCAGATGCTCTCTCAAGATCTGTCAACAAAATCCTCCCCAAGGACTTCACCCATGCTCTGTGCAAGCAGAGAAGCACAGCGAAGCAAGCTGTCCTGCTCTGCAAACTGTCTTCCTTTCCTCGCCACACACAGCACCCTCAAAGGTGTTAGCACTTTGGAAAACACCGGCCCATTTGGCAGCCTCTGCAAGGACTGAGGCCCGCCCATTTCCCCTGGGATGTGGGGAACCGCTGAGTTTGCCCTCTTGTCTTCGGGTCCCGCGTGTACACCTGTCCCACCCTACTCCCCCCCATGCAGACAGAGCCGTGGGGGCTCGGCTCTGCTGTAAGCCCCTCATTCACAAACACCAACCTCATGTGAAATGATCATTTCAAACTGCTAAGAGTCCTAAACTACAAAATAAATTCAACTGAATGAACAAGCCGCCGACCCAGTCCATCTAGCATCTCTGCAAGCAAGCAAGACTCTGCAGTCAGAAAAAATTGCTGGTGTAATTCTTGGGGGCTGCAGGCTGGCAGCTGAGTCCGGACCAGCCTGCCCATTTCTCTTGCCTTTGCTTGTAAGGGAAAGTCGCGAAGAACAACGGGAAATGTTGCGTGGGCACAGCAGCCGGACTGGGGCAAGGGACAGCCTCGCCTTGCTGCTGCCGGCCCCAACATCTCAGGAGGATTTACAGCTCATCACACCCTTCATCTGCTTTCAATCCCGCAGTCTTCTCTCGATTGCTCCGTCGGGACCTTGAGGACTTTTCCTCAGCTGGAAGTGCCAGCCCACGCTGTGACCGTGCTACCGATGATTTACACATCGCTGCGCTTGAGGAGTTATTTCTATATTTGATTTCACAGCCACTACCGGGTCTGTGAAATCCTGGATTTTACAGTACAAGTGCTTTACCTGGTGATAAAACACAAGAAATGCGAGCACAAAAGGTCACGTCATCGCTGCTCATGGCAAATGAGCCAGCCGCCTGCAAAGGGAGAAGTCAGCGGGGCCATTCTGAGCTATGTTAGTGCAACCCATGTTACAGCCTTTTCAGATGTAGCGCTGAGCCAGGGCGCAGGAAGGCTGCTCGGGAATGGGCCTTCCTAATAAGACCTTAGAGAAATCAAACCATTTACCTCTGTCGGAGATTGGCTTAACTGAGCAGTTGTACGAGCAGAGCGTGTTCTAGCAGTTTAGCATAAGCAGGCTTTTAGCATAACTAGGCCTTAGTTGAAACTGCTGACACCCAAGGATAGTGGACGTGTGGTTGTCTGAGAAAGGTCACATTCCCATGAGCGAGATGAAGAATGCAGCTATTGTGCATTATGAAGAACTGGCTACTGTGTAGCAATGCAGNTACCTCTACTGAGGTTTCAATCTTTTCCTCATGCCCTGAGGTACGAGCACGACCAGAAGCAGCTCTGCAGCAATAACAAGCATGGCTGGAAGCAGACAGCACGCTCTGGACGGGGAAAATCAGAGAGGCTGGGGAAAGTCAGAGAGGCTGACCCTAGCGCGTCTGTCTGCAAAAAGGATCTGCACTGAAAAACAAAACCAAGCCCCTTCCTAGTCACTGTCAGCAGCCAGGCAGGTATTAAACCCCCTTTTGTTACTGAGATGAGCTACAGTTGTTTGCATAAGAGTAGTACCAGTGGGTTAATAAATGCTCCTGTAGCGTCTGCTCCAGCACACAGCAATTACCAGATAATCCTTAGTTTACAGGTCACATCGAGAGAGGCGCCCAGTTCAACAAAAGGGGACCCCGCTTGTGGGGCATCAACAGTCTCAGCCACTGCAGCAGGCTCCCCAGACGCTTGGGGATGTGGGTACATGCAGAAGTGCCCCCGACCCACACAGAAACCAAACCTCCAGCACACCCATTGCCACAGGCAAGCACCCACAGAGTCCAGCTGAGGTCTGATGCTTGTGGCAGACAGAGGTCCCAGTAAACCCAGAAGGCTGCGAATCTGACACTCCCTGGCTCTATTTTAAAGCCTTGCAGCTGGGGAAGGTCCCCACTGCTACGCTACCTGTGTTGTGGGTCTGGAGCGGTCAGCACATCCCACCCCCAGGACCCACCAAGCAGCTCAGCAGTCCCACAGATGGGACCGACAAGGTTTCAAGTCCATCACAGCAGCTGCGGCAGTCGCACAGGACCACTTCCCCCCTTCCTACTCTTCTAAACTTCCCGCCCTCCTTCAGCATTTGCCTGCAGCTAGGAGACATCCCCGTGGTCAGTGTCACCCCAAAGCTTCCCACAGCTGTGGCACAGTGCAGGCAGGCGGCAGTTGCTGCCTGGTGGGCGGACAGACAGCTTTCGCTGAAAGTCATTCTTCTGAGCTCCCAAAGCGAACCTTACCTGAGCCTCCGGGATTCCCTCCAAGAGCAGGAGAATGCCAGCACACCTCCATCTACAGGGTGATTTTTGGGAGAGCATCTTCCAACAAGCAGCCATGGGCAGGTCTGAGTCATAAATCAAGTTTCCCAAAGCCCTGCCAGTGATCACTCAGTTGGGGAGCTGATCGAAGAGGGAACAGCCATTTATAAAAGTTCCTGGCACCAAATGATACATTCTCTTAATTTCCAGTTAAATGCAGAGCCCGAATATTTCTGTCCTCGCCAGCATCACTAACGGCTGGGAATAATCAAATGCTGCACACATTGCTATTGCCACGGTAACAGTAATTTATTTGGACATTAAAATCGTTCATAGCTCCTTCAGTCTCTTTCATGTTGTGTGTATAGCTGGAGATACTGATTTGTTTACAACAGCCATTAAAAGCTCCATTGTGAGGCTTTTGCTCGTAGGAAGACACATCACAAAGCTTAAACTGGGTTTTCCAGCCTCTCCATTCTAGTCTGGACCAACTGCAGCAGCTGAGGGAAGGGGCCAGATCCCTTTGCTCAGACTCTGAGTTATTTAGGAACAAAAAAAAAAAAATCCCACAGCGTTTTTGACCCCCCCCACCAGTCACTTAAATCCCTTGTGGCTTTTAGAAGTGCCCTGGGACCGCAGGGTGCTTGAGCTGCGCTTACGAGTAGACACCAATCTCCTCAAGTTTATTCTTTTGCCATTTTCGGAGTGGCTGGAGCCAGTGCAGAAACTAGCTGATGGCACAGCGATCCCTTGGCTGCTCCGTATGGGGATCTGGGGACTGCTGACAGGGTTGGCTCGGCAGGGAAGACAGAGCCTTGAGGAACGCAGCTGTGATCAAACCACATCTTTCCCTCCTGCCCCATCCAGTGGTTCAGGCTGGAAGAACACTCTGCAGTTGGGAAGAACGCAGACATCAAACTGCAGCAACGTGGTGGCACTGCAGAAGAAGCTGCTCTTCCCGACAGCTACGGGGTCACAATGGTGGAGGCAGGCGCAGGTCCAGGCCATCTAACTTTCTGCTCATGCTTCTATGGCGCAGGACACGCTACAAAAATAAATCACACAGCTTTATTTCCGCCATCACGCAGCCTGGTCTCCGGCACATAGCTCAGCCCTTGGTCTAGACCCCTCTCCATACTAAAGCAAGGAGTGTTTCTCCTCCGCCCACAGCCCAGGCACTGTGCCATAGGCAGGACTGCAGGAATCAGGTGCGCCAGCCCACGGCTCTGCCGGGAAAAGGAAATTTGAAGAGCAACAGCTTTCCCCACCAATCCTTTCCTGCCAGTAAGCGCAGGGAAACCAAAGCGATACAGGTAAGCTGTCCTCATCTGCTGAGAGCTGGGGAGACGAGTGAAAAGCTGAGGCGGAGACATGGGGGAGCCTTCCTGCCTTCACGGGGTCCGCACACCAACGCAGGCCGCCTCGGCGCAGAGCAAGCGCACGAGGGATGGGGTTTAGGAAGCGCTATCGACTCCTCGCTTACCAGTCTCTCTGCCTCCAGCACTGCAGCGAAAGCGGGAGTTGCGACCTGCTCCTGCTCTCGCTGAGCGTCCTTCCCGTGGAGGGAGGAAGGGTGCTGCGCTGGGCAAGACGAGGGCTCCAGAGCCAGCCGGGTGCCCCGAGCCCACCGCACGGGGCCGACAGCTGAGCTGCTGGGTGCTGCCCCAAGACCCCCCGCCAACCCTCTGGTGCGCCCAGAAACCCACAGAGCGCTGAAGAAAAGAAGGCCTCCGGGCACACCGAGGGCTTACAGAACACACCGAAACCCACCCGGAGGGCCGCGGGGCGCGCGGCGACAAACACCGAGGGCTCTGAGGAACACCCAAGGGTGCCCCGAGCGGCCGAGGGACGGCCGGGAGTGCTCCGCGGGGGCTGCCGAGCAGACCGAGGGGTCAGGCACCGGGCCCCGGGAAGCGCAAACGGAGGCGTTCGGCCGGCTCGGCGTCGGGGTGGGCACGGAGGCGCCAACGACCGTGGGGCCCACCGGAAGGCAGGCGGCGTCTGCGGGGGCGGTCAGTAACTGACCGCGTCGGCTCTGGCNTGCCGAGCAGACCGAGGGGTCAGGCACCGGGCCCCGGGAAGCGCAAACGGAGGCGTTCGGCCGGCTCGGCGTCGGGGTGGGCACGGAGGCGCCAACGACCGTGGGGCCCACCGGAAGGCAGGCGGCGTCTGCGGGGGCGGTCAGTACCTGA